>CM023481.1:89746580-90306580 GCA_013339685.2 Hyalomma asiaticum
AGAAAGAAAGAAAGAAAGAAAGAAAGAAAGAAAGAAAGAAAGAAGAAAGAAAGAAAGAAAGAAAGAAAGAAAGAAAGAAAGAAAAGCCACCAGCTTATAATAGGGCTGCGATACACCGCTACGTTCTTTGGGACGTCGTAAGCAAAGCGCACTTTAGAGGCAACACAGTGCGTGAGCACCATATATACCGTAGAGCGCTACAGAGGTTCGCGTACGTGTTCCTGCGGCTTCTTGAAACGCCCACCGTCTTTGATAATGTGATGTTCGCAGTTCCGTGCCGCACTTGTGATCATTCACAAGTGCGGCACAGAAATTCACGACTGTCCTGACGAAGTCGCTGTCCTGACAAAGACAAGTCCACTTGTCGAAACGTTGGCTCCTGCGACACTCCCTGTTCTCAATCGTTTTTAGCGATCTGTTCATCGATTCAGGCCTCCATCTTCCCCCTGAGCTTCTTTTCTAGTTTGGATGTCATTCTTAATGTTAGTTTTATGCAGAACACAGTGACTTTTCACACTGGTGCAAGCAAGCGTGGTTCGCCTCGCCGCGCGTCATGGTGTGTGTGTGTGGGGGGGGGGGGGGGAGGGGGGGGGAAGGGGGGTTACCGCGCGCGCGCGGTAACTACACTATGTACTTAAGGCGCGCTCGTCTTGGCCTTTGCATCTACCTGAGTACGGGCGCATGCTCACGAGCCTTATCCCGGCCCGATATAATCGTTCGCGCGATGGTTGCGTCGTTCCCGGATCGGTAGTTCTCTTTTGTTACGACGCGTGCCGACGCCAGCGCGCAGCGATGGACGACCGGGTCGTCTTCTTGGAAAGCGGCGGCTCGCTTGGAGCAGCGCCGACCGGGCCACCAGCTCTGGAGGCACGCCGACTGCGGCCGCGCCCCGCCGCTTCGGTTTCTCCCGCACGGCACCCGGCCGGTGCCGGGTCTCTTCCTTCTCGGAAAGCGATGCAATTAAGACGTGACCGTCATCTGGTCGCGCCCCCATTTCTGCAGCCCGCTTCCTGTACAACGGTCGCGTTCGGTTCGTGAACGGTTCGGCGGCTATATTTATACTCGCGGCTCGGAGCGTTTCCTGCAGCCGGCCTTCTCGATGTTTCCACGGCCGCCCGCCACTTGGATGCACCCGCAGCACTCGACGATGCGCCCTCCCTCTTTTTTTTCTAATGCAGGAGGCTGACTGCGTGTGTCTGGCGTTGGTGTATAGTGGGGGGGAACGGAAACGGAGGTCTGCACTTGGCACACGCGCCTCCCAGCTTCCGTGGAGTTCGCGACGATACGGTATCCCGTTTTACTGTACGCACCCCACCATTTGTGTTGTATGGAAATGACGCCTCAGTATAATTGCAAACCACTCTCGAAACGATTGTTGCAAGGATGCCCCTAGCGTTACACTGCCGGGACATGCTTCCACTAGTTGGCTGGTAAGAAGCACCAGCTGCATAAACACATGCCTGACGCACCTCTTATAGCTCCCCCCCTCTCCTCACTTTTATGAAGGAAGGGTTAAGCATGTGGAGACTTTTGTGTCTGTCCACCTTCGTCACCTTGTGATTTGATTCGATCACGATGGCATTCGGATTGCCGAGTAGTTCGTATATTTCCTCTTCTAGTCATGCTCCTTCGAGTCGGCGCGTTATCGGTTTCTCGGCTTCATGATAGGCAAACGTGTGCACTTCACCATTAGCGTGACTCATATACTTGAGGGTTAGGACTAGAGAAGACACCCTCGACGCGCACACTCTTAATATTATAGCGGCACTGCATGACGCTGTTTCACATTAGTGCTGTTATATAGCGTGGATTGAGCGATTTCGCCTCTGCAAACTTTGGCTCACTATTTATTCTTAAGGTGTCTCGTTGACACGTTCCCGGTTAACACGTTTTTGGGATAGTGCGTCCGCCCCCTCTCCCATATCCCCACTTTTCCGGCCAACATTGCGTGAGTGCAATGTGCTTTGATTTGGGTAA
The DNA here is from genome assembly GCA_013339685.2 of Hyalomma asiaticum. NCBI lineage: Eukaryota > Metazoa > Arthropoda > Arachnida > Ixodida > Ixodidae > Hyalomma > Hyalomma asiaticum. The sequence goes on from CM023481.1 coordinate 89,748,558, forward strand.
TACGATATTCGGATGATACTTTTGATTTTCCGGTTCCCGTTAAGATCGCATCAACGGGATTTCATTGAACATATAAGGTCGTTTTTTTTTTTCCTCGATAACATGTAGGGTTTGTACATATCGTGTAGTCCCTTTTGTTTCGTGTGCGTCTACGTGACATCTAACCAAGAAAATTCTTCTTGCAATGGCAAGTTATATCAGTTTGCACTAGTTGGTGTCATTTCGTATGGAACATTTTAAGATTCCGTCACGTCCGCGTGCAGAAGCAATAAAAAATAACTATGCGAAAAGAACCAGCGGTGTGACTAAAATCTCGTAGGCACTCGAAGAACGCATACAGACGGAGTCATAGCATCGCGCAGGGATCCAGGACTTTTACGCCTCCTCCCCGCACCCAGCACCCCTTTAACACCCCCCCCCCCCCCCCCCCCTTCAGGAGGATCCCCACGCACTCCCAGAAATTATTTGAGCTATACCAAGCTCCAACCAATAACTTCGTATGCACCCTCCCATTAAAAAAAGGGGGAAAAAATCAATAATCGGGATAAACCCTTATCATCGTTCAGCAGGAAACTTATATCTGCGCTTGATTAGCGCAACATCAAGCGGAGATATACAAAAGCACGCGTGGCCTAACCCAAGAATTCTCGGAAAGAATGTTGCGAGGATCATCTCGGTACGTTTATACTTAGCTATTCTTGCTGGTGAAATCAGTCACATCAGTTAAAAACCGCGCTATTTATTAATTTAAGGGTGCTTTTACCTGCTATAGGATGTCATAGTGTTGTTGCTACCTGATTTGATTTCTCGGTTGCTGCCATAGTTTGTGAACTCCACACAAGCTTCGGTGATCGCCTTTACACCATAGCTCTGTGCGCGGCGACGTGTGTGTGTGTGCACTGCACGAAGTTCAGCAACGAAAGAAAGCTGGGCGAGTTGGTAAGGGTTCGTTATGCAAACGAAACCGTGAAAACACCTGCTGAGCAGAAGACAACACGAACTACTCTTGTGTCCGTATTTGCACGCTTTTCCTTTGCATAATGCATGAAGTGTTCTTTCTCTCACTGCTTCATTCTTATTCCCTTTGTTTTGGGTAGGGTTGCAAACCACACACGCGTTTATTTCGATCGCCCTACGTTTCTTTCTTTCTTCCTCTCTCTTTCTCACTCTCTTCCCCTTGTAGAGGTTAAAAAAAATGTACGCATATGTGACCGTCAAGCGCCACCCTAGTTAATGTAGTTGAGTTATGCGGTACACTTTCGGAGCTCTTTTTTTACGCTTTCGTATACGCGTACATATATGAACCGCGTGAGGACGTACCTGCGAGGACCATGCCCTGTCGTAGGCACTTCTGGAAGCGGCAGTACTGGCACCGGTTTCTCTGGGCCTTGGTGATCTCGCAGTTGCCGTCAGCCACGCACGTGTACACACGCTTGTTCTGCACGGTCCGCTTGAAGAATCCCTTGCACCTTAGGAAAAAGCCAGGGAGAGCCACCATGCGAGGAGAGCGGCAACGAAGAAAAACCCGCCAGCGGCGCCCGCTTAGCGGAGAACGGCTTCTTCCAAGGGGAACATGCACTGTGACTGAACACCTCAGCGCTACTGTATGCTTCTCTGTGAAATCAAAAGTCTCGGCTATGTTGCCTTTAGAGGTGAAATCCTGGCCGCGATGGTTGTTGTTCCTTGCCTCCTTAAACATAATCTGCGATATCAAACCTTATTTTTAAGTGCTTACTCGAATTAATGCACGATGATGTAGTTTTCTTTTGTTACTACACTGAATTTAATGCAGTCGTTATGTTAATATATTTGCGGTGTACAAAGACTTCAAACGCTTAGTGGGGCGAAGGAGGCAGCCACCCCGTCAAACTGCGGTACACAGCATCTTTTACGCGACTGCTCCTTTCTTTAGCGATTAAAGAGAGAATTGCCTGATGGGGATCCTCGCTATAAAGAAGCGCACCAAGAAATTTCTCGTTGCGGTGCTTGAGCGCGCATTCGACTAGAACAGGTACGCGACCGCTGTGCGACAGATTAGTGCTGCAAAGTTCGCTCACCCTTCGCAGGTAATGATGCCGTAGTGCAGACCCGTCGCCTTGTCCTCGCAGATCATGCAGACCATGGGCTGGTCGTCCTCTTCGTCGGCGCCTCCCCTCGACGTGGAAGGCGTCACCCCGGCGGCCACGCACAGGTTCAGCGCCTGCGAGTCCGGCAGCTTGTCGACCCACGACGCCGCTGGCTCCGGGTTCTCGTCCCGGCGCCAGCTCGCCTCTTCCTCAGAGCCCGCAGCCGACGTGGACGCTCGCCGGTAGAAGATGGGCGACCGCTGGAAGGCCGGAAACGGCGGTGCGTAGCCCTCGCGGCTCACCTCGGTGGCTGCCGGTGCGCCTGCCGGCCAGCTGACCACCTGCGGTGTGGGCCTGTACATGCGCCGCACCACGGACAGGTTCTCGTCTTCCTTGGGCCGGTTGAAGGCGCTCGAGTCCGGCGTCCAGGCACTGGCTGCGGGTCCCGCGCGCCGCTCCTCGTCGTCCGAGTCAGCCGGAGCCACTAGCCGGCCAGAGGCCTGAGGAGGCGGGGACTCGTCCGCTCGTCTCGTTGGAGGTCCAGGGGCTGCGGCACCGCTGGACGACGACGACGACGACGACGACGCGGTTGCCCCTGACGACGACGACGACGACGACGCCGCCGCTGGCTTTTGCGGCTGTTGTGGCTGCGGCTGTTGCGGCTGGTGCTGTTGGTGGTGTTGGTGCTGCTGCGACTGTTGCGACTGCTGCGACTGCTGCTGGTGCTGCTGCTGCGACTGCTGCTGCGACTGCTGCTGCTGCTGCTGCAACGGCTGCGGCAGTGGCTGTTGCTGTTGCTGCTGCTGCTGCTGAGCCGGTGACGACTGCTGCTGCTGTTGCAGCGGCGGCGGTGGCGGCTCGGGCGACGAGGTGTTCACATCGCCGTTGTTTTCTCCATCGCTGCTGCCGCGCGAGTCCACTTTCCGTCGCTTGAGTTTGATGTCGTGGAATAGGCTCATCTTAAACAGTAGCCTGTGCAGGAGCGGGGGGAGCATACTTCCTGCTCACGCATGGAAAGAGGGTGAGGAGAAGAAAAAAAAAACAGAACAAAACGGTAGCGTTAGCCATCCGCGGAGCAGAACATGTCCATGACTGTTCCGAGCAAATTCACAACGTGCAGGAATAATCATAAGGGACATTCAAGAACACCCCGTACCCCAGGACTACCCCTTATTTTTCGGTTTTTAGCTGAGTGAAGAAGTGGTGGATGATTTGCCACTTCTGGGCATCGGGTTGGCAGAACATTGGACAAGGTTTAATTTAGAGCGACGACTATGACAACTTCACACCGGGTATCCTATGAATCTACGGTCCACAAGATTCGACTGCAACAAGCGCGGCTCAGGCGAACCATGCAAGGCTGTGACACGTCTGGTTCCCACAATGACGTAATAAGTACATTGCATACAGTGTAGGTATCAGTTTTCATAGGTATATGCTCAATAAAAATAGAGATATTAAGCGCACATTCGCCCCGTCTACAACCCTGTACTGGGCGAAAGGAGATACATATGAACAAAAAGAAGAAAGGAGAAATAGAAATAATTGCGAGCACCCGTGCAAGTGAACACCGAGTTTGCAAACTATCGCAGAAACCTGTTAGCTGGATGTACCGAAATATTTCCGCAATTTTGTAACTATTAGTATATGATGCCTCTTGAAATCATCAGTATGTTATGCTCCATGAACCAATACTAACTGGTTCGTGCAGAACATGCTTGTCTCTGTCACCTTTGTTTTCTGTTTTCCAGCTTCCGCGATAAAGCACGACAACTCTACAGTATCGAACGCTGAATCACTCTTACGTATTTTTACAGTCAGGCGCTTCAGTTATTTACACTCCTTTAGCACGAAAATATTTTATGCCGGGGCTCACCATGACCCCACCACGTCATTTCCGTCACGGAAGTGACGCAGTAAAATATACATGTAAGAACAACAAGGGAAAACACGCAGAAAAATTCCCGTTGATGCTCTTGGAATCGAACTCACAGCACCGCGGTCCACGACGAAACGTGGCGGGTGCCTCACCGACAGCGATATCGGCGTTCGTGCTCGAAGCCGTACGAACGCGCCTTATATTCTGTCTCGCCTCTTTGCCTCTTCCTCAATGCGCTCGCCCGGCTCCGCGCGCGCGCATCGAGTCGTACTTTGCCTGGAATGGTGCCGCGATCCGGGAGAGACGAAGTGAAGCAATGCAGTTTCACTTCGCCTCTCCTGGATGGCGCTTCTCCGCTGACTACCCTTCTAGCGCGATGACAACAAGCAAAACTGCTGCGTTAAGCGCCCAAGTAGGGCAACGACATTGACGGGCCAATGTGGTACAAGTAAACATGCCTGATGCCGTTGTCGCGTGGCATTTAGTATTGACTGTGTCCAGTTAGTACGTAAACTACTTCACTTACCACAAGGTATTGGTCACGGTCATGGATGCTATAGGAGGCGACGCGTGAACGTAGGTGCATCTACGTGAAAAGGTGCCGTACCGGCGAAACACTGATAGAAGTGGGAAAGTTAATCTCGATGTGCAATAAACATTGAATTGCTTCTATGAAGACCACCTTTCACTTTGGTTTTATGCCGATTCCTCTCACAGAGGGATCAGGCACATATTTTTCTCCTTTTGTCTGTCCTCCATCTTACAGGGTATCAAAGTGATTTTTCCGGTCAACCCTCTTAGCTCTATTCCGTTTCATTTTCTCTGTATGCGTTCGTGTGGCGGTTGAATTTTGTGTACCCGATGCTTAGGATTGTGCCGGTAGACAACACTGCACCTGTCCTGTGCTTCTTATTTTTTTATCGTGTGATTCATCGTGCAGCTCTCCTCAAGAACTGCGCTCTAAAGTTAACGTGCGTCGAAACCACGGTGCTATGTGTGCACAAAAGAATGCTTAATGTTCTTGCATATTGCCTTCATATGAATTAAGTCACCAAATTTTATGTTCATTTTTTCCTTCATACCGTGCTCAATTCGTGGTTTCATTTTTGTTTAGATTTACGTGACTATAGAAGCTACTCCTCGCATCACATTCGAGCAAACACAGCAAATTGAGGATTTTCCGTTGGTTTTGTGCATAACAGAAAGGAAGGAACAGCAAGGAACCGAAACAAGCTCGTGATCTTTTAGCTGAAGGCCACTGCCACTGAACCACCCCAGCAATTGAACGTTAGTTTTTTTTTTTTTTAATTTGCTTAATATTGACTTAGCCACGTTGCTGAACGCATATACAGTCGCCAAATCTGTAAACATGAGCGTTTTCATGCCAGTGCGATCTCGCCACGCGGGCAGCGGCCTAATTGCGCATCGCATTGGTTCAGTTGCAAAGCTGTTGTTTTGTCTAGCCTTTAGTATTACTATTATTTTTTACTCAGACCCCCTTATTGATTTCCCGGATTGGTCGAATGAAGTAACTTACACCCCCGCTTCTGTTATTGCTGCAATCAGAAATTTAGGCAGAAAGACGCGAACGTAGAGGTGTTCCGCATGTTTGGGTGTAGCTAACATAAGCGAAACAGTTTGTCCGAAATTTGCGCACTGCTTGAATTGTGGGGGTCTGCGTCAGCGTGCTGCCAGTACCAAAGGCATTGCGGTGCACAACGTGCACCCACAACCAGCTCATAAACGAGTCGCTCGTACTTGCCAACTGCTGATGGTTGTTGTTGTTTCAAAAGAAATAGCGTTGTCACCCTATAAGTGGAGAGTCCCTGGTCTCTTTTGGATCATCAGGAGATTGGAAAACGTCACACGCTCTAAAATCTAGCGAGCAGTTGTGTTAGTAAAGCATATCAACCCCGCATACAGTCCTGGACACGCGCTGAAACGTGGAGAAAAAAAAAAGAAAAAAATACACCATCTCCCGCTTAAGGAGACCATGAGGCGATGCGAAGCAGCACGGGGGAGGGGGGGGGGGGCGGGGTGCACACCGCGTTTGCATCGGTTTGACGCTAGCAGACGCTGCCTGCGTCAGCGTTGTCTCTCGCGAGCGAGGGCGCGTTCTCGTTCCTTGCGAGCTGGTAAAGCGTTCATCGAAGAAAGAGCGTTTCCATGGTCAACGCGCGCCGTTCGGAGAGGAGAGGAGGAATGCAGTTCGGAGAGGAGATGAGACAAGGAGAGGAGGAGGGGGAGGAGGATGCGCAGTGCGGGTGTGGGCACCACACGGCGGAGGGAGGGACGGACAAAGCCCCCCCTCCGACATAAGCTGCTTCGCATCTAAAAGACGTGAGCAAACTGCACCACGCATAGTCCCCGCATTTACTATACCGTGTTATGGGGCCGCTGTTGTGGATAAAAACGTGCACACAATGCAGTACAAGTGTACAAAGACGCAGTAGTCCAAGGCGGAGAAAACGCGCAACAGAAAATAAAACAAAAAAAAGCAACGCGAGTGCGACATACACGCCAGTCAACGTACGGACGTAAGTATGGGCAGAGTGTGCGCTTGGCTCGTGCAAGAAGAGTTTCGATCCAACATTACGCCACCTATAGCTTCGTCCACCGAATGGACGCATTCCCGCGCAGTATCGCCATTCATAATCGTCATAAGGCCCCAGACTTGTAAGCGTTTTGGTTTCCTATTCCGGAATGCCTAGAGTTCCATCGTGGGAGCATTACGAGTAGAACTAAGTTCCCATGTTTAGACGAGTTACGCGAATGCGAAGGGCCTGCCTATTTCCTCCAGATGCTGCATTCGTGCGTTTAACGCTTTGTTTAATAATGTTTAATTAGTACAAATTAACGTGAACGTCGATTTATATTTAATTGAAAGAACGGCCGTTCAGTATTCGAGAACTGTTCGAAGCGCACTCGAATCGCTCCAGCTACCATTCGATTCTTATTCGATTCTGTCTCAAAAATCGCTGTACTCGCACGCCCCTCGTTGTAGCCGTTTTGTTGTTTTGTTGTTTTTGTGCGGTTTTACGTCCCAAAACCAGTTATGATTATCAGAGACGCCATAGTGGTGGGCTCCGGAAATTTCGACCACCTGGGGTTCTTTAGCGTGCACTGACATCGCACAGCACACGGGCCTCAACATTTCGCCTCCATCGAAATGCAGCCGCCGCGGCCGGGATTTGATCCCGCGACCCTCGGATCAGCAGCCGAGTACCTTAGCCACTAGACCACCGTGGCGGGGCGTTGTAGCCGTTTATATTGTGCTAGCTGTACGTTATCATAACGGCTAGTCTGATCTATTTGTTCGTTTGTTTGTTTGTTTTTCGAAAATGTGGTCGAAGCATATATATATGAACGAGGCAGGATACTCTCTTTTATCAACGCAGTGTTCAGTTATATATGGCAGGGAAGCCGCATGACGCCTAGGCGTTCATGTAGCGCACAAAATGGGTCGCGTTGATTTGCTCGTATCAAACATACATGTCTTCTTTATTTCAGTGCTGATAGCTGTGTAGCGTATTGAAAGCGAGAATGAGTCATAACGAAGCAATCGACGTTTATTATTATTACTTTTGTTTTGTTTTGCTGGCAACAACTGTCCGTGTGGATAAACACGGTTGCACATCCCGCCCAATTATCGAGGTCCCGGCTTCACGGTCGGCGCCTCCTGCGAACAGCCGCATCGTTCGAAATGAAAAGCGACCCTCAAAACATCGTGATCTTGTTTACCACGCACACATGTTGTGGAAAAAAACCGCAAATATGTTACGTCAACAATGTCGCACCTGTCAACTTCCTTCTATAGAAGTCTTAAACCAACAATACAAAAATCTTTCCATCATTTTGATACTATAAAATTACTATATATAGATATATACACATGATACCATAAAATTTACTCGAGGACCCGGCACAACATTTATCTACATCTATGTAGGTATCCGTGAATCGAGGTTTCGGGTGAATAAGCGCCAGTGGCGTGCGCAAGCAACGTCCGAGCAAGGTTGTGCGTATACGCGAGCGCGTTTCGACATCCGCCGCTGAAATGAAGTGGGTTCTTTCATTTCCATATTTTCCTCCTACATTCACGGATACGAAGACTGTGGCAAATCTTACTTCAGCTGACATGTGACGCGCTCATCACGTGCACGCGTGTGTTTGTATACCAGAGTGAAAAAAAGAGAGAAAACTAACTAAATGACAAGCTGCACAGGTTGAAATATGCGCCTTAAGGCTGGTGATATCATTCCAAGTGTGGAAGAAGAGAGATGAAACGAAGCAAAAGATGCAAACACGCACTGAGAGTAAACGCACGAGCTCGGATATACAATCTCTATATGGTATCACCCGCTGTAATATAAGAAGCACATTTGTAGCGCTCAACGCAGGACGCCGTTACTCGTCAAGTATATTAATCTTCACACGCTTGAATACTCGCGTTAACGTTCTTGAGACTGTAGAGAGCGCGCGTAACGTACGGTCCACATCTTCAACATTGCGACGCAGCGGCCTGCCCAGCCTGTACACACAGCGGTTAGCGTTAGCCTTGTTCATATAAGTGTGAACACCTATCCGGGCAGCCGTGTCATGTAGGCGTTGCAGACAAAGCGATTGAGGAAACTGTAATTGTCTTTCTGCGCCGCACCGCGGGCTTGTGAAGGCTTAACAGCTGACGCGGGCCACGCCACCGTTTCGTGGATGAGGCGATAAAAGAGGCCCATCGCTCGATCGGCTAGGTGACTTAATTTGTGGCAGGGAAGGAACTCGAAGGGATGAAGATGCAGAGAAAAACTCACGCGTCGTTCCTCCCTGTAAAGGTGGATGACCAGCGAGGTGACCACTCGAGACAGTAGAGGGAGAGGGGGGGCACACCCCCTTCCCCCAACTCCCTCTCTTCTGCGGTGGTCTCGTGACCAGAAGGTCGCGGGATCAAATCCCGGCCGCGGCAGCTACATTTCGATGGAGGCGAGATGCCAGAAGCCCGTGTACTGTGCGATGTCAGTGCAGGTTAAAGAACCCCAGGTGGTCGACAAATTTCCGGAGCCCTCCACTACAGCGTCTCTCATTTCATTTCATTTATTACCTTAAAAGCCCAACAGGGGCATTACATAAGGGGTGGGGTTACATACGTTCATTATACACTGGTTAGAAATATCGTGGTTTTTGGGACGTAAAACCCCAGAAATAATTATTATTACACAGACACACAATCATTTAGCGATTGAAGCAAAAGGAAAAATGAATACGTTCTTTGGTACTACGCATAAAACTGCCGCAACGTTGTTTAAAATAGGAAAACAAGCCTAAAGCAGGGTCCAAGAATAATTGATGCGAAGCAAGTATAGTGCTCCCCGCATAGATTTCCCGGTAAAGGCTATTTGTGCAAGCTCCTGCGGCGATGGCACCTTGCGACGCCGGAAGTGACGTTGCTGTTGTTATTATGTGGGGTTTAACGTCCTAAAACCAGCTCTGATTATGAGAGACGCCGTAGTGGAGGGCTGCGGTAATTTCGACCACCTGGACGTTCTTTAACGTACACGTGCACTGACATCGCACAGTACACGGACCTCAACATTTCGCCTCCATCGAAATGCAAGGATTCGATCCCGCGACCTTCAGATCAACATCCGAGTGCCATAGCCACCTTGACCACCGTAGCAGGGCGCGCGGAGAAGGAAGTCCCTAACACCAGAGTGTGGTGTTCGGATGATCAAGTGCGACCATAGAGGACAGCTAGTAGTCACCGAAGTGCCCCGCCACGGTGGTCTAGTGGTTATGGCACTCGGCTGCAGATCCGAAGGTCGTGGGATCGAATCCCGGCCGCGGCGGCTGCATTTCGATGGAGGCGAAATGTTGAGGCCCGTCTGCTGCGCGATGTCAGTGCACGTTAAAGAACCCCAGGTGGTCGAAATTTCCGGAGACCTCCACTACGGCGTCTCTCATAATCAGAGCTGGTTTTGGGACGTTAAACCCCACAAATCATCAGTAGTCACCGAAGTCTCGACCGGGATGTGGAAATATCCTGAAGCAGTCGCGATCATTCGTATCGTTCAAGGAATGAAGAAGTCAACCTGACGCATTCTCGTGTATTGCTTCAACAGAGACAACGTCATCGCCTGCACGGAATATGTAGGGCAAAATAAATTCCCGTTACCTTGGCGTAATACACACAGCGTCTCCGCAGTTTTAATCCAAGCGTCCACGTTAACGAAAAAAAAAAGAAAAAAACTTTCGTCCACTCCCACAAATCACATCAAAACAAACTTCATTCCAACATCCGGGATTCGCGCAGCTTTCTTTGTTTACAGTTTGCACGCTTGCTTGTTTGTTGCTCATGGTAATCGGAACGTCCTGATCGAAGGAGAAAATGCACCGGCCAGCAGAGTTGTACGGGAACTACTCGGCAAAGCCAGCGAAGCCGTCGCGCGCGCGTATGGGAAACGGACGAGCCAACGAATGAGTGGAGACCGCTTGGTGCTCGGGATTGCGACGCGCTCACTGTTGCTCCATTTGCGCCGCATTGCGGAAGATCAGCGGGGACGCGCATCTAATCTCATTTCCCACTTCATTCCTCTCGTTCCCTATAGAGTCAGCGCAGCCACCGGAGGCAGCGGCGTCCGGCACGCGCTGACGTGTATATTGCTTCGGCAAGTCGGCTGAGGGAAAGGCCGAGCAAATCTGCTGCCGATGAGCAAACAGGGCTTCAGTGGGGCCACAGAGGTTCAGGAAAGCGGGTTCTCGGTCCGACTTAGTTTCTTTCCTCTCTCACACTGTTTGCCTCCCGAGACGTCTCGATCAGGTGATTAACGCGCAGCAAATCACTTCCTCCGCGCTCCTCCTGTTTGACTCTTGGGGTCCCTCGTGCGCTGTCGAAAGGACAGCGCTCATCTGTTTTTTTTCTCTCTTTGCGTTTCTTCTTCTTTCCTATCTTGCCGGTGCTAAGATTGTGTCGCTGCTGGAAGTCCTAATTACCTCCCACCTTTCTGTTCTGTCCAATGATAGTGAGGAATGCACGGTAGCGGTGTAAGTCAGCGTATGGAGTAAGAGCCCGATAATCAATATATTTGTTTATGAAAGGGAAAATGAAAGTTTGCCAGTTTTAATAGCGAACACGCCCTTGAGCTTCCCTCGATGTTTTAAAAAAACGACCCCTGCCTGGGGAAGCTAATCTAACTCGATACACGCCTTCGACGGAGTCATTGTAAAACGCGACAGAGTGCATCGCTGCACCTTCGAGCTCAATATACATGTTTGGAATGAATGTCGTAGCTAACACAGCTTCGATTATCTATGGTGTGTGTGTGTGGGGGGGGGGGGGAGGGGGAAGGAGGAGGGAGAGAGAAATGTTTGGTGCAGCGTCCTTAGGTCGAGACTCGGTCTAGTACGACGGAAATTTGTGCTTCCGGAGTGCGCCACCTGTTCGGCGGATGCATCGCTTACGACATCCTGGAACCAATGTACAACTTTTGTCGAACGAATACGCGCTACTCCGCATGCATTTTTACCATAGTACGTCCCGGATAAGCGGTGTAGTACCGTCCCAATATATGTCTCGGCTGCTTGAAAACTTGTTGAAATTTCGGGTTCTACGTGTCAAACCCAGAATGCGATTACGTGAGACACGCTATAGTGGGGGGGGGGGGGGGTCTCCGGAATATTTTCGACCACCTGATGTTCCTTATCGCGCACCTAAATTTAATGTAGTACACGCACATTTCAGCATTTAAGCCCCGTCAAAACGCGACTTCCGTGACAGGGAATCGAACCCGCATCCTCGAGCTTAGCATCGCAAAGCCTATGCCGGTATTGATGCTATGCAGTTACGTTCCCTCACCATATCACGACCGGACTGGAGAGGTGCGCGCGCATGCTTTCATTTCATGAAGGTACACCCGCGCGCACACCTCCAGTCCGGACGTGAGCAAATATGTCCCGCCAGTGTGGTTAATGTCTCTGCGGCGGTCCTGACCCTCCAGGCTCCTCTTGATGTTGAATAGCAGATCGGCCATTAGTCCCCGGCCAAGTCGGAGTTCGTGGCATACAGCATCAACTCCCCGAAACAGCTTGTGTGATCGGACTCTCTATGTCACAGGCATATATACTGTATGTGTCTCTATCCGCTGCAGGGGAATAAACAGAGGCGGCAAATTTGCATTGTCCACATGAATGGCTGGCCTTTGGGAGTGAGGAGCAATGAATTCAAAATCGCTGGAACGGGACTCGCATTTGACCAGTCAGGTGCGTTATTAGCGGCACTAGTAACGAGTGGCACGCTTGTTTCTTGCCCAGAAATTCCAATTCGAGTTACGAAATTAAAGCATAAAATAAGAAATATAAACTTTGCGAAAGAGGACATGTTGAGAGTTCTATGTGATAGATAAAGGACCAGAGCGTAGGTCTTTTACGCTCTGTAGGCATTTAACCTTAAGGATAATTAATAAAAATTAATTTCCGCTGGCCTCTGACTCAAACAAACGTCACAGAAAAAAATGCATTAACAAAAAGATTAGCGAAGCTTGCACTAGTAGCGCAAGGCTAGCGAAGCAGATGGGAACTTTGCATGGTCCGGGTTTGTCTCCGGCACACCCGCATTATTCCCTCTTGGTCCGAGGCTCCTGGAAACGCCTCGCGAAGCGCTGCGAGGCCCAGCGCGTGCTTCTCAATGTTTAGCGCCGAGCTCAGCGCAAAGACGTTCGCGTCGAACCAATAGACGGTGGCAGACGCGGCACGCGTGGCCTCGGCTTGACGCCGTCCCACCCCTTTGCTATAACTACACTATATGCATGCCTATGCTGTTCTAGGAGCTGCTCGGACGCCACGAGAGGACGCATGCTCTCGTGGGGCGAAGCTATATGCACAAGCGCATAGGTTTGCGAGACGCTGTGCACCGGAAAAACCGACGCACACTGTCTTCTTCTTTTCTTGCACGTGCAACACGGGCGCCCAACAGCCGCAGTTTTGTCGGTGTAGTACAGTGCGCTGACGGCATGAGCGCAAGAGAAGAAAGAAGCGCGCGTGCGAACGCCGCACATTGGGCATTGCATAAACGAAGTGCACGGCTCTAGGGGATCAGACATTATTATTATTATTATTATTATTATTATTATTATTATTATTATTATTATTATTATTATTATTATTATTATTATTATTATTGGTGACTTTAGTACTGGTGACTAAGGACGTACGACCGTCAGCCTAAACAGCTTCGCTGTTAAAATAAAAAGCTTTTGAGAAATGGTACGTTATAAACGTTGTATGACACACATGGCGGCATAGTATATTTCCTTTATACTAAACAGGCATTTAACGATCGTAATAATCAATGAAAATTAAAATCGCGCGCGGCTCACACCCGCATTGGATAGGTTGGTATGATCCACACGCCGAGCATGAATGAATGAGATAAAAAAAAAAAAAAGAAAGACATCGCGTGTAGCCCATACCCACATTGGGTATGTGGGTAGTGTACATGAAGTGACGTGAAGTTCAGTACTGGCCTGCCACGGTGGTTTGGCGGCTATGACTCTCGGCTGCTGATCCGGAGATCGCGGGATCGAATCCCGGCTGCGGCGGCTGCATTTCGATGGAGGCGAAATGTTGAGGCCCGCGTGCTGTGCGATGTCAGTGCACGTTAAAGAACCTCAGGTGGTCGAAATTTCCGGAGCCCTCCATTGCGGCGTCTCTCATTGCCATATCGTGGGTTTGGGGGCGTAAAACTCAGGGATGAATCAATCAATCAATCAATTCAAAGTTCAACACGGCCGAGGTGCGAGTGGCACTAACAAACGCCGAAACCAGGGATTAGAGCCGCCTGCAATATTCAGCAGGATCGAATCGACGTGACCGCTTTGTTCCACTCGCGAACGCTCCATGGCCTGTTCTCGATCGCCTCCTCTCAAGAACATCCAGATTCCAATGCCACGAGATGGTGCTAGAGCTTGCTATGGCACGCTATACCAGCAGCCACACGGCAAAGCATCATACCGGTTTCATACGAGCATTTTGCCTGTGTCTCGATAATTTAGTCGGTACTGTCGGTTTCTTAAAGTGCCAGAACACAACTGGAAAAGTGCCCAGGTCCGCAACTGGCTGAAGCACCTTCTCTTTTACTTAGCCATTTGGTTATTATGCGTACTCGTACAACCACAGCGTGATGGTGATGACTTCCTGCTACGTTGTCTGCCTACGCGTTTTGACCGCGCCGTGAGCGTAGACCAGATTTTAGCTGGTGCGGAAAGACTTAAAAAATGAAAAACTACGCATGGCAAACACTGAAGTAAGCATTATTGAAAGTATACAGAAAAATTTGCCCCACTAACCATATTTTCAAGGGCGACGCTTCAAACCACGGCAAGACTTATGTTTTAATTTGACAGACGCCATTCTGAATGCTCTTCCCTGAAGTGACACCAATAGAATAAAAGCTATCTCTGACAATATGTCGTGAAGTGGGCAATTCTTTTAGCGGGGACTAGCTATATATGGGAACAGCACCTTAAGATTCTTTGCTATTTTATTGCTGTCCTTAGTCAACATGTTTCAATTTAATAATAGCGGTTTACTAAAGCCATCTTTAAAGTTTAGAATGTATGTTTATGCGTGGGGGTGGGTGGGGGGGGGAGGGGGGGATCATTAAAGTTGCAATGGTTTATTTACTGTGCTGGCCTAGCTTCTCTCTGTGCTTTGCCCCTTTTTGTTCTTGTACTAGCTGCTTGTCGATAGATGTCCCTGTGCTTCTCATATATACTTTGAAGCACAGCCTCCTATAGGAGGCTGTGGTTGAAGCAACGACGTGATTGTACTGCTCAGTGGCCGTTTTATATTCCAATTTAAGGTGAGGTAGTTGTTGAACAAGCCGTTGTAGCTTGTAAAGGGGTTTCAGATGCTCTCGAGTTACTCGGTAATAGGTTTTCTTCTGGGATTGTTTCTTTTGTTTAACGGAGAGGACAAAATAGCCTTTACAAGACGATTAGGGTCTTTGCGAAGCCTAAATAAAAAGCGATGATGCCTCAAAATCATGCTCTTGTCTCCATCTCCGGAACAAGGCTACAAAATAATATAAAACACGAGGACAGCGAATCAGCAAAGTGAATAAGAAATAATAATAATAACACAATGCGTAAATCGTAATCTGTTCTTTTTATATGTTTGTTAATATGTGACAACATGGGAAGGTAGGCCGCGTTAGAGCTCGATTTTTCCAGCATCGTGCTATTTATATGGAAATGATAAACAAGAAAGCAAACAAGCAAGCAAGAAAGAAAAAAAAAATCAAAACCACTGTGAATATATACAATCGGTAGCATACAAATATATCTGCAGGCATAGTCTCGTACAGGGCATCCACCCAAATAACACTGTACAGGGTCTGTATAATTCGCTTTTACGCACTTACAGCCAAGATGACTGCGATATATGTCCGTTAACATCAGCAATAATATCGTTAACTGTTTCTGCGTCATTGTACCGGTGCTTACGTGCCCCTCTCGGAGCTTCAATGCATATAAAGTACAAATGAAACACACTCACGAAAGTGACACCATAAACGACCAAGCACATAAACCTAGCTCAAGCACGCACGAAAAGCTATGATATCATGCATAAACACATAAAGTATTGACGTATGTGTGTCATCACGTTATATGTTTATGCATAATGTCACGGTCATATGATATAATAAACTTATGTTTATTGCTTAGAAATATGCGATCACAACGACTGCTACGAGAGCATTCTTCCCCGAGGTGGCCGACGCCACATTAATTCTCCCGCAGTAGCACAGCCGTGACATCACAAATTTTGCCAACGTCACCTCGTGGATCTTAACTGCTTAACGACGCACATGTATTGCTACCTCGTATGTCAGTGACTCAACCTGAAAGCTCACGTAAGACTTATTTTTATTGCGATAGCAATTATATGGACAGTCTCGGCTGGTTTTTGCCGTCCCCGTCGCCGCCGTCATGAACCGTATATGTATAAGGATATATATATATATATATGTCCCAAAGAAAAAATTCGGATAAATGCTTCCGACGGGCGGAATCGAACCAGGAACCTCTCACTCCGCAGCACGTGGCGCTGCCCACTACGCCACAAAGAGCAGACGCTTCCAGGAGCTAACGGCGAGCCTTATATACACACCCTTTACCGCTGGCAGGACGTACAGACGGCAGGCGCTTATAGCGTTTCTTCATTACCAGCGAGATGGCGCGAGGAGCGCAACGGGCAGCCGCCTTTGCAACAGGAGCGCTGTTCAAACCGAGGGTATCCATTGTGACAGCTTATTCGCGCTCGTTCGGTGTATATCTGTGCGTTCGTTTAGTGCGTGCTTCACTTGATAGTTCGCGCTAATCTTCTGTTTGTTCATTTAGCGGCCTCCCCTAGCTTTGTATGTGTAGCTTTGTGACACACAACGTATAAAGCCCTTCGTACCAGCACGCGCTGCCCACGGGAGACGCTCACTTGGCAAGTGCATGTTTGCTACAATTAATATTGCTCCTGAAGCTGCGAGCCTCACTTCGTATAGCATTACAGTTTCTTGCTATCGCATTCATTGCTTCGCCCTTGCGGCGAAACTGTGACATTTTTTCCATCGTGAAATAAATCTAATAAAAAAAATCACAGCATATCCACGGGGTGAATGATGATGAGTGGGCGAAGCTCCGGAGTGAATCATCGGTAAACCGTGAATCTTCCGTGTAATTCGCCCAGTCGTTCATCATGTAAAGACGTGAGAAACACTGTATTCGAACGCTAGGATCTCTCGTTTAAGGGGACGCTAGCACAAACGCGTTAGAAACGTGCAGTACACTCTAGCAAGGGGGAGAGGCCACAGCGTCTTACCCAGCCCCTTACACAGGCCGGAACGCGCACCGCGTTTGCCGACGCCATCACATGACTGCTGAAAGAGTATAAGGCGGAGAGGCCACAGCGTCTTACACCAGCTTCTTACACGCGCCGTAACGCGCTAGCACAAACGCATCATCATCATAATCATCATCGTTAGAAACGGGCAGTCTTTCGTTAATGTTGGGTATTTGGTGTCATCGTGGTGCATGTTTCCATGTACGCTTCGTGGCGTAGTGCATGGCTTCAGGAAAGAGGTAGCTGATGATGATGATGAGTTTGTCCAGGTAGCAGCCTGGACACACAACGCCATCTATTGAGCCATTCATAAACTGAACTAGAGGTGGCTACATACATACAGAGGAGGGACAGACCCACACCCTAAGGAGCTTCGCCCCTAAAAATTACACCATCTCCCGCTAAAGGGGACCATGAGGCGATGCGAAGCAGCACGGGGGGTGCACACCGCGTTTGCATCGGTTTGACTAAGTGTCGCGTTTGCATCGATTTGACTTAGCAAACGTTGCCTTCGTCAGCATTGTCTCTCGCGGGCGAGGGCGCGTTCTCGTTCCTTGCGAGTTGGTAAAGCGTTCATCGAAGAAAGAGCGTTTCCATAGTCAAGGAGAGATTCTTGTTGTAGAAAGGTGGAAAGGGGGAGGGGAGTGCACGATAACTGTCTCTCCGGAGAGGACACCTCAACCATTTCCATAGTCAACGCGCGCCGTTCAGAGAGGAGAGGAGGAATGCCGAGAGGAGAGATGAGACAAGGAGAGGAGCGGGAGGAGAATGCGCATGCGCAGTGCGGGTGTGGACGCCGCACAGCGGATGGAGGGACGAAGGGAGGGAGTGACATAGCCCCGACCAAAAGCTGCTTCGCATCTAAAATGAACTAAAGTGTACAGTGTCGTCCAACACGGTTGTTATGACATCGGTGCTTAGGATGCAAAATATAGGGTGCGGAAGAACTTTCTCTTCGTTCGCTCTGCCAATAATCGACTTGAATCCAGGTGACTCGGCGGAAAATATTTCATCCACGATGTTGAATGAGACTATCACTTAAGCGTTACTTCGCGTTGGTTGCTGTAAGCGTGAACGCTTATGGTCTGTCTCACATGGGCGCCCACGGAAATCGCATGATGCGTTAGTTGACGCGCCTTATCCACAGGTGTGTCAAGCGTATACATCCTGCGCAGGGTACAGTCGCGTCGTGTCGCTGTCTCAGATGCTTACAGTTGAGAAACGATGTCACACAGGCAGCAAGCGAGCACGAGCAAATTCGCTTTCTGCAATTCTCAAATGTACCGCAACTCGTTTTACGACACGATATATGAGCAGCCTCCGTACAGTCGATTTGCGCAGAACGCATAGACAAACAGAATACAGGAATGACACGCAGTTATCTTGAAATGCTGTCAGCGAGGACAGGTATTTATTTATTTATTTATTTATTTATTTATTTATTTATTTATTTATTTATAAATGCTGTATGCTTCGCTTACGGTTTTAGCAGAGTGGATTTACACTGATTTGGTTTTGCAATGGTTAGGATTTCGTAGCGCAAGACAGGAGGGGACAGAAGAAATCGTAATTTGCGCTGTTAAGAAATCGTCATCATGGTACACCCACCAACACGCCCATTCCTACACCCTTCTTGGCCAACGATTACGAGATCGAACACAGGATAAGATAGTGTACACTTGGCAACGCAACACAGTGATTCACAGCAAAGAAGCACATCATAAATTCAGCACCAGTACATTCAAGATAAATGACTGCTGGAGATGTCCGGCAGAAATGCTTATGGATAGTTGTGTATAGAGACTTCGTTAGTGAGTTCTTTCCATTCGGCTGTCGGTTGTCCTGGGAAAAAACGAATACTTGAAGGTGTTATTAAAGATGGAGAAAGAGGTTATTGCCAAAGCATGTT
Organism: Hyalomma asiaticum; assembly: GCA_013339685.2. Lineage (NCBI taxonomy): Eukaryota > Metazoa > Arthropoda > Arachnida > Ixodida > Ixodidae > Hyalomma > Hyalomma asiaticum. The sequence continues at coordinate 89,767,294 of CM023481.1, forward strand.
TCTACCTCGTGGCATATCCTGTACAGAGGCAAGGCATCTGCGACACGTCTAACTTGTAACAACCTTTCACTAATTTAAACGAGCATTTCAATCTTAAAACTTCATTTCCTTTTGTTAGAGTTTTGTGGTCAGGGATGTACATGGCGTATACATTGAGTACGCTCCTCAAAATAAGTTTCCATCGACTCCAGCTGTGGACCGGCTTTCCGGCTTGTTCGCTAGGTGTCCCAGCCGACGTAAGCCAGTCCTAAAGAAGACTCAACGAAGGACTGGTATAATTGGCGGTTATTAGACCTTTACGTTGTTTGGTTATATCTCGCTTTCTGCGAACAACACAATTTTGTGCGCCAATTGGCTAATTAGGCAAAACAACGCTTAAAAATTCAATGAGCTGCGGCTTGGCTAACGCCAGCTGGGACACCTGTGTATATATGAAGGCATGCACTAACGACTGTGGTATAATCACCACTCCCTACACGCTGCGGTGCGTGTGCGGTATGGTGACTCGTCGTCTAAGCGTGTGTCCGACGACGAAAGGTCACTTGAAGGATGTTCAGCTAGATAGTGAAACGCAGATTTAGAAATCTCCAACCTCAATATGTCACCATGATTTCATGTGTGTGTGAAAGACACCACATTAACGTGGCTTGCATAGGCCAGAATTTACTTGATAATTACTAAAACGTCGGAACTCCCCCTTTCGCACTGCTGCCCATTCTGATTAAAATGCTCCAAACCGTGATCTCGCGCCGCAGGACTTTGTCATTCATGAATATCTTCCCCTGCATCCCCCTCTCCTCCTTTTGTTTTTGTTTTCATCAGGACGCTATACCGAACTGGTTTTCTACTCTATGCTGCACCAACCAACCAACCCAGACCATGCCGTGGAATGTTTGCGGGTATAGGGCGGCACGCTATAAGCACAAGGCCGCGGGTTCAGTTTCCCGCAGCCGCATTTCGGCTGGGGGAAAAAGGTGGTCAAAAATCAACCCGAAGTCCACCGCTATGGCCTGCCCTGTAATCATGGTTTTAGTCACGTGAAAACCGCGAACTTATTATTATTTGATTCGTTGGCACGGGTCACTTGGTCCACTATCGTTGCCTATATGCCCGCGTTGGGAGAAATCGACGCCGCGCTATTTCTGGGATTCTGGCCACTTTCGACTCGCTTTCGTCCTTTCCCCGCCGGGCACCACGACGCCTGTCTTCCGACAAGGGGGCATATAATGTCGGCCGTTTACGCGAATGCGTGGCTGGCGCATCCGATTTCTTGAGCCCATCGCCGTGATTTGATGCGCCACGTGCAGCAAATCGACCCTCGCTCTATGCGGCTCTCGGGCCACTCTCATTTGGCGCACCATGCATACTGGTGAGGTTCGATTCCATTGCGGCATAGGGCCATGATGTCTAAGCGCGCCTGTATACCGCGTGCCCTCCGTGTACGCTGAAGGACCCCGTAGTCGTGACTAAATTGCGGCGTTGCACTATACGGCGTCTTTCATAACCAACTACATGCGATTTCAGGGCGTTATATGCCACATATTTAATTTTGTGCCCCGTCTAAACGCCCGGAACGATTCCTCGGCTTTTAGATGCGACACAGCTTATGGTCGTGGCTATGTCACTCCCTCCCTCCATCCATCCATACGCCGTGTGGCGTCCACACCCGCACTGCGCATGCGCATCCTACTCCCCCTCCTCTCCTTGTCTCCTCTCCTCTCGGCATTCCTCCTCTCCTCTCCGAACGGCGCGTTGACTATGGAAACGCTCTTTCTCTTTCAGCTCGCAAGGAACGAGAACGCGCCCTCGCCCGCGTGAGACCGCTGACTCAGGCAGCGTCTGCTAGCGTCAAACCTATGCAAACGTGACGCCTAGTCAAACCGATGCAAACACGGTGTGCAACCCCCGTGTTGCATTCGCGTCGCCTCATGGTCCCCTTTAGCTGGAGATGGCGTAATTTTTCTTTTGTTTGTTTTAGTGAGTACGTTCGACGGAGAACAAACCGTCGCGCCTTTCTTGACGCCATGTCAACCGTTATCGCGAATCCGTCACCGTATACACGTATATCGAGTCTTAAGTGCCAGAACCGCCACCATGTTTACTTGGGAGGCACGCCGTAGTGGGACGCTCCAGATTACTTTGGACCAGCTCCGTATATAACGCGCACCTCAATCTAAGCACGCGGGTGTTCTTTATTTTCTGGCCCCGTGTAAACGCGGCCGCCGTGGCTGGTAGTCGAACCAGCATCCTCCATCTTCGAAGTGCGACAGCTAACCTGTTAAGTCTATACCACGGCACGTGGGAACCCGTTACGGGCGAATTCGTGCAGGTACTACACTGGGCCTCTGGCGAACGCATTAAACGATGCGCCTTCCTCGCTCTCCGCTCTAGCTACTTCCTCCTTCCGCGCTGTTTGGTGTATAGTTAACGCGGGCGGCTTTTCCGGTTTATCTCTTTACCAGCCGTGGCTCTCTCCGTGTTCCATTTCTGGTGACATCATTCCCGTTACCGTGAATACGGAGCGCTAAAATAGACCATGGGATGGCACCGTTGTTGCAGTCACGTAAATGTGCAGGTGTATAGAAGCGCGCGATGTACGATGCGCGTTTGATAAGGACATTCGATTGCGAAGAAGGCTGCTATATCTATACTGCTGTAACCGCTTGGATACTGACGAGCTCTCGCTGAAATCTCGCTGGATGCATGCGGCCGTTGTAGACGTCATGTCGGATAGTGCCGTAAGACGCCCGATCGCCCTTTTGCGTTGACGCAAATGGACGTCGATGCGGGAAGCGTGGTGGTGTTAAAAACGGTGTGAAAGTTGTGTTTGTTGCTACAGCTTCATACATGTGCAGGGGCTTCTCCGCGTCAAAACTCCCCCCCCCCCCCCCCCCTTTCAAAATTTATTGAGCATGTGCATAATATAACCGCGCTTTCCCGCAACGCCGACCTTTTTACCACTCATGATATTTACACGCCGCGACGTACAGCGACCCCCTCCCGAAACACGTCGTAAAACAACCTCTGAAAAAGATGAGAGTGTTTATACGGCATTATGAAAAAAAAAAAAAAGAACGTGGGAATGATAGTTGTTGAGCCGGTGAACAAAGCCAAGAGACTGAGTAACGTCTGGGGTGTTTATAATAATAATAATAATAATAATAATAATAATAATAATAATAATAATAATAATAATAATAATAATAATAATGAGACAGTGCAGCTTTTTCGGGTAAATATAAATCGGTTGATTGTACTATCGCTTCGCAGAGTCGAAGTACATACAAGTAAAACGCGAACAGGGGATTGGTTTCCTCCTAGAGGCATTCTATATAGCATCGAAAGAGCAGCAATTTATACCGGTAACGTATCGTTTCTTAATTTGTTCGATGATAAATTGCAGTTGGCCTGCGAGGCTCGAGGTCGCGGGATCGAATGGAGTCCAAAGCGACCCCATTTCGATGGGGTTCGAACTGCAAAGACACACTCGTGCACTCGTGCACCCTTTAAGAACCCTGGGTTGGTCGAAGGAAGTGACTCCGGAGCCCTCCACTATACGGGGAGTGCCTCGTAATAGTTTTGGCACGTCGAACCCCGTCAGCTTTTATTGTAAATGGTGGCACTTCTGCTATAGCGAAGAAGGACCACGCTTCAACATTAGCCCCGCCACGGTGGTCTAGTGGCTATGGCACTCGGCTGCTGATCCGAAGGTCGCGGGATCGAATCCCGGCCGCAGGCGGCTGCATTTCGATGGAGGCGAAATGTCGAGGCCCGTGTGCCGTGCGATGTCAGTGCACGTTAAAGAACCCTAGGTGGTCGAAATTTCCGGAGCCCTCCACTACGGCGTCTCTCATAATCAGAGCTGGTTTTGGGACGTTAAACCCTACAAAACAACAAGCTTATACTGTAAGAGTGAACGGTACTATTTTCTTTCTTTTCTTTTTCTGACAATGTTTCGCAGCAACCGCGTTGTACTTGCACGTTTAGCATCCCGCGGGCCCTGGTGTGCAGTCGATTCGTCGCCCGATTAATCGGCTAATTCGTTAATATGTTAATCAGAGAGTAACTAATGAACTGGTCAATGAGGAAGCCTTTGGTGCCAATTAAGAGCGAGCGCGTGTTCTTAATTTACATATACACGTGCTCGCCTGTCGATGGAGTTCTGCGTGCCTACGAGCGAGCCGTATTCTATCGCGACAAGATATCGCGCGCAATCATCGATCTTCCGACTGTGCGGTAGTTCTATAACTGTCTTTACCGCGCATGCGCGCGCGCACTTCGAAATCTGTTTTTGCTTAATCTTGGCGTTCTTCGTATAACCGCGATAAGTGTAATGGAAAAAAAAGGCCGACTTGCCGCAAGTAAGTTAACGATCCAAGCATTCGAAGAGATCACGCTCATTCAATTTCGTGACTGCTGTTGGTCGCACCGCCTTTTTCGGCGCGTGGCCTGTAGGGTCGCATCGATGTGTGATCGGGCTCAGATGAGCGCCGTTTTTCCTTCGTAGAAACATGCGCACGTCACTTCAGTATGTCCTTAAAGTTGTCATTGGTATGTATGTATGTATGTATGTATGTATGTATGTATGTATGTATGTATGTATGTATGTATGTATGTATGTGTCACTTTTTTCACAAAGCAAAACAGTCTTGTGGAGGTCATGTGGGGAAGAAAGCTGCCCACTTGGCGCATTCGTCCCGTCAGAACTGTCACAGTTACAGAGGTAGTCGTACTTGGCGCTTTACGAAATGTCCTTCAGTCACGGAGATTAGGGCACTGGGTTTACGTAAACAGGGTAGAGTGAAGCCATAAGGTGTACGACTAGAAAGTAGGTTAGCCATGCTATCGGGGCTGGTTACCCTGAACGGAGTAAATGTTTTTTTTTTTTCTTCTTAAGCATGGCTGGCTAATCAGTGCCGTGGGGAGTGCGGAAGGTGAACAAAATAGCTGTCTTGCCCGTATGTACACACACGTGTGAAAAGTAGCAGACGGCCGTGCGCGCACTTGGCGGCCGTGCCTGCTCAAGCGAGAGTAGGGCGGCGCCAAAACAGTGCGTCACAGACGTCTCCGCTATTTTAATTGCGCCGTTCCTTTTTGCCAGGAGGGTCAGGGCTTTGGTGCCCCAACTTTGACCTAAATGTTTGCCACCATCCCACAATGGCGGCGGCTCGGGCGCTATTTATAAGGCGCTTGGCCGTTTCCCACCGCTCCGCTCTTCGCTGCAGGGTCACCCTAAAACGTCGCTTTATTTTGGTTCGCCACAACGAGTGGTCGGCAGGTGGCGAAGCACCGAATTTCGCCTCCCAATTCGGCGGCGGCGGCGTGACGGCGTCTTGTTTCGGAACTCGGCGGATGCGAGACTTCTCTTTACCGCCGCCAAAGTGGCGGCGGCGGTTCAACGAGGTTGTGGCCGCCACCGCGGGCCCTTCCGCGTACCGTGCATGCGAGAAAGGGAGCTCGCACAGATAGTGCGCGCGGCGCGTTTCCTGCGGACGCACTTGCCGAAGCCACGCAGGGGGGGGAGACAACACAGGGGGCGGCGCTTTTCTTCCGCCGAGGAGCAAAACAAGCGGTGACCCCATTTTGCGGAGCGGGAGGATTTATTTTCGGACCCCTTCCAGGCCCATCGGCGGGCCTGTGCCAAGGGGAGGAAAAAGAAAAGCGGGTGAGAGGGCACGTTTGTTTGCGCCGGTGACGCGCGTTCCGCCGATGTTCCCAGATCGGATCGCTGGCGTAAGGGGTGGCAGCGCTGTTTGGCTATTTTCGGAGGGCCCCACATCAGCGGCGAACGGGCGCCCGCCGGACAACGTCTGCGCTCGCCGCGCGCAGCCGCCGCTGTCGGCTTTTCCTAGCGCGGCGGCGGAACCTCGCTCCCGGTCGACGCCGAGGGGAGCGCAACGCTTTCCCTCCTCCTCCCTCGCTTTCCGGACGCCGAGCGTGACGTCGCGGAGGGCGCGTCTCGCGGAAACTGGGCCACGCGGCGCCTTTCTCTCGCCGGGTTCAGTCACCCCTGCGCGCGGGAGCGGGTTATTTCCCGCTCTCGCTTCCGCGTCCGACCGCAGCGCCACCGCCATCGCCTCTCTTCCTGCGCGCTGCCTGCTTGCCGCGCTCAAGGTCTGGGTTTCTTCGGCCGCCGCTTGGTCGAGGCGGGACACTTTTATCAGAGCCGTCGCTCGTTCGGCTGCCTCAAGGTCTTTTGGTGGCACAGTCGATACCAATGAAGGCCTCCGCCGCCCCTCTACTACGTGGCGCGGGCTGCTGGCGGGCGACGCCTTCGGGCCCGAGGTGCTGAACGCGGGGCCCGTTGCGTACGAGTGTAAAGTGCAAAAAAAAAAAAATGGGGCGTTAATAGGGCGCGCCAATCATGCTCGCGAGCGCAGGGGCAATCGCAGCAACTCGCTAGCTGAAGCGTTCGCCTCCCATATTAGCTTAAAACAATGCCCGATATTACTGAAAGTAGAGAACGATATCAGTGAAACGAGTGGAAGTTTGAAATACGAAAGACGTTTCATCTTTGTGTTTGTCCATTTGCGGCCTGCATTGTTCAAATTAAATCTGTGCATGCCGGATACGACGACATACATAGATTTAATCCACACAGTCAGTAGCATCATCCCTCTGGGCGTAGCCTTCTTAACGAGCACTTGATTCAAAAATTAGTTTGTTGAATTTAATCTCCTATTAAGAATGAAGCGTGCTACCCAATAAACCATTTAATATGACCTCTCTTGACTGGCTCTCTTTAGCGGGTAAAAAACATGAACCTTGCGTCTTGGCATTTGGATTCTAGTTTGTACGCTCTTTAAAGAATGAGAATACAAATTACTTTTCTATACAGACCGATCTACATACATACATACATACATACATACATACATACATACATACATACATACATACATACGTGATCGCACACGGCAATGCCCCTGACAAGGGTGCTGCCCCACTGAAGTACTAGTACTGCGGCAAAACTAACACCGCAACGTTACAGAGGCATCGCAGGAAAGCTAGAAAATAACGCGGGCGTAGTTGGTACTGAGCCGTGTGTGTGTGTGTGTGTGTGTGTGTGTGTGTGTGTGTGTGTGTGTGTGTGTGTGTGTGTGTGTGTGTCGAGGTATCATTGCGTTCGCTACGCCCGCTATGCATGGATCAGCGTAGACATAGAGATATGCACATGTTCCCAACAGACTCTAGACTCGTCGGCTCTTTAGTGATTTCGATAACGCTGCCATTATCAGCCTGCCTCGTTTCAAAGATCGTGAATGGCTGATACACATACGCCCCCGCGGTCGTAAATAAGCGGAATCCCAGTACAACCGGATCTCACTGATTGCGGAACGAAACAGGAAGACTACCTTTCAGCCGACAGATGTGCGCCTTCTCAGCTACCTTCGAGAATCGCTCAGTCGCCTTTGTTACGCTTGAAAGGCATAACCACGTGGCCGCTGTCAGCTCAGTTTTAAGTTTACGTGTGCGTCAACTACATCGAATCGGAGCGCACTGTGGTACAGTCGGCATGCAGCTTTTGGTCCAGACGATCGTCAACAGTGATTTTGCCGCGTGCTGTAGAAGCAACTCGCTTCGCATAGTGTGTCAAGCGCTTGACGTGGACTCAAGAGCGCGGATAGTAGCGACAGAGGTGGCGCCGCAACCTGTCACCGCGGCGTGGGCCGTCCCTGTGATGGCCTCAGGTCCGCCGACCTACATTTGCGCGACACGAGTGATCCCTTCGACTGCCGCCTCTGCGGTGGTTGCGCCCAACTAGCCAGCCGCTAGGCAGCAGCAAGCTATGATCGGCTCCGTGCGGGTCCTTCACTAAATTTAGAGAGCCGCCCTCCTGTGCACGCGTCGGCAGTGTGTCTTCTTGCCTCGTCCCCTTATAACGAGCGTATGCATCTGCTGCCGTGGTCGCTTACGACTCGGTACCACTCGGCGGATGTAACACCGTTACAGCGAGGCGGTTACGACGCATCTATAGACGCACCGCACGTGCGGACGCGGGTCAGCTCTTGCGGAACATGCCACTCTGCGTTAGCATCTTGTTTCCTGCCCCATGCGTGGACCAGCTCCGTGTACACCGACCTGTTCAGCTCTCCGGTTTCACAGCTTACTCGAGAAGGGCGAAATTAGATGGCGCGACATCTTTCCGATCAAGGGGGGTGTCGTTAGATGTAGGTGCTAACGGGGTTTACGTCAGAAGCTCTTCTGTGGGGCCGCTTACGCAAGCAGGAAAAGCGCCGCTCAAGCGTATTGGGTGACGGCTCAGTGGGGGGGAGAAAAAAAAGAGCGCCCAAGAAGAAACGGAGAAAGCGGAGGGACTGAAGGCGGCGATTTTCATAATCTCCTCGCAGCACGCACACTTTTTATCGGCGGCGGAGATTCCGAGCAGCCCGGCGCCGCATTATTGCCTGTTCCTTCCCGCGCCTCCGTGAAGCGGCTGCTTGCGCCGAGCGTCCAGGGCCGCCGGCGTGTTTTCGTTCGACTAGCGTGGAGGTCATTGTCCTCCTGAGAGAGAACCACCGCCGCTGCGCCGGCTGCGATACCAAAAGTAGGCCGCCTGCCTTTCTTTTTTTTCTTCTTCTCCTCGCTCTTCTCTCCTCCATCAACGGCTTCCCCTCGCTCTCTGTTTTCACTTTTGTCGGTGGCAGATCAGTTGCCAGGGGCGACAGGCTCCGCCCCGCCGCACACTCTTCGCGCTCTCCCCTCGGGCTACGCCTCTCTTCCTTTCTCCCTCTTCCGCTCGGTGCCCGCTCGTTTCAGCGCGGGAGTTCAATAACCTTGCGAGCGTGTCAGTGTCGGAGGAAGCGTGGTGTTCACCTCCCCCCCTCATACAACGGCGCGGCTGCTTCTGCTGCTGCCGCAAGACCGACACATTTCCGCGGCCCGTCGCCCACGGCCGAGCAAGCACGCTTCCCCTCGCGTTTGCCCGCTGAGAATTGTGTTTTTGTTTTCATTAGGAGTCGCAGAGTGGGCCCATTTCTTCTTCTTGCAAAATCAGCCGGGCAGACGACAGAGAGGAAATGCCTGCCTACACGCCGCATTCCCAGAGTGTCATGCGCGGACGAGAGCGCACCTGGCTGCTGCCAGTCAAGGCCCACCTGTAGAGCAGCTATATGACCGGCTCATCGGTCGGTGGGGCACATGCGGTAACACCGAACGCCTATGGGCTTTCTCAGTACCTGTTGCCATGACGGGTTGAAAGCCTACGTTTCGCTAATGAAATATCGAGCATCAGGATCCACTTGAGAATATCCTTGGCGTATGTTTTTTCTGGTCGCAGATTCAGTCACCAGGGCGAACGTCGCCCATAAAAACGACTGAAATGAAGTCCATTGCCGCAGCATGGATGCATTTCTGTTAAAGGAAATGCGCTTACTGATTGAAACATGCGAAATAAGTGTGTGCATTTCATTTAGGGCAGGTCCATTGCGACGTTTCTTGCGTCTCTCGCTGCCCTTTACTGTGAATTGACCCTCATATTTGCGCAACGCCGAACGCAAACAGGACACCTAGGATTGCTGAGAACCTTGAGCTGCCTTCCCATATAGTCACGGGAGTTTGAGAGTGAATATAAGAGAGTACGATTACACGGCCCCGTATAACAAAAACGCCTTGCAGTAGATTCCAGTAAGCAAAAATGTCTAATCCACATGCTGCAACAAAAGTAGCAACGTCGGCTGGCATATGGCAAATAGCCCTTAGGCATTAAGAGACTGATGAAATCGGCCTCAGTCTACGAGCAATTCAATCAGCGTGTTATTACCGTAATCTGAGCATGCAGCACATCCTTCGCCCACAAGAAATATGGACATCCATTTACGCGAAATTATGGCCTATGGTAATATTATAGCCACAACTGCAGCCCTCTGCACACATGGTTCGTTCATCTTCATCGGTGCTGAGGCAGCCACGTAAGATTCCATTCCCGGGCGTCTCGGTGAAAAGGTCTTCTCCTTTATGCTCAGTCAGCGCATTCCGGTAAGAGAAGGGAGTCTCTCGCTTGTTCGCTCTCAGCCTGAGCGGCATGTTTACCGCTCTCTCGCACTTCCTTCGTCCAATCATTCGATTCGCCCGCTTTCTCGCCTCGGGCGAAGTAAGCAGCAGTAGGGCACGATGTAGGAGGCTTCCGAGAAATTATGAAAAAAAAAAAAAAGAAGAAGTGCCGCAGCTTTCGCAAGCGGAAGAAATGCCGAGGCGAGAAAAAGCAGGGAGAGCGCCGAGAGAGAGAGAGCGGGAGGATCCAGCCGCGAGGAGGGGAAAAGTCCCGTTACGTCACGTGACCCTGCGCCTTGGCGCAGCGCCGCTGCGCGGCAGGAACCGGCGGCGGCAGTGACGCGCGCGCACGCTCGAGGACACCGGCTGCGCAGGGGGCAATGAACCGCCGCGCGAAACTGGGGCACGGCGTGCGTAGCCTCGTCCTCCTCCTCGGCGCGCAACAAACGCTCTTTCTCCTCCGGCGCGCGCGCGCGTGTGTGTGCGTGCGCGAGGCGCTTTTACCGCGTCTCCGGTCCGTTCGTTCTCTCGGTCGCTGCGCCGAGGCGGCGGCGAGGGCCACAGTCCAAGGACGCTATCTTTCACGACGGCGGCCGCGGCACGGTGGGGGGCAACTGGCATCATCCTTGCCGCCTTTTCAACCACCCTGATTCACTCCTTCCTTTCCGCACTTCTTTTGGCGAGCCTCGAACGGTGTTGCTCGCATTTGCCGCTAAAGAGCAACGTCGAGATGGGTTGCGCACCCGTACCGAGCTGTGGCCTCGCGACGTTCGCGGGACCTTACGACCGCCACGAGCAAGAAAAATTACTCGAATCCTTCCGAGGTTATTCGATAGGCACCGTAGACACCATGTCGTTTCCGACAGAGAATGATGTCTTAGTAAAGCAAATTTCTGAAAGAAAAAAAAAGTGAAAAAAGGGGGGATCTTGCGAAAGTTAATAAATCATACCAACTGATTATTATGAAAGTGCGGCAAAGCAAAAGCACACCGATGGGAAATATCCGCTGGCCAGGATTCGCAGTGGCGGCAAGCGTCCGAATGTGCGCAACCACTGGAAATGAGTAATTTTCGCCACCCTTTCCAAAATTGTTCGCTTTAACCTACACGTCGCAACCACAGAAAATTTCTCGTGATTGCCGTTATGACAAAATAAGCTCGTTTTCCAAACGTCAACAATCCAGCAACATTCCTAGTTCGACGATTTCACATCGCAACCGCGAATCGCAGACGAATCATCCACGCGACTATAGCTAAACTTTGAAAGTAAAACGTGGCAAAACGGAAGCGAAACGAGTGAGATTTCTAGATTTTCGCGAAAAGACTTTTCTGATGCGATGTTGCGCAAACTAATGCAGAATATCAATGTAACCAAGCGCATACATTTTTGGGGGAGCAAACAGCTAAAAGTTGAGGTTCATGTGCTTCCGAGCCCCGACCGAAGCAGACACGCATTGCGTATGAGTGCCGGCAGACTTCAGAAGCGTAATAACAAGTTTCCTATAGTATAGCGAGCTCATGAACATTGTAATTAATTAAGGGACTTCTCTGCTATTATTGCGCAGATATTCTGATATTCTTCCTTGCTGCGCGTTGGCCGCAGGGAAGCACCATTTTTATCGCAGCGGCTAGAGACAGTGTCCGAACCACATGGCGAAAGAGACCGTGATCACCCCCATTTCGTGCATACTTTCAGTATTACATCAGGAGAATAATTCCCTATTCTACGAATACGTGCCGCTTACACGAGGTGTCGTCGCGTCGAGCTAGACGCGCTGCGATAAACTTCATCAGCTTACACCATTACAAACCCTAACTCTACTTCAATGCTGCCCCACCACGGTGGTCTAGTGGCTATGGTACTCGGCTGCTTATCCGAGGGTCGCGGGATCGAATCCCGGCCGCGGCGGCTGCATTTCGATGGAGGCGAAATGTTGAGGCCCGTGTGCTGTGCGATGTCAGTGCACGTTAAAGAACCCCAGGTGGTCGAAATTTCCGGAGGCCTCCACTACGGCGTCTCTCATACTCATAGCTGGTTTTGGGACGTTAAACCCCACATAACAACAACTTCAATGTAAGAGTCAGGAGAAACCAGTGTCCGGCTTCGTCTACGGGCGCTGCGTCTTTTCGAGAAAAAAGTCCGAAGCGGCTTCGTTCCGAGGGGTACGTCGGTCGATTCGACCCGACGCGTTGACACCGACCCGATTCGACGCAGCTCGGTGCGCCGTCTGCTCGCGTCGTCGCGAAGACGCAGTGCTGTCGTCGCATCGGAAGGCCGGGCGGCGAAAGTGGCGAAGGCCAGCAGCCGCCGGCTCTGTGTGTATGACTCGCTCTCCTGGCGGCGGCGCCTATTTGCATGGCCAATCTCGACCAAAGAGGGTCACGGCTAGGCGTTGTTGTTCGCTGCAGCGCAAACAGGTTTCGGTCGCCGCCGCTGCTGCTGCGGCACAATGGCGGGCCTCGGTGCGTGGCAGCACGTGATTGATTGATGGCCGCGCGCTGCCCAGCGGCCTTCGGCGACGCCAGGGTTTTCCTCGCGAGCGACAATTTTTGGTGCGCTCGCAAATCATGCGTCGGCACGCCTGGAACGCGCTTTGCGTCGTGTCCTTTGCGGTGCGGTTTCTGGGTACGCTGTCGGTCGCAGCAGCAGTTGCCTGTCTCCTAAGGAGACGGAGCGAGTCGGTAGCAAGTGCGTGCGCGGTCCGGGTATCAGAATGAGCGAACTGTGATCTCTTGAGTCGATGCTCCGAGCCGTGGGCGCGCCTAATCAGAGAGGAAGCTTCAGTGCGGTGAGTGTGCGTCTTCCGAGAGCACAGGGAGAACCTGACGGAACAAATTTGGTCGGGAAGCGAAATTGAGAAGTTTGGTTGTCATGCACGGCTAACGTGCGATCGCCCTGGTGGGTGACATCGCGTCTGTTTAGGTTGTATAAACAATGTGCGAAACTAGGAGAAAGCAGGTTTGTCGTAGTTTACTTAAGTACATGCTAAATATTGACCCTGCCCCCATATAAGCGTCCAGAAGTCGGTGGGAGATTAAGGAGCCGTGCAGTTAGCGAGTCGCCGACGGACAATGGGAAGAAATCACGGCACTCATGTCAACTTTACGGTCGAACGCTCGGAAAGTTTGGAGAGAAGACAATTCATGAAATAAATAAAAGAACATGCGCGCTAGCAATCGTACAGAAGCTTGGTACAGGTCCACTTTTACCCCTGAAATCGACCCTACGAGGTTGAGGCCTACAGTGATACATATGCACGCATTCGCAAACTGTCTTTGCAAATACATGCTGACGGCAATAAAGCGTTTGCGAAAGCTCGTTCTTAACGACCAGTCGAAACGCTCCTCGCTGATGAGCCCAACCAAGCGATTGCCGGACATCGTGCGCGAGGCTAAGCGGCCACGGCGGAGTAAACGCTCCTTCCAATCCGCGACGCTGGAATGGCGGCGCTTGACGACTCTACGACGCGTCGTCGGTCATCCTGCGCGGCGCACAACACAGCACATCCCCGTACACTTTTTTCTCGCCCCGGTCACGCACATTCTCCAGGCGCCTCCGTGACGTAGTCAGGGTTCCTCGATTAACGGGAGGACGTCATTATTATTTTTTTTTCCCCTTTTTACCTCCTCGCGAAAGTTGCAGCACTCCGCCCATGAAGAGAGCAACGCCGGCGCACTCTCGCGCGGCGGCGGCTTCTCTGCGAGGCCCCACCAAGGAGGAAAAAAAAAAGGAAACTCTCCAGGTGAGCGCGCTCACGTGCGGGAGCCGCTGGCTTCCGAGAGGAAGCGAGAGAGCATAACGGCGCGCCGTTACTCGACTGCGAGGAGGCCACCGGGCAACCGAAAGGAAAGCGGGAAAGGGAGCACATCTTGCGGTTTACTAGGTTACCGAGGCTGTGGGCCTCGCCGCCCCGCTGACTGGTTGCGGGGCGGAAACTGGTTTCGCCGGGAAAGGAAGGCACCACCCTCGCTCTCTCTCTGAGTTCTGCCGCGGCGCGTTTTTCCTTTTAATTTTTTTTTTTCGTTTCTCCTCCGGCCGGGCGTTAGTGCAGCCCCCCCTTTCAACTTACGATACAGCCGCCGCGTTGCCGGGCTCGATTCACGTGAACGGCTAGCATTCGCGCTGTCCTGCGGCGTGGCGATTTCTGTAGCTCTGCGGGCCAAAACGATCGATGCGGATGATGTCACGCCGTAGTGGAGGACCTCGGATTTGGTTCTGACCAACCCGGGGTTCTGTAACGCGCGCCCAAGTGAACACGTTCTTGTACTGCGTCACCCCCACGAAATGAGGCCTCCGTGGCCGGAATCGAACCCGCCACCTCGAGCTCAGGAGCGCGACCACGGCGAACATCACATATGCTATACGTACCACCTTTCCGTCATCGAGATGAGTGAAACGATGCCCGTACTGCGTTCAATGTGTGCGAAGCCGTGACGCCAAGAAGTGGCTAAAAGTGAGGGAGAAAGAGGTTACGCTCCTATAGAGATCGTATCAAGCAGGCTTAACCTTACAATCTCTCTGCTAGAGAGATCGAAGTGACGTCTCTGGGCATGTCAAAGTGACACGTGTTCACCGCACATTCTCAGTTTGGCTTGCGTACCCGGTGGTTCGTGATGTCTAACGCAAACTGCGTCGCGGCATCGGGCCGATAATATCGGAATGATTTCGTCGATGCTTGCTCCTTCTGGTGCGTGTTACTGCCTGTACGTGTGGTTTCACAGCTCCGGACATAGAATGGCGTCCCTCTTCGCTGTGATCGCGAGCGCTCGGTGAGTTTCGGTCTCCCGAAGTCCTTAGATTTAGGCCCGGCCCGAATGCGGCGCCACTCAGGCCATCCTCAACATCGTCATCGTTCCGTTGCACCATTTGCACAAATTCAGCAAAAGCGCGGCCCCCAGTTTCGGAAAATCGAGGTGTTGCCACACGAAAGTTCCAACGCTGTGACTACACGGCATCGTTGTGAGTTCCCACATTTGAACCTGCTGTAGCATAAGGAGCGAAGGGTACGGTTTTGCGACGAAAGGCAGACGCACTGATCAAAGAACAAAACGAAATAGTTTGGATGAGGGCTCCGCTGGAGACAAGGGTTCGACATCCACGATACTGTCTTATAGGAGACGAGTGGATGCGGAACATTTGTCTCCATTGAAGCACCGTAGCGCGGTCGGCAATGAAGCAAGCCACTTGCGGTCAGAGTAAAATCTACTCTAATCAGTTCATTAGCCGAGTACAAGTGTTCCGCGGTTATAGAAAAATCTCCCATACACTCGCGTCCGCTGCATCCGTTTCGATGAAACGACACCGACACCATTGCGTTTTGAGACCGAATAGAATTGCGCACACACCTAAGTCCATCGTTATCGACGATTATCACGTATATCCGATGCATTCACCTGTGGCAACTTCATAGGCGCGCCAAGACGGCGAGAACATCCCGCTGGAGACAAGCTGAGGCGCCACTCAAAGGTGGTATCGCGCGCGCGGCGCAACCCAGCCAAGCGGGAGTGGGGCATGAGTAAAAACTCACCCGTCTGTGTCACGTGTCCGCTTCGTCAGTTGTAAATGAATAAGCAAAACACGTGGGTAACCGGTGCCGTCGTTGGCCGCAGGAAAGGAGTGCACAAAGTTGTGACGGAGGCCGGCGAAGCATCGGATAAACCACGTGACACGCGTGTCGCACCGTCGCGTGGCAGCTCCTGCTCACAGAGTAGCGTCACACACACGCACAGCCGCTGGAAGGGCACCCCGGCCTTTCGAAACACCATCGCGGAGAGGGAGGGGGGAAAGTAAACGTCTCCGTCACCGCCAAACTCGTTCGTTCGCTCTTCGGTCGGACGCCCCAGCTCGGTGACCGGGCTGTACACCGCGCCATTCGCGTGCATACAGACACGTTCGGCTGCTCCGAACGCGTGCGGTGCTTGGTAAACCAATCCTTGGGGAGCCACGGTGGTCTAGTGGCTATGGTACTCGGCTGCTGATCCGAGGGTCGCGGGATCGAATCCCGGCCGCGGCGGCTGCATTTCGATCGAGGCGAAATGTTGAGGCCCGTGTGATGTAAGTGCGCGTTAAAGAACCCCAGGTGGTCGAAATTTCCGGAGATCTCCACTACGGCGTCTCTCATAATCAGAGCTGGTTTTGAAAACCCCACAAATCAATCCATCGGGCGTTGCAAGGCAGCTTCGTCCGAGAACCACCCGCGGTGATTGCCGAGTGCAGGCTGCACAGCGCGGACGCACCTGACTGGGTCACTGGAACTGCCGAAATCGAATCGTGCATGACTGAACTAAGGCTATAATGGGCGAGGAATTTGGCTTTGCTACATGCTTCGCTGCAAACTCCCTCTGCAGTGGCCATCGAAGGTGTGGGAGATTGTTCACGTGTGCTTGTGTCGTTCGTACTGCCCGTCGATTCTGAGTTTGAATCATGAGAACACGGAGGGCCATGAGAAAGTCAGCACGAAACACACAGGACCACTCAGTGATGCAGCTTGAAAGTGCTTCCGGCAGTGGTTGTGCAGTGCCGCTAGCTCAAACTTTTGTGATGGGCTATATACCGATACGGTGTGCTCGCAGCGCTAGACTATACGTAGAAGTTAGGCGTATGGCTGCAACGATAGTCGTGTGCGTAGCACAAGATTGCAGTCATAACTACTGGACTTTTTCCAGCTATAAGAAGTCCACCTAAGGCGTCACAGTAGTCAACCGGCGCCCACGATAACCGCCGTAACACGTCGCTGTCGTTTCTATCAAGCGCGCTATGGACTTCGTCTTCTTATTTTTACTGGTTGTCGCAGGAATAAACCGATCTGGACGCAGTGGCCACTTGCTGAGGTCAGACGGTAGTAGGCCAGTACGTCGAAATCAGTTCTAGATACACTGCACAAACTTTCAACGCTGAATGGTGACGCGCGCACGAGGGTTCAAGTGCTTCTTCTGACGCGGGAAATATCTCGCTTATAGCTCGATACTTTCCATCGACGGCCACAAACGCAACATTTCGTAATAAGGAACGAATTTTTTTTTTTTTTTTGTAATCGTGAAAAATCAGAACGCAATACAGTTGTACAGAAATGTAAGCAACATTCCTGGCGAAGGGTCAAATGATCTATAGCACAAATGTTCGCACAATAAAGATTTTTAAAACTTGCACTCAATGGGTACAGGCACGGGAGCAATGGCTGAGCCCCTTCAAACAACCTGCGTACCTCCACGGCTATGCTTTTCATGTCAACCACGATATCGACCACTTTCGAAAGTCCGTCAAATCCTGCTAGGCAACGACAGCACGATAGACAACAGGAGCATTCGGCGTCACGCAAAAGGCGCGCCAGCCGAGAGAAACGGAAGCGGCGGACTCACGTTGCACGCGGAGCGGCAGTGCCGTGCTGGTGTCAGGCAGAGACGACGACGGGCGAGGAGCGTTGCGCGCGCGCGGCGTGGCGCGGATAAGTCCCGGTCATGGCGAGAGCCGCGGAGTTGCGACGCACCAACTGTGGGGCCGAGTGGCGCCGCCGGAAGGTGGGCACACACCGCGGGCTCTGGGCGAGGAGAAGGAGCGCCGTGACCCGGAGACCGGGGTTAGCGACCCCTCCCGAACCCCGGTCGGGAAGGTCGCACCGTTCGACAGACCTGCCGCTGGCCTACTTCCAAGTTCACTGACAACAGACCGCAGAGGAGGGCGGCCCCAGCCGGCTCATGACCGACTTTCGCCCCCCCCCCCCCCCCTCCTCCTCGCCTCTCTCTTGTTTCTTTACTTTTTTTCTTCCCTCTCTTTCCGACTAGCGGGGAGCAACAGGGATCCCTTTATGCTTGCCCGTGTCTTCCTGCTTGATGTTTCCCACCCTCTCCTTTGGATCGGAACAATTCGGAGGGAACGGTGCGGGAGGAAAAAAAAAAAAAAAGAAACTCCCGAGGCTCCTTGGGGGGGAGGTTGCGTAACGGGAAGCTCATGACGTCGAAAGGAGGGAGGCTCGCGGAAAGGTGGCACCAGACGGCCGCCACACAAGGGGGGCTTCTGGTGCTCGTCTTGAGGGTCAGCTCTTTGTGCGAGTCGGCCACATTTCTCCGCTTAGTGGGCGCTTCCTGTACAACAACTGGTGACGTCGCGCAGTGTGTCGTAACGGGCCCGACCGCGGGGTGGAGGGCGTGCCGCCTCCAGCTTATATCGATAGCCAGTTTCCGGCAACCGTTGTGTTTTGCCTACACCGTGGGAGGAACGTTCTTTCTTCTCCTTCCGTTGCACACGTTTTGATCTTGGAGTTTGGGGCCAGATCGGTGGGGTCCGTGGCGGGAAGCTCGTGACCTCCGGGGTCAAGCGCACTCCCCGCGGTTGTAGCCGCTTTTGTTGCGCAGTCGGTATACTTGTGCCCCACCGGCGGTCACGGGGTCGTCCTTTTAATCTGGCATGTACACGTTGTACTTGCGCGGCGGTGTGTTCTTGTACTCCCTCCCCGGTGGATGGTTCAGGGTCGGACCTTGATGCGCGGTGAAACGGGAACCCGGGCAGGCGTATATGCCCGTCATCGTTTCGAGAAGCCCGCGAAGCCTGTCAGTTCCGTCGGCGTCGTTTTCCCTAGCATTCCACAAAAATAATATTGCAGTTACAAAATATGCGCGACTAGGTCGCTCAGACAACTCGTCCTGAGCTTGCGCAGAATGACCGCGAACGTTTCTTTTCCCCTTTGTTTCTCGAATGTCGCAAAAACAAACGACCGAGATCATCTTCAGGCGTCATGCTCGCTACACTACTTCAAGTAACGAACGCAGTACAGTTGCCTGAAATGAAGTGTAATACCCCTGACAGACGGGCAAAAGTAAAGTCCTTTGTAGTGAACCCCTTTTTCTACTCTATAAAGGACCCTCTGCGGAAAGTAGTTGCGCCGATGACACACGGCAGCACGCGTGAACTCCTTTAGGTGGTTCCTAAGACGAACGCCGCAAAAAGTGGCGCTCCTCGTTAAAGCAGCAAGATAGTGAACATATTTTAAAAATTCCGCATTTAATTACCTTTAGCGTTAGTGGATCGTAAAAATATCGTTTTTATTGCTGATGGCTAATATTGTTGATTGTTCGTTTCACGCCACGACGAAAAAGATCATGATTGCCGGAATCCCGCATGGCGGCGATCGTGAGCGTTCGAGAGTACAGCAAAAATAAATCTTTGCGGCCCTACAGATCTCATTACACCGGTAAAAGCTAAAGCTTATACGCAAGGCAAGGAAATACTTGCGGGGTGTTGTAATTTTGTGAAAAGTTCTCTCCCGTTTACGGATCGTGTACGCTGTCGGCGAGAGTACGCCTTTACGCTCGAAAAGTATATCGCCGATCTACCTTTCTGCAAAGGAGCTTTGCCGGGAAGGAGATACTCCTTTGTCGTGTGTCACTGGGCATGAACGCATTTCGGGTAGATGTCCCCTTACCTAAAGTACTTTAGCATGCCCGTGTGTCAGTTGTATAAGGCTATTGATGATGATGATTATGATGAACCTGTTTTATGGCACTCACACACTGAGGGGGATTGGCCATGAATCGGCCGGCAGTAGTCAGCCAAACTGGGGTTGTGTCAAGAGGGACTGAGCCAAGAAGAACAAGAAAAAAAAAGGAACTAAAGAAAGAAAGCAAGCAGCAAGAAAGAACTGTTCTTCTTCATCATCCATCTTATCCGGAATCTTTCGAGAGATTTCACATATGCAACATGACGTATATGTATGCGAGGCCTTGCAATTTCATTATTATTATTATTATTATTATTATTATTATTATTATTATTATTATTATTATTATAACGTTGCTGTTGTTGAAAAACATACGTATACAGTCCAAAAAGAGAAAGCTAAAGCGGCAAGAAGCAGGCTGGCAACTTCTACAGCACGGGCACACAACGCGTAGGTATTCTTGGTCAAGCATGGGACAGAAACACGCGAATGGAAGATAACAAGCAATGAGGAAAGTAAAAAAAAAAAGCAAATCTATATGCCAATGAATAGAAAGGTTATGTGTCAGTATAAAGACAGAAAAACTCTACATATAGGTCTCGCCACTAAAAGAACGAAAACGCTTTATTTCACTCGTCTTATCGCTCCCGAAACAGAGAGAGCGCTGGCTTTTTTCGCATGCACAAAACTCGCGTGCTTCGGAGCCGAGAATCTCGGAATGCCACGACGTTGATATAGCGGGCCGATGGAAAAGTTTTGCGAGGCGTTCGGCGCGCGCCGCAGGCATCCACTGCGACGGCGCTGCGGCTGCATCGATCCCCTCTCGGGATGCGCACCGTGTAAATTCCACGCGGCTTCCCCAGCGAGGATCGAGCGAAACGCGCGTCAAGGCGACGGCATTCCGCGGCGTGCCAGCGTCCGGCTCTGCGCGATGCAAGAGCCTCCGAGGGCGGTGATATATATAGGGGTGTTTGTTTGCATTGCGAGAAGTACAGCTCAGCGCCCATGCGTGGACGTGCCTCATGTACAGCCCAGGATGTCGACGACGTTCGTTCCGAGCTAATCGGCCCGCTGTGTTAAGACGCCGAGCGCTACGCCTTGGAGGCCAAATTGACGTAGATTGCGGGATCGAATCCCGGCCGCATCTCGGCGGAGGCGAAACGTTGAGGTCCGTGTATACTGCGCGACGTCAGTGCACGTTAAAGAACCCCGAGTGGTCGAAATTTCTAGAGGCCTCCATCTGCCGTAATCATATCGTGGTTTCGGGACGTAAAACCCCAGAGATCAATTAATCAAACTAGCGTATGAGTAGTTAGGGCGTGATGCAACGTTGTATAAGGCAACGCTAAATGCTAAGAAACGAAGGGTGGTCCGGGCCTGGACAAATGACACAACAAAGTTAAGCGGAATAGAAAACGCCTCGTGACGTGTAAAAAGGATGCATTTTTCGGGTATCGGCATGGGGGAGGCGCAGTGGAGGGACAGAAACGGGAAGTGTGCCGTTAAACCGTTACCGCGGAAAACTAGAGCAAAGAACGAACTGGCGAGAACAAACAATAACTCCAATGTATTACACGAGTGTCTCTGTTTGAAAAGGGCGCCAACTCGCAGGCCGCATATCTCGCCGATGTCACACGCCACACAATATACTTCTCGAGCAGATCTGGAAGTTGCAGGTCGCCTAAGCGAACGGCGAGAGTGCGATGGCTAGAAATTCCTTAAACGACAGCGATAATCAGTGTCAATTGCTTCGCCATGGGCTGAGGAGCGTCGCAATCTCCACAGCAATACCCCCGCCCCCTCGCACACATGTACACCTTTCTTTCTTTAGGGGATCGCAGCGCCTTTGGCGCATTACAGAATGGAATCAACGTGCTTTCATTCATTCCTCAGGGGACGAGGGACAGACCTGCACTCAGACGTGGATAGCGTGACGAGCAAACATCCGCGCACTTGTATCATCGCTTTTGCTTCATTTTTTTTTTCGTTATATCGTAGCTAGTCGTGTCTCACACGGCGCACGAAAACAGAACAAAATAATAATAATAATAAATAAATAAAAAGCCACGAAGCCCTGACGCGCCTCATCGAGCCGCGGCGAAAGGCGCCGAGAAAAAAACGCAACAGGCTGGCAGAGTAATCGGGCCAGATTGCGCGACAAGGCGTCGTCGTCCGACGAGCCGCCAGAGGTGCATAAACGCGTCATCGTAACACCTCGTTCGCTTGCGCCGTGCACGGGGGGACCGTGCGATTTGCGGGTGCTGCGCTCTGGCGTTTGTCGTTGTCGCTCTCTCTATATATAACAGATGCCCCGACAAACCCCGGCGTACACCTGTGCGTCGCTCGAGGATGTGCAGAGGTGTACAGAAACAAAAACGAAACAGGGAGGGAGGTGTAGTCGATACGTTGACGTTCGGAGAGCGGTGCCTGTACGCGAGTGCGGGTGCAGCCTTTGCTTACAGGAAGCGGCCGCCAGGGCGACTACCACACCAGGAAAGGCTTTAGTCCGGAAGGCCCTGCTTGAACAGCCGCTTTTATCGATTCGCGCGCTTCGCCCTCAAAGAGGAGGAAGTGGCGCATCGCGGCAGCACCAGGGGTTCTCTCTCGCGGAGCAACGGCGGCCACATCGAGAACGTTTGGAGGTCAATGTCCGCTGGCGCGGTGGCTCGCCCGCGTTCCGCAAAGCGGCCCCGCTGCGTGTGACGCAAGGGAGAAGAGACTCCGCGTAGCGTCACTTCCGCGTTCGCTCCTCGCGTTGCTATTTTTCCACGGCTTCGAGGAGAGGGCGAGAGGGAGGGCGCGGGCTCTCTGCGCGCCTCGTAGCCGAGTTTACGTGGAAGCTGCGCGCTCTTGCTTTCAAGACACAGCGTGCGCTCGCTCGCTTCTTCTTCGCTTTCCATTTGTGCGGGCATTATACGCTTTATTTTGCTTCTTCTTCCTCTTGCTCGCTAACCTATTACAAACTGCACACGCATACGCGCCGGAGGAGGCCTCGCTGAGGAGCGTCTTTCGTCGGCCAGCTGCGGCGGCCCGCAGGTGCTCCAGGACGCATTGTCGAGGCGACGCGACTTGGGAAGTTGCGACGACGCCTCGACGGCGTTCTCTGTTTATATACAAGACGCCGGTAAAGGCCACGGGGGCATCGCAAACGCAATCTCGCTGCGCTTTCGGCGCTGGAACAATAGAAATAATAGAACGATCGCCGGTCAATGTTATGAAAACGAGCCCGGTGGAAGTTAGCAATTAGTCGAAATGGGTCGAGGAAAAGTGCAAGGTTTGAGTCCGCTTTGTGTCCTCCCAGTCCGGAAACACGCGGACACCCGACGTGACACGAAGGGCCAGCGCATCTGCGCAGGAAGAGCGCAGCTAGTACGCACTCGCGCGCGCAGCATTGTCGCCGACGTTGTATACGCACGACGTATACACTCGCGCCTGTGTATGGCAACTAAGGTTCATCGCCCGCAGCAGCGCCGTCGCTTATCCACGTAGCGTGCGATAAGTGTACGATAAGGGATTGCACACACCTTTTTGGCGCGAGACACGTTCCTCGCGGTTGCCCATGGCGTGAGGGGAAGAGGAGGAAGTTGAGGGGGGGTGTTCTTAGTGCGGTGTCGCTGCGCATGTTGCAACGACCGGCTGCTGCAAAGTCCGCAATTCCGCCTACATTCACATCCTGACAGAAATGTTATCGGTCGGCATCGAAGAAACGCACTGGTTTAGGACGAGTGTTGTACGTTGCACGTATTCCATTATTCTACGTATATTATATCCACATCATTCTTTCTTTAGAACTGCCAAGACTGATTCTTCGGTACAAAATATCAGCTAGGCGCGCTTGTCGCCCATGTGCTGATACGGTATCCTTTGTCTATAATGTATCCGAACGCTCTCTTCTGTGAGCTCACGAACGGAGCCTCATCACAGCCTCGTTGTCTGTGTGCCAGCAGCAAATACGAAGCTTCAGAGCGAGCAAATAACCAAGAGCACCGCGTCGGCTCCTCAAACCACTCTTCGAAAGTGTCGCCCTCCGCGATACCGTTTTTGGTCGATACGAGTAACTGCTATAGCGGCGCCACTGCTCACATTCATTATATACAGGGTGCTTTAGACATAGTGCGTTTTTGGCGTGTGAGCGTCAAATGCACCGCGCACGGGCGGCAAGCGTACTCCGGTTCCCTCGTGTAATCCTCTCCTTAGCGTTCACCGACATTGAGCGTCATATTTCTAAGCCTACACCTGCTAGTGAATTTTGGACACAGGACGCGAAAAGTTTAGAGGTGGAAGGGGGCGGGGCTTTAGATGTGTAGCAGGACAACGCAAAAAGTTATGCAGAATAACGAAAGCGAGTGGGCGACATTTTAAGCGTGCAAAGCGTCTCGGGAATGCTATTTCTAAATCTACTCCCTATTGGGGAGCTTCAGCTTTATAGCGCGTCGACAAACTCCACTTGGATTCTTTTGTTTACTCCCTTTTGCGTCATTTTGTACGCCGGCCCTGCCGGTATGTACAATCATTGGGTCTCCTGTTTCAAAGAAAATTTGTTTAAGGCGTGTAATGATGAGACCACCACGGCAGGGGGGCTCATCGACAGAGGATGCTCGAATTGCGCGAGCGTATAGAGTGCGGTACACACACCGCGCTCGCCGAAAGGGTCGTGCCAAGAGCGATGACCCCGCGTGCTCTGAAAACGCCGACGCGACCAACAGCTTTTCTTCAAGTCCGTCGCCGCTGCGCTGCTGCAACCCTGTTCGCAATTTGTTGCGGGCGCCGAAAAAACACAGCGCCCTCGCCCCCCCCCCCCCCCTCCGCTTTCAATGGAAGCGGCTCCTTTGTTTTCGCCTTCTCGGCAAAGCAGCGCTGGTGTTTGTGAATTGGTAAACAAACTGGCCAAGCGCCGAACGCTGCGACGAGACTTCTGGGGTACCTACATATACGTGGTGCTTTCCACACTATACAGTATACCTATAGGCTGGGGTACCTACATATACGTGGTGCTTTCCACACTATACATATAGGATGAGTGAACACTCGATCGCATATAAATGCAGCCAAACCTGAGCGATAACAGATACCCTTCGCACCTTCCGTTCTTCCGTGTGCATAGTTTTGCAGTGCGTATAGGCGAGAAATGTGCTGTCATAAGAGGGTTTGGCAATGTGCTTTTAGAAAGTTCATATATGCAAAGAAGCGCATTAGAAGCGCGCTTCCAAAGTCACCATAACCAACCAGCCCAATCCATCGCAATACCATGATAACATTTCTGCACTAAAACACCGAAGGGAGTTTTAGTGCTGTACTTGTACTTGTGGGGGAAGTGTACGCACCAGATGTCTCAACACTAACACTTTCTAATTCCTAGCGGTTTTCGTGTGTGTGTGTGTGTGTGTGTGTGTGTGTGTGTGTGTGTGTGTGTGTGTACATGGTGTTTGGTTCCATCATGGCTAAGACCCCCATGTTTAAGGTACAAGGGCGAATAGCTAGTTGGGAACAAAATATAATTTTTTTCTTTGCCGACTTTTCATTGCATGTAAAAATGAAGATGGCTGCATGAAGTGCGCAAGAAAGAAAGAAAGAAAGAAGAAAGAATAGGAGGGGGGGGGTTGACTTCCGCAGCTATCGCTGGCAAACTCTCGCATCAGATATATGTGCACACCAGGCGGCCAGAATCGCTCCAAAGTTTCCGACATCTTATTTTCCTATCGTAAATGCATACTAGCTAGAGGCCCCTTTCGACAGCAATAATTTCGTGTCAATAGCAAACCCCCCCTCCAGCGTGCTAAATGCTTTAGAGTGCAACAATAAGGAACAAAGGGTTTTGTTTATGAAACGCTTTTTTTTTTCGTATACGGCAGTAATCGTCATCTGGCTAGTTCACGTTTCCCCTCTCGAAAACGGTATGGGGGCTCGCTATACTTTCATGTAAAAAATGCTGCATCACGCATTCCTTATCGGCAAGTAACGGGCGTACGTGTGGGTAACGTAAGAAAATACACGCGGGATAGTTGGTGATTACTGTTGCGTGGTGTATGAAAACATAGTATACTCCCCCCCCCCCCCTCCCCTCGCTTCCCCTCTTTATTATTTTTTTTAGAACCAAGTGCTACCACAGATAAGCGATACAGCACTTATGGGAAAGAATGCTATCTCCATTGCCACAATTCAGTATCATACCGAACCTCGCACTCGAGGTCCTATAAGGGTATGCATACCCTTATAGGATCTTGAGTCCGAGGTTCGGTAGTTTTGTGTATTTATCAAACTGATATTCACAGCGGCGGCGACGAAGCGCTTGTCGGTTAGGAGGGGATTGCTGCTTCGTTTGCAAACGTGAGTGCTTATCGGTGTTTTGCTGCGCGCTATCGAGGAGACGCGCTTGCCTTGCCATCGATGAGGAACCTCCCTCTCAAAACCTGCCGCACACCTCAAAACCAAGCTGGCTCCGGCTGACGCAGTCATGCGCGCTTGTATCCCGAACAACGCTCGAGAGCAGTTTTTCCGAAGCGATTATCACGCTGCCCGTACCGACACCACGCAATGCGGAATACCGCCACCATTCCGTGCCTGCAGTCCCTTCCGGATTGCTCAGTTCCGCATTGACAGGCGGAATTGACCAGTCCCCGAGCAATCGTCGTTTAGAATCCCCGATTGACCAGTCGTCTACCTCTACAAGCAGAGCTGACCAATCAGGAAGGACCAACAGGGAACAGTATTCCATGGTACGGTACAGGCACACGTGAACCATATATACAGCTGCAGTGCGCACGGAATTAAAGCAAAGAGGGCGTTGCTACGATCAAGTCGACAGATGCGCCGCAATAGTGTGCTTTGTCTTTTGTCCTGCAGGGCAGGATAGCAAACCGCGCATCTATCTATCTATCTATCTATCTATCTATCTATCTATCTATCTATCTATCTATCTATCTATCTATCTATCTATCTATCTATCTATCTATCTATCTATCTATCTATGATCCACCCTGGCACATCTGCAAGCATTTCGACGCTACATATAATACCCGAGCTATGTATACGTATATGAGCACGTATATGAGCCCTCGTGTAATGATGCGGGCTGCTCGCCGCTGGGTGCCAACAAGAGGCGACGGCGCTTTTTTTCCTGCCGCGGAAAGTCGGCTCCACCTGAATGACTCACTGTGTGTGCATACCCGGTATACACACTTATCAGACAACGGAAGCGCGTGGCCGCTCTCGGTGCTGACGCGGGCCGCGGCCCCCTCGCGCTGCCTCGCAGCCGTGGAACGTGAAGCGGCGAGGCCCCGTATATATGACACGTCCGTCTCGTCATTCCCGTCGCATTCAGAGGAGAAATGACAGCGCCGGAATGGAAGCTGGCATTTATATGTATTACACGATGCGCGGTGCTCATTCATATACGATCACACTATATGCACACGTCGCGAGTGATAGTCAGCTTGTGCCAGCGACGTAATTAAAAGGGAGGCCTGAGTATGCAATCACCAAACAAGGCGTATTGCACTTGCGATACACCATTTGAAAATAAAGTGGGATAAATTACGATGGAAGTGGCTGTCATGGCGTTTTAGGCTAACAAAAAAAAATTGAAAGAAATAAAATAGAGCTATAAGCATTTGAGTTGCCGATTTTTGTATTCATTGGTTAATAAGAGTCACGAAGCACCCTCTGCCCTACCTCGAGTTCAATAAATGTTTTATCCCTCTCCGTAGCTCCTTCTTACAATACACAAAACGTTCGGCGTCGATTGAAACTGTCGTCCCGTTAGATCAAGCGGCAATTTTTAATTAGAGCGTCGCCGTCGTTGCGTTAACCGTTACAGTAGTCGGAAAGACCGCTTCCAGCGATGTGGAATATATACGAGAAAGCAAATAAAATTCAGTGACAAGTTCGGTTATTGAATTGTGTGAACTGCACCGGCTCCCAAGAGAGCAGTCGCACGCAAGCGTACGGAATGATTTCCACCACCGCGAGTTCCGTTGAGATACAGCAAAATCTTATTCAGTTAATCAATTATACAGAGCGCAGCTCCCGTGCTCCCGTTCGGCCCTCGCCGTATAACCGTGCTAGCGAACACGGCGAAAGACATGTCCTGGCTCGGGTGACGCTCTTCACTTTCTGCCCAGGCTGGCTGCATTACCGTGGGGTACAAGCCAGTTTTATTAGAACAAGATCTGCCACGCAAGAAACGCTGGTTCGATCCCGGCCGCGGCGGTCGCATTTTCGATGGAGGCCGAAATGCCTAGAGGCACGCGTGTACTGTGCGTTGTCAGTGCACGTTAAAGAACCCCAGGTGGTCTAAATTTTCCGGAGCCCTCCCCTAAGGCGTTCCCCTTCTTTCTACCTCTTTCACTCCCTTTCCCCCACCCCACGGACGCTTAGCCGTGCTCCCTGCATGGGCTGCAGAAATTAGCGTCCTTTCCTTAGCCGAACCACAATCATCAGAACAAGATTCTGCGAGCTCAACCAAGCAGCTCGCACTGCCGAAGCACGAGCTCAACGGTCCTTTCTCAACAATGAGCATACGCGTACGGTGGAAGTGCCTTGTGGGCGCGGCTCGTCGGGGTAAGTGCGCAGGAACAAGAGCATACGTGTATCCCTAAAAAAACGTTTCGTCAATACATCATCGCATAAAAACACTCGCGTACAGCTGTTCACACTTCGCACTATGAAGTACCGTGATCGTTGGTACAGGTACATTTTTTTTTTTTGTTAATCCTTCGATAACGCTTGCGATCTGAGGGACCGACAGTTCATGCCTCTGTTCCAAAATAAAACGCCATGACATACATCAAAGAGAACAGTGAGAGAGAGAGAGAACACGAACTTTCTAGAGTTGTACAGAGACGTGAAAAGCATATGCTTCCAGCTTGTTCAACGTAGCAGGCGCTCAGGCGGACAAGACCCCGACGAAATGCCGACGCGCGCCAGAGGTCCATTGTAAACTTGAATGCAATCGGCAACGAGGAACCGCCTCGTATAAAAAATAAGTCTGCTGGCCGTAAGCTGGAGTGGTATCGTAGCCAACATGAACGCCCCAGTATTTAGATCTATAGGTGCACGTTGGAGAACCCCAGCTGGTTCTTCAACGCAATCTTTCACCACGATTAACCATTTAGCCATAAAGTAACATTTGACTTAAATTCGCTACCTCCCCACCCGCCTCTTCCTTGCGAGTGCACAATGCCTTTTGTTTGTAAGTAATCCTCCCCCCTCCCTCCACCCTTGCCCTACCTCTGGACAACGAACGAGATTCTATCTTTGCGACTTGCTGCAATTAGCTCTTGCGATCAGCTACACACTGCAAGAACTCGATTTTCTTTTAATTTTTTTTCTTTTTGCAAACACTTGTGCATTTCACCTTTACAACGAATTTTGTGTGAGTGAGTGAGTGAGTGAGTGAGTGAGTGAGTGAGTGCGCGCACGCGCGCTCAAATACAAATGGACGGGGGAGGCTGCACCAGGTTGCGAGGAGGCCAACAAACGAACCCCGAAATTTAAACTGAATCACTGCGCACAGTCTCCTTTGGGGATTATAAAATTAATCCGCAAGCGTTCGCTACCGATCACCAGCCTATTTCGTCGTCGTCGTATGGCTCCTATCTGAGGCGAATATTGCAGCTCTTTGTTCCTCATGACGGTCCAGTATCACGCGCTTGCACTTCCTGCGTTTGCACTGCGTTGCGGCCTTTCCTGCAACGTTGTTGTCGGGCGGCATCGCGCCACGGCGTCCTTCATCGCTTTGTCTAGCGTTCGCGGCGTGGGCAACGGCGCAACGAAATACGATTCCCGCCCGCCACCCCTGAAACACATATGGTACGTAGCTTGCTTGGCAACAAATTTTCGCTAAGTATAGGAGTACTCGTGATGCGTATACAATGATCCGTATTGGCTCGTTTAATGAACAACCAAAAAAAAAAAAAAATCTTTCGACACAACATTCGTAGAAAGTGTTCTCCTTTGAGATTTCGTTTGTATCGCCGGTTCACAACGTTCACGCGGTTAAGCAGTATTCACGTTCTGCACGCGTCAGCGAGCACCCGGTGGGCAAGACACTCGGCTTAGATAAAGCAGTAGGTTCGATACCCGCGAACAAAAAAAAATTTTTTTTTAATACCGATTCGTGTAACGTGACAAAGGAACAGACAGACATACAGCATTTTTGTTGAGTCGGCGTCGTAATGCGCAAAAAGGAGAAAAAAATAATCTTCGGTGTTCTCGGTGCCGAGATCGGAGCCCTCCGTGCGCGAGCTTGCGTGCAATTTGTCGTGCGGCGGCGGCAGGAGCGGCGGCGCGCATGCATGAAGCCGGTGCGGCGCCCTTCCCTGGGCGGTTCTCGGGATCATTGTTCGCCCATAGGGAAAAAAAAAAAAAAAAAAGGGCCCGCCTAATTGTTTGCCCGTTCTAATTCCGTGTCGCTGCACTGTTACTAGAGCGGAGAGTGACACCGCAACTGCGTGGCGGTGGGCGCGCGCTCATTCTGCCATTAGGCCTCCCACCCGGCGTCAAAACTCGCCCAGCGGGTCACCGGGCAAAGCTTGCCGTCCCCCTCGCTTTCGCATTGTCTCTCGCATCCTCTTCGCCGCTGCCAGGAATTTCTTTCTCGGCTCTGCGGTTTCGGGCCTAGCGGCGCGAGACGAATGGCTTCAGTGCGGAGTTCCGTGGCAGAGCAGAACGCTCGCGGCGACCTGCGAGCTTTCGGAGCCGATACAGCTTTTGGAAGTAATATAACGTAGCCACTTGGAATGCCGGCGAGTACTCAAGTTGTTGCCCAGTGTTGACACACAAACTAAAAAAAAAAAAAAAGAAGTCATTACGCTGGACCTGCGTTTGCAAGTTGTTAAACCATGCCAATCGCAAAGCCTGGAACGTTAAACTGTATACCGCATGCAATCGGGTAATTGCACGCCGTACAGTTATCAAGAAATGGCTCCGGTAATTTGGTCCCAGTTTATTTTGCCAGATCTAGCTGGCAGCGGCCCGTACACAGACGGCGTTTAAGCAACGTCTTGGTTCGAGCAGTTTGTTCGTTCTGCCGCTTCGTTCATGCAAGTGCATGATATCATGGCTGAGGGCGGTTCCCACTGACGCACATTTGATTACTTTGTTAGATTTGCTTTTCGTAGGTTTCTGGACACACCGTTATCGATGCGCTTTGCGTTCGAACGCCGCCTGCTGGAGCACGTACGCATATGGGTGCAAACAGAGTATTATCTCGACGAACTTTGCGACAGTGTTTCGCGAAATCCTGTGAATCCGGGGGGCCACGGAGTTCTTAGGCCTAATTAAGTATTAATTCAGTCCTATCGGTCTTCAGATAAGCGCACACACCTGTAGAAGTAAGTGCCCGGCGCATTTTGCTGCGGTGCTATTTCCTTATCAATGAGCAATAGTCCACCGCAAGGGCGATATTGATCGCGTAAAGAAAAACAATGGAAAAGAAAAATAGGATAAGCATGAAGCCTTGTTCTAGCACTTATCGGTGCAACGGCGCAAAGACGCTTGCTTCTCGGCATTACACGTAGTGCACTGAGTGGAACGAAGCATCGCAACAGGAGCAGCATCCATTATTGTGAGCCATTACAGGCGGGCACACTTGCACTTGTGGCGCCGGCACAACACCTTGACTTGGCCATTATCGCGCCCATTAACGCGAACTGCTGAAATGCCTTTTCAGGAGTTCACGCTAAAGGACTCTGTACTAAGGAACTGCCGCTCCATCTGAGCCTTCCAATTTACGAACACGCGAGTGGTATGCTTCCAAGCCGGAGACAAAGGATTTCAAATCAAGCGGGGAGAAAAAAAAAAGGTTGAATAAAGCCGACGCCCGTGCACAATCAAGCTTGCCTGGGCAGGGTTTCGAGTTGTGGAAAAAAAAAATCCTTTCAATGGAAAATAAGAGTTAGGGCGACGCGCGGCGCAGCGGGCACCGTGTGACCCGCATTCGTAGGCCTTATGGACGACGCTCTCACCTCCGTATGAGCTCCAGCTTTCCGCTCGGTTCGACTCTGGCCTTGGGTCGGCCCCGGGCTGGAAGGCGTCTCAGCGGCGCTCCTCCGCGGGCCCCGGGGCCTCCTTCATCCCGGCACGGCGACTCGGGGCTGCAGTGCGGCTCGTAGGATCGGCAGCCAAGTCCGGGCCATGTCGTCCATTCACATCGGGCCCGGAGCGCGGACGACCCTCTCGGCGCGCGAGCGTCCCGCTTCCTCGTCCAGGAACACCGGCATGTCCAGATCAGTGGGTCTCCAGAGCTCTCAGGGCTGACCAGGAGCGCGCAAACGTCGCCGGCCCGGGTCCACAGGCTGTACTCGCTTTGAAGCGGCCGCACGCTCGCAGACTGGGTCTTTTCTGTGAGAGGTCGTTGAACCCAAGCCGCGGTCTCTGCGCGAGTTTGGCACAGCGAGCGCGGGGAGAGTGCGAGCACCGGCGACGAGGAGGAGGGGGGCTCGGGCGCCGGGGTCTGGCAACCGGGGGCCTGACGTCACGACGACGTCTTCAATGCCCAAACGGGGGGAGCCGCTGGGTCGGAGAGAGGGCCGCTCCGCCCCTCGCCCCCCCCCCCCCCCCCCCCCGCTGCTGGCTACAATAAGGCGCGCCGAGGTGCACTATAGGCGGTTATATAAAAGCTCCCTTCGGGGAATTCGAGCTCCGGCTTTCCTCCTCTCCGCCGCTCGAAGCTGGGTCGGCGGTTTGCTTCCGCGCGGGCTCAACTTCCGGGTTCGGACGAGGTGGCTGCGCCCGCCGTTGGGTGCGCGCTTCTCGGGGGGCCATTTCTGCTCAAGAAACACCTCAAGGTCGGAGTGGACACGCGATCGCTGATCTACGGCTTCCTGCGTGTGCCTCATTCACGCCTTGCCGACAGCGGATCGTTGATCCAGAAACACAGAGAGGCCGGAATGAAGGGCGCGTACCTACGAAAGGAAGTCGTCCGTCATGCAGAAGCGGCCCACCACCCTCCTCACGGCGCGCATTTCGCGGAAAGCGCACAGGTGGGGCGCGCCCGCAGCTGCCCGGGGAAGGAGCCCGGGTCACGGACGCCCCTGCGCACTTTGCTTGGCGCTCTCGAGTGGCCATAACTTAGCCCGCCGTGCAGCCGTTTTAGGAGCAGCTCACAGCTGGAGCGGTGGCAACGACCTTTTCGAGCCAGATAGCGTATCGGGAGGGGCCCCCACGGATAGCGACCTTTTTGTGTGCCCGAGCTCACACCGTTCGCAGGTTAAGCGGACGCCCAGCAGGTCCGGGCATTGCGCGGGGCACCACACTGAGCGGAGCTGGAAACTCGGTCAGGTTCGCTCGACCAGGCAAGTGTCCGGAAAGGGAGTCGGCAACTTGCCGGTTTTGCCTATTAATATATGGCTGGGCGAGAACTTTCACGCGGCGCTTCATTAGGCGAGCGGCACGGGCGTATGCGTAAAAGAAGGACGAGATGAGAAAGAAGCGCAACGTTGCGGGAGTCTGAAAAGTGGTTATCGAGAATTGGTGAAAGCGTCGGGCGAATGTAGGTCGCCCGATGCTCAGCACCGGTCTCTAAGAGCTGTGTCGAGTGTACAGGTGTTCGAGATAAACGCAAACCCTATCATCTCAGGGGCAGTCACGGTTCGCCGTCGGACATATACAGGCTTGAAAGGCGGCTTTACTGTGCGCTCGTTTCAGCCGGGCTGTTTTCAAAGGCGTCTTGCTCCTTCCGGTGTCTTGGTCTTACTGTAAGCGCAAATTAGAGCTGGCCGTCCGCAGATGTAACAGCTAATTAGCTACCTTCATTTTTCTGTCACTGTGAAGTGGGCAGTTCGGATGACACGACGCACTATTTTCTACAAAAGTTTGCACTTGACGCACCAGGATGCGCGTTACAGATACTGCCCAGTTTCGAAATTTGTCAGCGTAACGATCGCTTTCGTATGATTACACGCACGTATGCACGTTAATGTATACGCTCTAATGCTACACCATTCGTCAAATCTTCGTCTGCATATGTTGGCCATTATGCAATAATGTCGAATAAAGCGAGTTGCATTCTCGCCAATCAGATCACTTTAGGCTCTCAGAAGATAATGCGAAAACAGTGGGCCGATGTACTCGAAAGGGTGGATAAAATTAATGGGACACAAGACTCTCCAGTTGTCGCTTGTAGCGCAATTTACGGGATAGCGATGTCCTTTTTTATTTCAGTATACAGTGTCAGATGATGCGGGTGGAAAAATATAGCTCTTTGAAGGCACCCGCATGCAGAAATTCGGGGACCTTACTTGAGCAAAAAACAGAAACAAAGGAACGATGCGTGTGATATACATATCGTCAGTGACAAAAGAAGAAGGTTTTGCGGACAACTGAGGGGAACCCCAGATTTAGACTCCGTACAGCGCAAGGGAGTTTTGTGCATAGGCGTATACAAGTGAATTTCCCTCTTACAAAATCATTCATTCCACCTCGCGATCGAATTTCGCCTGTGTATGGTCTATAACGTGTCATATCAAAAAAAAAAAAAAGTGGAGGAAAGAGAACGCAGACGAACTCTCGAAGGAACTCTTGAGCAACTCTTACATTCAAGCAACTTCGCGACTTGCATCATTGGTGGGCATCATCCTTGTAATGTCAGTGCGCTTTGCCTCGATGACAGCTGAGAAAAGTTTTCTTAGTCGCGTCGGACAGTCGCAGCACTGAACCGTAAGGTTGCACAATGTGAGCTACTGGGAGCCGATAAAAAAAATAAAGAGGTGTTTGGGCATGGCTGATTTCTAGCATCCAGGCGGATGGAACCGGACACGCTTCGAAAACTGAAGCGAGCGAACAGCATCCATACAAAATAATGCCCAACAGCCCCGAAGCAGGCAAAGCAGTTTTGGATTGACACTCTTTTTTTTTTCTCTCTCTCACTAAACGAGATGGCAAGGCAAGTGAGCGAATCTTTTATTAGTGAGAGCCAGAATCACTCAGCATGAGAGCTGGTCAAGAGACCCTAACCAGAGTACACAATATTGCAAGTGGCAGCCCGATAGGTATACCGCGGAAATTCTGTTAGCGACGTATTCCTCTACCACTGTCATTATTGTCTTAGAAAACCAGAACGAGCCCATCAGAGGAGCGAGTGCCTATAAGTCACACCAAAGCGAGGATGGTCCTCACCTGGCCATGTATAATCAACTAAGCAAGCATGCGAGGTGTAGGCAGCCACAAAAGAACAAAACGACATTCAGACCAGTGGTAAAATCAAGACGATGATGCCAATTTATTTTCATGAGTACGCTTGCCGTTCTAACACGGCTGTACCAAATCCAATCTGCTCTTATCGCTCTCTGAAAAGAAGGCTGATTGACAGTGCGGTACGTCGTTTGATCTTCACGCTGCTTGAAGTGATGCCGTCCGTAAATGCAGGGACAAAATAAACAAGGAAACGGCGGGACGAGAAAGGGGGAAGAGGGAATTTGTGAATGTCAGAGCTTTATTTCATCCTCCTGAGAACAACGCATTCCGAACTTTTTACAGAGGTACACAGGAAACAACTGTCATAGGTTTCTGCGTTAAACGCTATAAGAAAGATGCGCATCTACAATTTAACTTCATGGGCGGCGCTATCACGGGCTGTTGCGCAAGTGATTTCCCAGTTTTGTGTGTCCGAGCCTCAGTTTAATAACGTCTTCACATGTCGGCTGTTTATGTATAAGCATTTTCATGCGTACAAGTATATTGCTGTATATCATTCGTACAGATGCAAAACGGCAACGTTATCCAGCCAGGATGATGCTGCTTAAAAGCATGCGTAAACTAGTCTATCCAAACAAGGCCAAAATTCAACCTTCGCAACACCGAAGAACTAGAGGGCCCTTCTTCACCAAACTACACTACATTAAGTTCGTCCTATACACTAGCCACCATGGCTTACTATGTAAACTGACTGTGAAGAAAACTCGACCCGGGAGAACACCGACACGTTTTGCAAAAACGAGACTACGCCTCCAGCCTGCGTTCTTCAAGGACGCCTGGACTGAGCATGCGCGTTTCGTAATGTACGGCGAATGTGGCTATGCATGCATCATTTGCTAATAATTTGCGTTCCCATTAAAAAAAATGCGAATAAGATTGAACTAGCTAGCCTACCGATGCAGCTTCTGGTGTGACGCCACACACGCATGCGCGAGCGAGTAACGTCAGCTCAGAGCACCGTGTACCCCGGATAAACACCAATAAAAAAGTCAATAATGTTTCAAAGGCCGCATTTGAATCGCGGGCCTTCAGTACCGAAGGCCGATGCTCTATAACCACTGCAGCACAGTACCACGGCACTCAACGCAGATACATAGTGAACAAAGGCCGCGTCTAAACAGCAGCACAGCCAAATACTTCTACAACAAACGCCTCTTCTGCAAAATCACTGGTATAACGAAGGAGTCTTGACGACCCAAACTGACTGCAAACGTTATTACGGTACGCGACCTGTACAACGAAGTGACCTGTATGACGATGAGTATCCAAAGTCCCAGGCACTTCCTTATACAGAGGCGTTTGACTGTATAGAGAGAACAGAACGTTTTCAAGAATGTCCCACCTGCAAGCAAGACGGCTGAGGCACTTGGCGCGCTTTCCCAGCTCTGACGGAGTGTCGTCGAGTCGCCGTTATGCTCATCACATCGACGCTGATAATTGACACCCCACCTTAATCATTTTTTCCCCGATTTCTCGTCTCATGATTTATAGGGTATAGTAATGACCAGGGAGGGGGACAGCAATCTGGTAAACCTCTTCGCCTTTTCTTCTCTGCCCCCTGAGTAACTTCTAGCAGCCTTGGCCTTTCACGAAGGTCGCTCGGGCTGACATTCTCACTTCCAAAAGGTTGAGTGCGACGGTTGCAAAATCTCGTCTAGATTTATTTCTCGTTAACGGGTCTCGACTCATGTCTGTAATACTGTCTTTGATGATGATGATGATGATGATCTAAGTGTATGGCGCGTACCCACAGAAGGGTATGGGCTCAGGCGACAAGCAGATCAAAATCAATTGCTATATTTAAAGGGGGCCTGCAAACCTTCTTGAACATAATCAGAAAACAGTGCCGATCAGTTCAGGAGGCTTGTACAAACATGTGAGCCAGATATTATTATAGCACTGCGCGCACCAGGGAATTCCCAATTTGGTTTCCGAATACAACTGTAACTCTCCTGCTCTTTTTTTTTTCCTTTGTTTTCAAGAAAGATAGAACTTAAAGCGAACGAATAAAGTGTTGTTGAGGATGTTTCCGCGATCATCAAATCAGCCAATGCTAGTTCTGCCTGAAACGACGTATTCGATGCTCCTTGTGAAGAAATAGCGGGTGGTTCCCAGCTGTATTCGAAACCAAACTGAAGATTCCCTGGCCCGCGCAGTGCGATAATATTTGGCTCACATGTTCACACAGGAGTCGTCCACGATTAAACGGCCCCGTTTACTCACTACGTTCAGAAAGTGTCGCATGGCCCTGTTATGATGAGAAACAGAAAAATAATAAATGAATGGAAGGATGACAAAACACACAAGAATAACGTAGGAGCGAGCATTCAAACAGAGAGCAAATTATGCAAGACATATTAAAGCTGGAAGGAAGGAAAATCCACGTGGTGCATAAATTCGTTGGATAATCAACTTCACCCATATGAATAGTGAACAGGGAAGAGTCGGCTGGGCTACAATTTGTTTTAACGTCGCACGGCAATCACGTTGCTTAGCTTTTAAAAAAATCAAGCGCAGCGGTGTAGGCAAGTGTGATGACAAATCACTCTGAGCGTAGCCCAGTGTTCAGCTCCAAATTATACTAGAATTATTACAATGTGTATTATTAATTCAATCGCTCGAAGTGAAAATTCGAATAACCTTGTTATCTGATTTGGAATGTGGTCGGCAAATAAAATGAAGTGGCCTATCGATCCAATTTCATTACAGGTACGGCATGGTGTGTGAACGATGTCGTGCTCGGCGTAAATAAATATTTAATTGCGAGGTGCGGCAGGGTCATTTTTTCTTTAGGAAGCGTCTGACTTCCGAGAGATGCGCCGCTGTCTGTTCTGCAGCAAACGCGGAGACGTTGAAATTCCCTAGCATCGCCCCCCCCCCCCCCCCTTTCCCCTCATATTTCTGAAATAATTTTCTGAACGGAATTCGCCGTATCCCGACGCGGTCACGTGAGTCACGTGCATCGGGTGAAACAGGAATCACAGGTACGTCCACTTGCGAACTGCTGTGGCAAATAAAAATGCCATATTTCATTAAGGCGTGAACCGCAGTGGCCTGGTATTTGCCCGTAATAAAAAAAAAATGACATTTTCTTCGTAATCTTTTATAAGAGACAGTATTTGAAAGCGGTAAACTTACAGAAAGAAAACTTGTAATTCTACGATGGCTGGCGATTCCTTCGGGGGAAACTTGTGCTGTGCTAGGATAATCGGCGATGTTTCTGCTGTCGAAATGAGCGTATCCAGAAGGTGCAAGAAAAATGAAAAGCAAGAGAGAGCAGTAGATGAGGTGGCTACACGAGATGGCCTTACCCTTGACCAACGCCCCGTGTTATTCGCTAGAGCTTCAGCACTGTTTCGATGATAGGTACGCGGCCAAAAAAAAAAAAAAAAAAAAGGTGTTGGAGGCGTACAGTCGTGCAGAATATTCAGTATGGAGAGGGAAACTGATGTGCAAAAGGAACACTTAACTATACGTATCACTTTCGCCGATGGCTTTATACACTCACTGCAGGGCAGCTTTCAAGCGCAGCTGTAAAGAGATTGGATCGCAGCGTCGCCGCTGGGTACCCACTGTTCTTCCACAACATTTCACGACGTGGCAGTACACCTGAACAAAAGCTACTCCCACTCGAGGGACAGCGCATGCGGCTTTACTATATCACAGGCACGCAAGGGTTGCACGTACTATCGTGATCAATATGAAAGGGAACACAGGAACGCGTGGCAAACAGCCTAGAAATCGACCTCGAAGCGATACACGGATGGCGCTGTGAAAAACCAAGTGGAAAGGAGGGCGCTCTCTCACTAACTGCTCGCACACCCACCACACTGGCGTTTCTACAAAGCAGCCTACGCCATTTCACCGATAAAACGGTATCGTCCGATATTCGATAAGAAGCGCTAATCGTCGGAGTAACATGCAGCGATTCGTTTCTTTTTCTTTCATTCTTTCTTTTTTTCTTCACACAAGCGCATGGTACAAATGCCAACTCCTGCACTTTGCTCACACAAACGCACGGCAGGAGTGCCAACAGTTGTTAGAACAGCCTTCCCCTCCCCACTATGTTTCCGACGGCTGCCGCCACATATCGCCTTATACCTGGGTTTCAGGCTGCTCGCCACGCGTTCCTGTGTTCCCTTTCATATCGCTCACGATATTACGCGGTGCGGGTTCGAGAATTTCGGGAGCGTTTCCTGCTGTTCGGGGTTCGAGCCGGCACTCGTCGGCAAAGCGCCCGTGGTCCCGGACCTGTCAGAGCCGCGCGGCACGGAGCGTGCTCTTACGCACGCCGGCTTGGCGGGAGGTCTGGCGCGCGCGGCCGCTTTCGAGGCCTCCCCCCCACCTCCTCACGTACTACGCTCTCGACCTCACGCGCTTATCAAGGTGAAAGCGAAAGGCTTCTCGGCTCGCCTCGCTTTCACCGCCATTGCGGCAGGCGGTGGCGGCGCGAGCCATTCACTTATCGCCCGACCGGCATTATAGCACGGCGGCCTTTCGGAGCCACGATAGCACACACACACACCCCTCGAGTGCTTCTGTATCGACGTCGTTATTGTTTCGTCCTTTTTCTTTTATTTTCAGTGAAAGGGGGGGAGGGAGATGCTCTATTTTTCCATGCGCGTTTGAACGTATACGGCGATTTCCGTAGCACATCGCGCGGCGTCTCGCGGGAATACGCGCGGCGACAACTTCTTCCGCCAGGAAGCAGGAAAAGATGACCGCGGAATGCGGACCGACGAAGCGTGTTGCGCTTATTTTTTTAACTTTTTTTTCTTTAATCCTTTGTTGCCACACCTTTTGCAGCCAATCTGCCTTTCATGCAGAACATGCACGGTCGGGGATAAATAAATGCGATCGGCTTTTTTACTCCTCTCTCTCTCTGAACACGCCTTCTTCATCGAAGGGAATATCTCGGCGAAAAAAGAAAAGCAGTTTCTTTTCGTTTATTCTTCTTCTTTCTTTGGAGGTAAATGGGGGGGGGGGGGGGGGGGGAGTATAGGAAGCTTCGCGGTTGTTTGATGTGCATTAAACTCGTTTAATAAAACGAGACAAAGAATGGCAAGCGAGAAAGAAAGAAAAAAAAACGGAAAGAACTGTTTGGACACCTTATATTTCATGTTCATGCAAGCGCAGAACGAAGGCCTCTCCCAGTACGTATCAATTAGCGATCTGGCGTTTTCACGTGCGAATGAACCATCGCTTACGGGTGTCCACGTGCAGCCTGGAAACACGCACTTATTATCGGAAATTACCCTGCAGTCACTTCCAAGCGAATATGCCATCCGGCCAATGCACACGGGACACAACGTCATTGTCGAGTATTGCAGCCCAACCTTATAGTATAGGTTGCGTCGTGAAAAGAGCTGGCGGTATGGCTGATGGTAATGGAGATCATGTAAAGGCGGGGCTGGCTTGGCAAACCTGACCGTGTCTCTTTGAATGCGGCATATTTCACTCGGTGTCACGTAAAGCAATCTCTTGATGATCAATTCTATAGAAAAATGCGACACATTTGCTTCCTCACTTTACATGGTCATTCTGGACAGATGAGTTTATGTATGCGCCAGTGTGGAAATGGCCTAATCCTCAAGAGGCTGTCACCACCGTCTTTTTATCGTATTTTAATTTTCTTTTTCAGATCAAGAGGCGTCTCCATGACAAGGTGAAGTGCTCCGGTCTTATTGCAATCAGTGCACGATGCAGAAGTAGCAACCATGGCATTGAATATATCCATGCAACGATACAGGAATGCGGAAAAGGGCGAACTTCTCAGTGCTGTACTTTGTAAGAAATTTATTGGGGCAGTGCGTGCAGCGCACGAGGCATGAAAGAATTAAAAAAAAGAATACTAACTGGTAGGGTTTCACGTGCCAAAGCCACGATGTGAATATTAGTCGCGCCGTAATGCGGTGCTCCGAGTTTATTTTGGCCCCCTGGGGGCTCTTTAACGTGCATCCGAAATTTTAAGTACTCGGGTGTAGGCATATCTTGACTTTCAGCTCCATCGATAATGAGTCCACCATGGCCGGCAATCAAACTCACCGGCCCTCGTGCCGGGGCAACCTATGGCCAACGGGTGGTACTGTACGAAATTGTGGACATTTGACATAGTTAATTTATAATTTTAATGGATGACTTTATATCAATTACGTGAATAGCGGTCTTTCACAACGTGTTTTTATTTTGAAGGCATTTCGTGGATGATACAGTTGTATACTCAAAGGCGGAATGTATGAACACTTAGCACTTAATGAATACTTGGCAATGATAGCCTGTTTGAACAAAAAATGTGGACTTGAACCTTGGGAAAACCGCTTATATGCGGATTACACGCCACCCCCCCCCCTCAGAAACAAGAAAACAACAACATAAAAGCAAACCTCTTTTATTTCGTTACGGAATTCATGCAATTCGCGACGAACCGCTTTGCCCAGCGTCACGATGTAAACATCCTTGGTGTTCGCTTTACACGTAACTTGAGCCGGGGTCGTCACGATAATCACACACACACACACACACACACACACACGCACGCACGCGCGCACACACACACACACACACACACACACACACACACACACACACACGCACGCACACACACACACACACACACACACACGCACACACACACACACACACACACACACACACACACACACAAAAGAACTGTGGATGTTTCGTCGCAAGTTAGCTAATGCGATGCCTAGAAGCAAACTTTTAGCGTATGAAACTACCGTGATGCGCTAGTTTCAAACGTATTGTGCAAGAAGATACTACCTGCCGTACTACGCAAGCTACCGTACTAAGCAAAAAGATGTCACGAAATGTTAAGGGGTTTAACTAAGATTTACTTTTAGCTCATACTGCCGAACGCAGTAAGCAAGAAGGATGAGAAAACAAGCTGCACTTCTTCCTGCGCAGCAAACGATGAACGATGATAGCATGAAATACCCCTCCCCTTTCTTTCTTTTCTTTTTCTTTTTTTTCGATATTGCATAAGAAATATTAAACGAAAACCGTGAAAACCGTGATTGACATGGCAAGCATGTAAAGCCTTGAGACGCAACAGACACTCCTTTGAAAACTAATTTTTTGCATGGGCTGTCGACACGTGGAAGAACAGAAGGACTGACTGCTGGGCGAGTTGGTAATTCATACTAAGCCGAAGGTGCGCGAACCAGACGCAAAGACAGGAATGCGGAATGCGGTTTCGTGTACTTCCTTGTCCTTTTCCGCTCACCTTCGGCTTAGTACGTGGAACAGGTTGCGGAATGACGTTGGACAGCGTAATGACGTTAAAATGCTTGAGTAGGCATTGTTGAATCGAAATTACCTATTTTACTTGACGCCGCTTCTAAATGTCAACGAAATAAGCATTGGTACGTCCTAATGTACTCGCACGCTCACTTTGTGACCTGCCGAGTCGTGCTAATATGTGCATTGTACGATAGTTCTATGTTTATTTTGTTTCTGTAAATTTCTCGGCTTTATATCTGGCAAAGAAAAATTAATTTTCATCGATTCGATAACACCTGCATTTGTGCCCAATATAGCAACTCCTGCCTCGGCACGTATTCTAACAGTACAGATAAATAAAGCAAAATGATCGTCACCCATGGAGCTGCCGAAAAACAGGCTGTCAGCGATGGATGCCGGGACATGCAAACACCGTGCACCACTTTTACTGCAACGCCTCAGGATATCAACTGCTATATCACTGCTGCCCGAAAGTGTACACACCCTCCTGTTTGTCTGAAGACACTCACTGCATTTCTAAACATCTGTAGCAAATTTAAAATATATGCCGCTTCACCCCAACCCGCAGCACCACTCGCCCCCCTTTGACATTTAGACACACACCCTAATTTCAAATCCTGGGCACACTCTTGCCGAGATAACTTCGACACTCGGATGTTTATTCGAACAATGAATAAGGCTTCTCGGGACGTTAAAGAGCGCGAGATATTGTTCATATAGCAAAATCGGGAAAAAGCGCCCACCTTTTCGTGGCGTTGGAACGCGTCGGCTCCGCGTAGTCTCTTCGAGATCTGTTCCGTCCATGTTGCAAAGGGCGCCAGTGACGGCGAGGCTCGGGATTTCGGCAGCCATCGTAGACAAACGCGAGATAAGAAGAGGCCCCTGCCCTGACAATAATTTCGAGACAACGTTTGCGTGTTGAGGACCGCGAAGCGGAGGTGTGGACTTAGCGCAGTCTCTTCCGCGAAGCCGGGTTCATTAACACCGGTCGCACGGAGGACGGCATATCGGCATTCTGTTGGCGCGAATGAGCGAGAAAGATGCCAGACGTG
Source organism: Hyalomma asiaticum (assembly GCA_013339685.2). Classification (NCBI taxonomy): domain Eukaryota; kingdom Metazoa; phylum Arthropoda; class Arachnida; order Ixodida; family Ixodidae; genus Hyalomma; species Hyalomma asiaticum. The sequence continues at coordinate 89,810,227 of CM023481.1, forward strand.
TCACATTTTGAGACTCCGACCCTCTCTGGCTCTGCTGACTGCGGCTGATGATGGAGGTGCATCTGCTGCTGCTGCTGCTTCGCGGAATAGATCAACGCAGGAGGAGGCACTTACATCTCTGTATTACCCTTGCCGATAAGCCGCTGATTGGCCTTGCCCACAACGGCAGTACGGAATGAAACAACCAAGCGTGCATACGGGCAAATATCGGCTAAAGAACAAATATAGAGCATACTGCAGATGCATTTGTGTGCCTACGTCTTGGGCTGATAAGTGGCCGTTTTGCCCTAGTAATAAGTAAATTAACGTTACTACAGTAGACTCCTATACGCTTGGACATGGACGCACATACGCATTCTCCATTTTCCGGTGTTGTTATATCGAGCTCACGACATTAAGAGATTGAGAAATCGCTTGTGTAAAAGCCCAAGATGGTGGCGCCATGAATATTGTCGTCTATACGCGTCATTCCTTTGTTAAAGCGAATAGCTCGCTTTTGCGCTCGTGGCCGAACGAATTTGCGCTCCCCATGCAGTATAGCCAGCATGGACATACTTCTTTCCCTTCTAAAGCAAAGATCTGTCAGGCACACGTATTCTTACGCTGTAAATATTGTGGCCTCCCAAGTTTTACTGATTCTGTGGCAAACGCATGGTTTCTCAGTCGCGCTCATCAGCCTTGTTGGCCGATGTGGTTGCAGGTTGCAATTGCATGCGTCGGTAGTCGTGCTCTGCGCTTTTCATGTCGAGATCCGTCATTTCGTAAAACTGGATTCGCGCCAGAGGCTTTGCTTAGGACCGACTCCAGACAGTGCCCAGGATCTGCGCGATTTATTATTAAGTGTCACTCGAAGAATAAGCTCTAGCAAATCCTTTTCTTTTCAGATATCCGCTGCGCCATGTATTTCATACCGCGATATAGCTGAAGAGCTGAAGGGTTGCACAACCTGCTAAGTTGGAAGATATGGACTCGATCGCCGGCCAAGGCGGCCGCATTTCGACGGGGGCTAAAATACGAATAATCTCGTGTACTTTGAATTAGGTGCACGTTAAAGAACCCCAGGTGGGGAAAATTGAACCGGAGCATCCCACCGCGGTAGAACTTGTTGGGCTAGTTCGTGTATATAAGCTTGCTTGGCATGCTGTTCTTCGCGCGAAGTTTTAAGCGCGAAGGAAGGTCAGGATAAAGATAGCTATCTTATATACCTCACTGTCAGGACTCTCCTCGTGCTTCAAACATTGCACCAGGACAAACATCCGGAGCATATACCCCGCTACGGCGTTCCTCATGCAGTGGTGTTTTACCGTATACTTCCCGCACGGTAATGTCGTGCCGTCGCGGTCGGCACGTAACAATTTCAGCCCGAAACATTTGCGCTAGTAGCTTACAGTAACGCTATTAGTGCGCTTACCGTATACATGAACAAATCGCAAAGTACGATTTAGAACAGGGAATGTCGCGGGAGCCAACGTTTCGACAAGCGGACTTGTCTTCCTCAGGGCGGCAACTTCGTCAGGGCGGCAACAGTTGCCGCCCTGACGAAGACAATTAAGTCCGCTTGTCGAAACGTTGGCTCCCGCGACATTCCCTGTTCTAAATCGTACTTTGCGATTTGTTCATCGATTCAAGCATCCATCTTCCCCTGAGCTTCTCTTCTAGTTTGGACTTACCGTATACAGTAATTCTGCGCTACCAAAACACCCTAATAATGTCTTGTGGTCAGAGAACGTTGTGTCACGTGTTCTGACCTGATTTTCTCGCTGCTTGCTGTTATTGTAACAGTTTCTCTGGCATTTCGTTGTCACGCTATATCGCGTAGGAGGTATACGTATAAAAAGGGCATCGGAGGCTTCATTTCCCTGCATTATTCACACGATGTACTGTCTTACCCGTAGACCCGCCGTCGTAGCTCAGTGGCTAAGGTGTTGGATTGCTGAACTCGAGCTCGCGGGATGGAATTCCGGCCACGGCGGCCACATTTCGATGGGTACGAAATGCAACACACACACACACACACACACACACACACACACACACACACACACACACACACACACACACACACACACACACACACACACACACACACACACACACACACACACAAGAAAAAAAAGAAAAAGCGTCGTGTACATTGATTTAGGTGCGCATTAAATGACGTCAGGTGGTCGAAATTACTCCGCAGTCGTCCACTATACAGGGCGTGCCTCATTATGGTATCGGGGTATTGGCACGTAAAACACCACCAATGATTATTATCAGTCTTGCCCGTACAGACGACGGTATAGACGGCCAAATGAAATGATCCTCGTCTATATAACGGGTACGTTTTCTTTTCGACATATCGACATCCGCGGGGCATCGTTCCCCGCGTACATGCCTACATATATATGTACGGCCCGTCAGGTGGTACACTTCCGCCGATCGCGACGCGGCTCGTGGGTCATGTATGTCATATACAGTGCGCGGCCGTCACGTGGGCCGTGCCGGCGAAAGGGCGGGCGGTTCGGAAGAGTTCCCACGAGGGTGAAGAGACAATGAGCCCGCGGTGTGGGGTCAACCCAGCTGCGGCGGCGGGACAGCGGAATGGGGTCGTAAATCTGAATCCGGGCCTCGGCCCTGGGTGTCACGAGCCGGTGCCTCGCTCGTCACGCTTCGCGGTGGGCCAGGTATTGTCCATGCGACGCACGCCAGTGCGCGGGAACCGTGGGCTACAGATGCGAGAGGCTCGCACCCGAGCGCGTGGTGTCCGTGCGCGCTACCGTCCAGCTAAATAGGGGAGCGCTCCCTGGCCAAGGCGGGTTCGGCCGGAACATGGTTCACTGGTGCAGGGCCGCCAAGTCGTACTCAGCACGACACGCATTCGTGATTTCTTTCTTGCGGTGTGTGTGTGTTCCGGCTATATGCATTCCACCGCACGTGCCTCGTTTGCAGCACTTGGTCCATATTGAGGTGCGGGCCGGAGGCAGGCCGCATCTCAACATGGACGGAAAACGAAAGGTTACAACACTATGCACGTGGGGTGCGTGAAATGCAGCCACAAAGAATGGCTTGTCGTTTTGGCACTCCTTATAAGGCGACCTCCTGTGCGTCGAGCTCCAAATTTCGTTTTGAGAGAGGACAAACAAATCCTGAGTCCTCTCGGCTATCATTTAAGGGACATGAAGGGAAAAACCAGCAGCTCTGGTAGTTGAACCCGGCACTTAGGTGTTCGAACCCGGAACCTTTGCCATCACCACTCTGACACTACACCTGCGATACATTAGAGGGGCAAGTAGACGCAGTATAGTATATGCCTCACTCACTTTCAGTTCAGCTGAACATCGTGTGAATGTAACTTGACATAGGCTGTAGAGGATAACATTCAACCACATGTGGCTCACACCTGGCTCGCACTCGCATATCCACTGAGGGTATGAGGCACAACTTATTTTATTTTCGTTAATCGTGACGTAGCTCACGAACATGTCATATTATTGACGTCATGACCTATCAGTCATGGTACCCTTCCACGTAAATTTTGGTATATATCAAGCGAAATTCTATAGAAGCGAGTTTTATTTTTGTATGATATTTCTGTATCATATCTTTCTGCCACCATTTTCCTAAAGATTGCATTTCCATGAAACATCTAGGTTATTTTTCTTTTTTTTTTCTGTGCGATATCTCAGCGGTGGGCGCGGGAAGTGCCTCGGCAGGGTGTCGAACTCTCTTCCTCACACCGAAAAGCTTCGAGTCTGCAAATCCTTGCATCCATAGTTAAAGCTCGTCGAACTTTATTAAGCAAAGTGAGTTGAAAATTAAATGCTTCCATAAACTTTTAGGCACCGCTGCCGTATCTCTCATCTATCGTCTAAGCTCACGAATGTATACCATGTTTCTCTTCTGTCTCAGTAAGTCTTAACCTTCAGTGCAGCATGCGTGTATGTCTCAGTCGAGAAGTTTGGAAAGAAACATCAACCATGCCGAATTCGGTTACACACGAGACAGTTACACACGAGCCCCTACTGCCTTCTTTTTCTATAGACCGGTGTTTTGAATTCGCTATGTCGCGGTTTTAAACGCAGGTGTCGCGCACACACACACACACACACACACACACACACACACACACACACACACACACACACACACACACACACACACACACACACACACACACACACACACACACACACACACACACACACACAGCACGCACGCACACAAGCACGCGCGATTCATGCTTTATCTGCAGCATTGCGTGCACCGAAGGCGTTCCTGGCTTTGCGTGACTTGGGAACTCGTTGCAAATGACTCTCCATCTGCGTGCGCTTGTACACCAAATGGCTAGCTCGAAAATTGCCCTGAGTTGTGGCCTCATCCTTGACACCGGCACTTGGTATCTGCTAATTAACACCTCTAACCATGTCTGTATACTGCATTTCCCTGTTGAAGAAGTGCTCAGATCGAAGCGTCTGTCCGACGATAACACGCAGTTTTTTTTCTCTCCGGCCAACATAACACTATATGGCCGATCGAGAGAAGGAGGAGCGCTTGCAAACTGCCGACTGGGTGAAAGGACGTCAGCGTGCAATGACGGAGAACAAATGGAAAAAAAAAAAAACGACGCTGGACAGAAAATATGGGGTAGGAAAAGTTAAATGAGGGAGATTCTTCTTCTTCTTCTTACCTTCTTCTTATTATTATTATTATTATTATTATTATTATTATTATTATTATTATTAATGTGAACATGTACGCACAAGGACATGAAGGAAGTAGATCGAGAGAGCAAGCTGACAGCTGCCACCGAGGGGGGCACCAACGCCTGCTGTACTCTCGGTTTGGGAGAAGGAAATCAATGGAGGAGAAATATAGGAGGAGAAGGAGGAAAAAAAGAAGAGCCCGCGATGTAGAAGTACTAAACTGCAGCGGCTTGGGCTGGACGGTATACATGCTTGAAAAGGGTTGCCAGACCAGCGAGCCTAAGCCTAACCGTCAGAAAGGGTTCGCAACGTGTCGGGGATGGCAGTCTTCCTCGTTCCCGGACAAATAAGAATTACCGCTCGCTGCGATCACCGAGCGCCACAGGTCTGCCGCCGTTGCGGCGGGGAAGGGATTACAACGGCACGAACAACAGGAGCGCCTCTCGGCCCTCGCGCAGGTTGCCAGGGATTTCGCGGAAAACGATGAGATTTCACCGGCCGATCAGCGAGCGGCGGCCTCGCCTGCAACCCCCCCACTTCTCCTCGCGCGACATTGCCGGTGGGCAGCAGCAGCAGCAGCGTTTCCTGGCCTTGTTTACTCGCGGTGCGCGCTACGGCGACGGCCGTCCTCCCCGTGCGGCGTGGGCGCAACAAAAACACGCTCGGCCGTCGCAGTCGGCGGCGCTGATACCGCCTCGTCCCCAAGGCTCTCGTGCCGTCCGGCTCGGCGGCGATACCTTCAGCGCCGCCGACCTCAAGGTGACAGCGGAAGGAAAAACCGCTAGAGGTCAGTGGCGAGGAAAAAATTTCAACTTCTCGCGAGCGCACGCGCACTGCTCGGCCGTTTTGTCTGCGAAGCCTCGTTTTATATAGAGAGAGGCGAATTTAGGCTTTTCACACACGTCCAGGTTGCGATGTTATGGCGCGGTGTAGCGGGAAAGGTGGGTACGCTTTAAACGCGGAATAAAGCTTTGTTCGAAGGGGGTTTCGTGAAGTCGCTGGATTCCTTCTATACAATCGAGCTATACTTTTGCAGCGCGCTTGTGAGGCACGCACACGTAAACGACGCAAGGTGCGCTGAAATGTCTGCGTGATGGCGCACCTTCACGTTCGTTCACTGATGACGAAGAAGTGGCGTTCGTTCATAATAAGCTACAAGAAATTTTGACTACAAGTGCTTTTTTCTCCCTTGGCGTGTAACTCGTGCACGATCGAGCCACGTTTGTTTTCATGTTTTGTTTGGATATGGTATATTCTTCGATGATGATTTGTGGGGTTTAACGTCCCAAAACCAGTTCTGATTATGAGAGACGCCGTAGTGGAGGGCTCCGGAAATTTCGACCACCTGGGGTTCTTTAGCGTGCACTGACATCGCACAGCACACGGGCCTCAACATTTCGCCTCCATCGAAATGCAGCCGCCGCGGCCGGGATTCGATCCCGCGACCCTCGGATCAGCAGCCGAGTACCTTAGCCACTAGACCACCGTGGCGGGGCATGGTATATTCTTCGTGATTTTGTAAAAATAAACAATTGTCAATACGCGCTTGACCTGTTCATGCTCTTGTTGCCTATTTGTGTGTTTGTGTCTTAGTAAAAAGTTGCAAAAATAACTACGTATCACAAATTAGCCCTGAACTTGGCCCTTCTCGCTCCTTTCTATAGTTCATATTAAGGTGTTTGTCCAGGATTTCGTTGGGACAAGGGAAAAAGCGCGCGCGGGGGGGAGGGGGGGGGTATGTCCGGACATTCCCCCCATCCCCTTTTTCTTTAATGATGTTGTGGGAGGGGGGGGGTGTAAACCACTGTCTGCTCATTTCAGTTCAAGTTCCCCGTTGAATTAGGAAAGTAAACAGTAAGTAACCATCCCATAGAAACGGCACAAGCCCATCAAACGACCAATAGTCGAGAGCATTGGCCCAGCTGGAGAGCTTCCTTCGCTCTTGCACGACGTTGGAACACAAGCACGGAAGCACTGGTGTAGGTAGAGCATGCACGGACGATAAATGAAAATGCATGGTAGAAAGAAAGGCGAGACGAGTGCAGAAAATACGACAAATGGGTGATCGTGCTCGCTCGTGATTAGGTCCTCAGTACACGCAGTGTAGTGAGATGAAATAAATGAAATAAACTTCTATGATAGATGAAATAAACTTCGCCTCGTACAGTGCCACATGCGTGTTCACGCCTCCGATGAGGAATATCCCAAGTGACGCTGCGACGTCGCTTTCTTGATTTGTGTGGTTTTGCGGAAAGAGTGTCGCGCATGAGAAGTGAGAAGAATTTTCGCTGTGACGGACGTGAAGGGGAGTTCGCGGCGATTTTGTTTTTCCCACAAATGTACTGAGCGGGTTGCTGAGATTATAGTCACAAAAGAAACGCGAGTTTGGTATCGGTATCAAACTGTCTTTTTTTTTTTTTTCTGGTGTCTGTTTTTAGGCCGAGTATAGCATACTCAGCATAGAGTTTAGTACAAAACTTACTGCGACGCCTGTGTTTACAGGAGCTTCAAGCATGGAGATTCTGACAACGTGGATTTTCCTACGACTTCGTGCCTACGGCCTCAAACAACATTGTGACTTGCAAATTCATCATTGCTATAGCAAACTAAGCGTGTTTCAGATGCCACGATTTGCCGCGATGATATGTGCGCGTAGAGATCATATGACATAATGTGTTTAGAAAAGCGGATTGCTTTACAGCTGAGCGTAAGCCCAATGAAGCTGGAAGAAACATAGTCGGGCACGGTCACAAGAGGGCAGGTAAGACAAATCCACATACTATAACTATTGCTTCCACGGTGACTTGAACGATCGCACGGTCGCACTTCCCTCTAGAAAGTTGGGCGCGAGAATCCACGGTACATCCCAGGCCGAGTGTGCAACGTGAGATATTGGGCTAGCTGGTTCTTTTACGGCCTTTCACACTGCGCTCAAGTTACGAGGGACACTGTGCTAAAGTTACGAGCACACTGCGCTTAACTTTAGCACGTTGCGCTAAAGTTTCGAGGGACACACTAACACGCGGTTCCTCGTAACTTTGGCGCATTGTGAAGAACGTGAAGGCCGAGTGAGCTGCTCAACGCTGCGCACCGATAAAGTGCCCGCATTTATATAAAGCCTACACGAAGGGAAACAAAAGTGTTGCCACCTCGTCGTCAACTTGGCTGTGACTCTACTCATTCGAGCACTATACGTTTAACGGCCGCGACGTGCAACAGTGCAACGGTGTGCGGCATGCTCACACTTTTTCACGGGAGCCCCAGTCCGAGAGCCCGTGTATGACTGCGTCGTTACAACTTTGTTAGCGTAGGGCGTGGTCACCGAGTGGCACGTGTGCCCGGTTCACGAAGCCCCGCGTTAGGACGAGGCCGTAGTTCGAAACAGTGCAAGCACTAAGGTGAATGAGTCGAGAAGAACTCGCTTAGAGTGGCCCACTCTCGCACGCCGCGTGACGCCGACAGTGAAAGTACGACGTTTTCTTTCTCCTTAGACGCCATGGGAGAGCGAAGGCGAAATGGAAGGCGGCTTGGTCATGCATGGAAGCGCTGGCCCAGAAGACGGGGAGGAAAGAGGGCCGAGTTACGGGTTGCGTGTGCCGGTGCAGAAGAGAGCGTGCCATTGCAGCCGAATTGGAGGCGCGCAGGGGTCACCGCTTTCGTTTTTTATTTTGCCGCGTTCGTCAATCCGTGCATTCTGCGTAACGCAGACTTGGCAGCTCTTACATCCTCCCTCTATAGCGATAACCTATGCACGCATCTTCACGCGCCTTTGCGTCGTGCCACACTTAGTATTTAAAAGAGAAAAATAAAAGATAATTTAATAAGAAAAGCATTGCGAAACTACGGCATCCTGCCGGCGCGCGGGATCACGGAGGCCATGACAAAACAAAAAAGAATCATGGCAGGCTCACCTTTGGAGCACCGTGATATCTTGTCCAAAACTAAGACCGAGGGCTGACTCTACATGCAATGGCACGTATTGGCGTGGGTGTCAGTTAAGTTCCATACCTCAAAGTGAACTGATTGATGTCACGGAACCACGATAAGATTATGAGAGACACCCTAATGGAGGGCTACGGAAACTCTGACCACCTGGGGTTCTTCAACGTACACTGACATCGCACAGCACACGGGCCTCACTCATTTCGCCCCCATCGAAATGCAACCGCTGCGGCCGGGATTCGACCCCGTGACCTTCGGATCAGCAGCAGAGTGCCATAACCACTAGACCACCGTGGCGGGGCTAAAAATGGACTGAGCAAAAAGCGTTTAGACTAGGGATTAAGCGATATAAAGCCGACTTTCTTCTCCGCATGTGAATGTAACCTTAAACTGAGGACTGCACTATAACTTGCGCTGCGCACTTTGTAGTGCAGTTGTCTATTCTAGTTTATGACTCCGCACTGCAAACTAATTCAATTTTACGTCTATAGCCGCTGGTCTGTAAGCCTGTGCTCACGGGTGTTAAGGCGAACGCAATGTACGTGTTACCCCATGAATGTGTGAATGTGTTACCCCATGTAGCCATATTGAGGTTCCCCCTAGCCGCGTCAGAGCGGCTTTTTTTCCTCATCCACCTCCATTTACCACTCCTCTGTAAGTGTGTGTGTGTGTAAATGGAAATCAATAAATCAAATCAATCAAATGTACGTGCGTGCACAGCCGCTCCCGCGGGAGTTGCAGACTGCGTCGCCATCGCCATGCCTTCGGACGGTACGGGTGCTGACTGCGATTTGTCGCGCGAAATGGGACGAAAGCTGGACTCCGATCTGGAAACACAGAGTGCTAAGTGTCGCCGTCTCACTGGCTTTTGTAACGCTCGCTTCTTGCATGCATAGATTTGACTTGTAATCACGTGGTTTACGCATTACATGACACACAGGTGTCAGTGGATCCTTAGAACTTCTGGCTGGTGCGCGAGCTTGCCAATGCTCATATCAAAGCTTCAGTACACTTTTATACTGTAGGAACGTTCGTCGTGAGAGCCCTCTCACGTTCGCGGACTCCCAAACTCCTTTTTTTGACAGAATTCTCTTTCGGGTTCTGTATTTTGCGACGTTAGACAAAAATTTCAATACGTCTAGCGAGATAAATAGGAGCGATAAGATAAAGAGGGCACGAAAATAGAAGACTCACTTACAAGCCAAACTAGGAATTCACAGATACGACGGAACGAACTCCAGCGCCACAACAAAAGAATTTCAGGAAGCTCTGTTTCAGGAAGCTCTGTTTCTTGCAGCGGAGCTGCTCGACGTCTAGCCATGCGCAGTGCGTCGGATGTCGTATTGCTTTCACGCAGGGAAAAAAAAAAGAAGAAAAAAAGACAGAAACGCATCCGCTCTTTCCCTCGACCCACTAGCCACTGCCTCTCTCGAACTACATTTTCCCTCAGGCCACTGCTACACTATATAGTGATTCTGCGAAGGCCAGTGTGCGATAAAGCGCAGAAAAAGTTTAGCTCGAAGTGGCAAGTTCAATCCCTAGAGTCGCGGGAACAGCGCTTGACAACCTGGCCAGTTACGTCACGAATAACGATAAAAGAACAACTTCGTTGTTCCGGCGGTTTTCAAGGTACGGAACTAGGTTGAATATTTTAGAATATTTTCCTGACTGAAAAACAAAACACAAATCGCCCCCCAAAATATTCAGAGTTTCTTTTTTTTTTTTCGAACCCTTAGATCTCTAGTTAGACGTGCCAGCAGGTTCGGAAAAAGCAGTGGAGGTCCTCTCTCTGGGCCATGCGCGGAAAGCGTCAGAGGTGCCGTACAATCCGGCCCACCTCTGGCTCCAAGGCGAGCGGCGTTCCACGGAAGATGCGACGCCTCCCACATTTTATTTATTTATTTATTTATTTATTTATTTATTTATTTATTTATTTATTTATTTTATTTATTTATTTATTTATTTATTTATTTATTTATTACAATACCCACAGCGCCTTTCGGCATCACAGTGGGGGGGGGGGTCAGTGCTAACATAGCCAACCAAAAGCAGGTAAACAAATGAATGTGCAGCGGCAAGAAGCCAAATGCACAAAAAAAAAATGAAACGTTTATAGTACGAAAAGCACACAAGCAAATACACAACAGGGGATCACGAGGACTATTTACAACATGAATTATGCAAAGCGGAAGCAAATACATCAGGGGACATAATGGTATTAACGCGGCAGTCTGGCCGCATCCCGTGTAAAGGGGTCGTTGTATGGCGCTATAGGTATATGCTGCGAGGGTTACCTCGGGGACCTTATTCTGAGCTGCAACCGAAGTTCTTCCGCACATTTTTGTCGACAAGGGCCGACAAAAGCATTGACACGCATTTGTTTACGGCTGCTGCCAAGCGCTCGGGAAAAGCCGTGGCGAAAACCATCGGAGACGATTCTCGAGGTGGGAGGCCAGCTTTGTTGCGTAAACTCTACTGCGCATTTGTCCTTGAATCTATAGGCTCTCGGACCCATCACGGCGGCGTACACGCGAAATGTCAGTCTCGCTGCCAATCGCAGTGCTGACCCATCGCCCGTGTATCTTCCAATATAGCTGCACTCCAGTTGAAGCACTCTAGAAAATACCTCCTACACCCAAGTATCCTGCTTTCAAGTTCGTTTTCAATTGCTGATGGGACTCATTCATCTTTAATATAGCCAAGGCTATATATTCCTCCCGTCACCTTGGTACGTTCGGCCTGAGGGATTGGCAGGAACTGATGTGCACAGATATCGCGTATCCGATGCCGAAATTTTCTAACTTGTCATGCAAGACCGGAGCCAGAACCTACAGAGAGGCCAAGGCAAATAGGGTCACTTGGGATGCCCGTAGCCACCCACAAAAAAATTTCGCCGGCGTAGCAAATTTCCCTGAGCCAGATGCTTTAACTTCTGGTATAATTTGTGTCACCTACGTACAAGAAGCGACCCAACAAATTATAACCGTGTTGTCTTAACGGATCATAAATTCAATTTTGCAACGTGTGTCCCAGAATATTTTGTGACCGACTGTGCGTACGTACGAGCCATTGCCAAGCACAAGGCCAAGAAACTCTTCGAGGCTGCCGCTCCGCCGCGTTTAAATGTGGGACGCTTTCTTCAATGTCGCATTCCTCCCTTGTATCGGCAGCCAACGACGGCCACATCGCGCGTATCAGCGGGCGTGGCTGTGTTTCTGCTTAGACATACATTTAGTGGAGGCACTGGCAAGTGCTCATTAAGTAATTAAAAGAGCCAGGTAAAGTCCGTTATGTATCCGCTCGTTAATAAGGCGTGATATACGCCCATTTATAACACACGCCGCGTAGTCGTGAGTCACTACGTCTATAAATAGCGCAACGGCTGTGAGACAGCCAAGCTATAAAAAGCAGGCCTCCGCTTATTCAAGTAATAGTGTCATGACTTTTCGTCTTCTTTTAACCGAAAAGAAGGTGGGGGAAGAGGAAGGTGGTGAGCGGAGATGTCAGCAATGTGGTACGCCATTTATATAGATCTGTACATGTCGAAACAAGGAACGGAAAAGTAGCGGTTTCTTCACCCCCATACTCCATTACAGGTACGAAAACATTGCCACAGGGATGTTTCTTCGAAGAAAATTGATATGTTGAAAGGAACGGGAAATCTATGTGTTTTTAACGCGTGATTATCAATAAACGTGTAAGTAACGCGGGCTACTGCATATATCATGATGGCCCACTGGCAAACGGTGCTTTTGGATTTCAGAAAAGCGATACGGACCCAGTACACTCCCAGAGCAACGCTTGTCATAAGGCTCAGAGCGTTACTCCCAAGGTCCGCGACCTTGCACAACGAACTTTGAGTATGCTGACCGCTCCCGCTGTATTCTGAACGCCGTTTACTTCGTTTTGCGCTCGTCTCTCTTTTCATCGCCTAAACAATTTCCGTCATGCAGAGTAGTACTCCGCAGTATTAGCCTCTTTGCATTACACATCATTTGTCTCTCTTGCAGCCTGAAATTTGCGTTTATTGCGGTTGGCGCACGTCAAGTCTTGAACGCGGTGATTGTGGCCGACTGTGGTCGTGTGCTCCCCCTGTATGTAGTCCCTTCTTGTCTTTCCGCAATGCAGGACGGGGGAGCTAGTAGTTCCTGGAATATAGACGGGAGATAGAAAGGAGGGGTACCTGAAAAAGTAGCCCCTTCTAATGCATCTAATTGCCGGGACAGTGCAAACGGGCGCGGTAAAATCTGGTTCCTCGAGCGACGCTACCTGCTACACTGCGTATGCTATGTCACGTTTGAAGCCTGTATTATGCGCGGATTTTAACTTTATTCGAATTCTTCACTAAACTGGCGGTCTTTTTTTTTTTCTTTGGTGAACATGGCGATTTGAAATATTCGTAAAGTGTTTGAAAAAATAGGTCTGCTCACGAATAGTGTCCATCCTATTCGAAGACCGTGCCAATTAGTTCTTCATTCGATTAGGGATACAAACTTTCAAATATCGGCGTACCTCTAACAGAACCTTGCGCAGAAAGGAAACCGAAAGATCCCATTTTCTGTGTAAGCAACCTTCGCACGAAATCCGCGATGTCGACACCGTGCGCTGTGTTTTTCTTTCTTGTATTTGTGTTTCCGAACGCTTACGCCGTGTTTAAAGAACAACAACATGTTTCAACGCCACCTTGACTGGTGGGCAAATCCGTTTAGTCGTCTTTTTCTCGTCAAAAACGGACCGAAATGTTTGTTGAGAACGACAGATACATTCTCCCAGCCCACTCACATCGGTTATGACAGCCTGCTGTTTACCTTCATCACCAGTACGATGTACTGAGGATCGCCCTGTCTCAAATATTTGTAGTGAATGGTGCGAAAATCCAAAGCTTTTTTTTTTTCTCGTTCTTTTCCAGGTCTTTCAATATTTCAAACACTTTGCACTTTCTAAGCCTCAAAGAGGTTATCCACGTCTCACCGCAACGTCCAGTTGCGGTGAGAGGTGGATAACCTCTTTGCGGCGACGGCGAAGGTCGGAACGAGGAGAGAGGTTGACGACCACAGAGAGAAAAACCAGTGTCAAGGTCTTAACATTATTGGAAATGATTATTTGAATTCATTGAAACGTAATCTAACCTAACCTAACCTAATTCACAGGGAAAAAAACTGCGGAGCTCTTTCCCTATCGGGAAAATGGGGGAAGCGAAGCTTGTCGTGCGCGTATTTATTTATTTATTTATTTATTTATTTATTTATTTATTTATTTATTTATTTATTTATCTTTCCCTTCTTTGGCAGAAAATCCTAATGATTCATAAGGCTCAAAATACTTGAAACGCACGAGAGAAAACGAAAAGGAGTGCGCGCACTCCTTTCACGACGGTGATTGTTTTCGCGTAACCAACCCGGCCGCCAAATTGTGAGCCACAACAATTAGTTTAGCTTGAGCGAAAGAAGTGCTCTTGCAAGCTGACCGTCGGGCTAGTAAGCCCGACAGTCAGCTCTTAAGTATGCGTATACAGTGCCGAACACAATTTGTCGTATTTACAGTTTCCTACAAAAAGTCAACTTAGTGCGCAAATCCACGGTGCATGCGTCATTTATCTTATAGAGTTCCTTCATAAAATCTGAGATAAATCTAACTATCATCAATACCTTTCATGTTTTTTTTTTTCATATCGTAAGAAGCACATTGCACTGTGTACATTGCCCCACTCCCCCTCTCCCGTTACGCAGACATTTTCCTCGCTGGTGGGAATAAGCAACCTTGTGAACTTTGCGATGGTTCAGAAGTGATGTTTCATTTGTATTTATTTAACTGTATTTCGCGTAATATATATTTTTTCTGAGTATGGTAAATCCATTACAGGGTCTCACCTGAAGAAATCAGTTTCGTTAGAACAGTCCATCTCAGGAAAGGAGAAGGTGCATTTCTCGAGAACAGAATTTCTATTACGAAGTCTTCTAAAGGTATATGCGCCAGCCACGATCATTCCCATTTCCTTCTGAAACTTTTTTTCAATCTTCTTTTTAGCGATTCCACGTTTGCGACCGATCTGCTTTAGCAGAATATTGTTCCTCTATATCGCAGCTTTCGTTATATATATATATATATATATATATATATATATATATATATATATATATATATATATATATATATATATATATATACGAAAGGGAATTAATATATATATATATATATATATATATATCGCCGCAGGCTGCACGTATACGTAAGGTACTCTAGTAAGCACATAAACGCATAAACTTCGTCCTAAAGAGACGCGTAGCGGTTAAACGCACACGTTCGAAATGCGACTTCCCAATGAAAAATCAGCGTTCGGAGAGAAATTTGTCTGTTGTGTTTACCATGTCAAACTAAAATCCACATTCCAAATCTACATTCCAAATTCAAGAGCTTGGCTTGCGGTAACTGTACTTCCACACATCGACAAACCTGTATTGATTCACTTCCAGATTCGCCCTTTTGCAACCAAAACTGACCTTATACATTTATCTGATATGGCATGAGTACCTGAAGCATAACCACCTCAGAGAATAACTTCTACTGTCAACTTTAATTCCGCGGCTGTCGTCATCATCATCATCATCATCATCATCATCATCCATTCTGCTCAGGGAAAGGGCCTCATACATAGTTCTTTAATTAACCCAGTCCTGCGCTTACTGCGACCCCGCTATCCCCGCAAATTTCTTGATCTCATATTCCACCTAACCTTCTGCCGCCCCCTTCCACGCTTGCCTTCTCTAAGAATCCACTGTGTTACATACAAGGATTAACGGTTGCCTCGCGTTCGCATTTCATGCCTTGCCCACGTCCATTTCCTCTTAATTTCTACTGACATTCTTGTCTGGAATCATGTACCCTTGTCATCTTTCTAACCCCCTCCCCCTTCTCCACAGTGCAGGGTAGCAAACCTGAGACTAATATCTGTTCAACCTCACTGCTTTTCCTCTTCACCTCTCTCTCTCTACTGAGATGCAATGACGAAATACAGGTTACCCATGCCTAAATTCGAGTGCAAGCTGGCCTCCAGTCCTTGCGAACACTCGTAGGTTTTCTGTTCTAAATAGGATTCATACTAGAGCTGCAAGTGCGTTCCGTGACAGCTCCATATATGGGTGTTGCTGTCACCAGCGCAATACTTGTTACACCCATGTACCAAATGCCGCTCTGCGCACGGGCATAAAAAGGTGACATGAATTTGCACACCAGTGCAACTTACTTGTCCCTGATTGGTCATGGATACCACAGCTGTACTCTTGCGGTGAACGTTAGTTGACTTTCACAATTGAGACACTTGCGAACCTTACGTGAACCAGGTAGGCCGCCGACTGTTCGATGACACGTTAGCGCTGTAGAACCCCCGATTTGCCTGTGTTGACCAAGGCGATTACGCAAGGAATGTTCCATTGCACATGGGACGTCAGGTACCGGCTTGTTGTGCTGACCGATAAATGACCGACTCCAATGCGCCGGACAAGAACTCCTTGTTACGAAACAGCTTGGTCATACAGATTTGCTTGAGGTTCAAGAAGTGGTAAGCTAGGGCTTTAGTTTTCGTCAACGTTCATTTCTTTTGTACACATCACATGCACGCAGAAGCTGTGATCTTGGACACATAGATGGCATGTTCGGCGCCACAAGGCGAGTGTTGCAGGAGAGACGTAGACAACACAATGTGCTAACTGCGACATTTTTTTTATTAAGGGAAAGAACAATCATATTTATACACCATGCGCAGTGGCGGCACATCGGGCATGACTGTTAAACAAATCTTTTCCGAAAAAGGTAATCTCCTTACCCAAGAAATCACCGGATGGGGTGCCAACACAGCTTTTCCGACGTATATAGATATCCTGGGCCGTAGGGGTGATAACTGGAGAAACAAAGGCGACCAGCTTACATGGTATGTAAACGATATTTCTTTAGTATAACAGGAAGCAGAAAGTACTTAAAAACTGTATTTTCTTATGCCAAAACAAAATAGTGGGAACGATCTTTTTTTTTTTTGTAAACACAAAAAGCAGCAATGTGACAACATCTGAAGAAGAGATGGTTCAAGTCAATAACGGCTTAATAGTATAGACGTCATAGATTATTACGTTTTTTAAAAAAATAATACAGAATAGACAAAGATTGTAACTCTCTACAAAATAATTCAGCGAATAATAGTGCTAGGAGAAAGAGCTGTGGGTGGACCCTCCAAGGTCTCGAGAGACAGATGCGTCAGCCTCGATACCAAAATTGGCCTGGTTAACACCCTAGTTCCCCGAGTGGCGATGTCTGGGTGCAATTCATGGACCTTACGAAAATATGCACGAGAACGACTATAGGTTCTTTTCGAGCTAGAGTGCTGGCGCGCGGTTTCGGAAGCCCATTACAAAACGAACATCTATCTCACTCACAAAGAATATTAATCCTGAATACTTTCCCGAAGCAAGTGTTTCGAAACTATAAACCTTGTTTTGGCATTGACATGCGGGCGGCGGTGCAATGGAGCAAAATTTAATACCAGCCAAAGCGTGAGGTTAAGATAAAATGAGGTCGCCCATGCGCGAGATGGTTAAATGGCATTCCTCAGGCCACAAGGGGTCCGCGACGGTGGTAGTGTGACTATGGTGCTCGACTGCTGACCTCAAGGACGTGGGTGCGATCCCAGCCGCGGCGGTCGAAATTTCGAAGGAAGCGAATTTTTAGATGGTAGTGGCGCTTGTGTTTTGTCCGTTTTCATTGACTGGTTGCTGGGTTTTACATCCCAAAGCCACGATATCATTATGAGAGACGCCGTAGTGGAGGGCTCCGGAAATTTCGACCTCGTGGGGTTCTTTAACGTGCAACGACATCGCACAGTACACGGGCGTCAACATTTCGCCTCCATCGAAATGTAGCAGCCGCGGCCGGGATTCGATCCCGCGACTTGCGGATTAGCAGCCGAGCGCCGTAGCCACTAGACCACCGTGGCGGCCGGCTGTCCGTTTTCAGTGCACGTTAGAGAACCCCAGGTGGTCCAAATTTCCGGAACCCTCAAGTATGGCTGGTCTCATACTAATGTCGTGGCACGTAAAACCTCGGTGATTTTATTATAGCCCGCGAGGAAACGTCTGGGTGAAATTAAATATCTTACATTAAATAGATATCAATGGCGGCTACACATTCACGGTATAGAGCCGACAACCACAGCAAGAAATACAGCAACGAAAGGTTTTGTTTCATCACTCATTATTATCACTATATTTCGCCTTCATTCACAGTCACATCATTCATGGCATTGTCTCTTGGGGTAATACGTATCACTGCCATTTATCATCTATTCAGCACTTACAAAATCAAGCAATTCGCATCATCAGTAACAGCAACTTCTTCACCAATGCGTCTCCATTACTTCGCGATAACATATTACATATTACCGGCTCGTTTAGCTATCATCTCACTACTATGTTTTATAAACTACTTTCTTTTGCCTATTGTGAATACTAACTACGGCAAAATGACCTCGACATTCACAGCCATAAAACTGTGGAACGATTTACCCCTAGCCATCAAAAATTCAGCATCTGTTCATCAATTCAAACATGCCATTAAGCTTTTCTACTTGCAAATCTAAGGTTACGTCTTTAGGCACTAACATAACTTGCTTCTGATATTCACAATACATCATTTGTATTATAATTTCGTCTTGTTGTTCGCAGCGATTGTATTTTTCCACTGTGTTTCAATACATGTACTTTAACTATTACGTATTTATTGAGATTTATGCGTTTCCTTGTTTTTGGTCACTGCTCGCTATATTCTTTTTCATGCCTCTTGTTAACTGCTATTAACCGAGGGTTCCGCTGCAGTCATCGACTTTGGGACCCTCGTCTGTATATTTTCTGTCTCGCATTTCAAAGAAAAAAAAAGAAAAAATACCTCTCGACTTGTCTGCATGCACCTAAACATATAAACATTGCAGCTTCTCGCATTCCATCAGTCCCATCAAACCACTGTCGCCGCGCCAGGAAACCGAGCAAACGACTTCGCTTTTTGCACGAGCGTGTAAGGTAAATGATAGGTGGGGTAACGGTGGCCGTGCTTGTGTATATAGAAACCATTACGACGTTCCGTTTCTTCGCGCAGATCGTCAATAAAGTCTTAATGCTGAACTTACTCCTACTGCTCTTCGTACACATCATCCGTGCATACCTGTACACATCCACACCTGTGCCCCCAGTGACGTCATTTGTCGAAAGAAGAGCGGGTGCATTCCAGCTGTGCTTGAAACGAAGTAGCAAATTCTCTCGTGCGCGCGATAATATTTGGCTCGCACGTCTCCAAGACTGATTGGCACCATTTTCTGAGTTTGTTGAAAACTAAGTGGTGCACGGCATCTTTTTAAAACGAGTGGATCTTCTGTTCTGCAGAGCTAAAACTAGTCACCGTTTTTGCGTGAGGTACGTGCCACACGAAATCAACTGCGCCTGCCTATACTAGGCCGAACCGAGGGACAGGCGCTTTCACACGTTTACAATGCCACCTGAGAATTCCAACGACTGCTGGCTGATTGTCAACTCCCGATCAGCCTGAAACATTAGGACCCGTATTTAAATAAATAAATAAATAAATAAATAAATAAATAAATAAATAAATAAATAAATAAATTTACGATAAAAAAAAGTCACAGTTTCGCCGCAAGGGCGAAGCAATGAATGCGATAGCAGGAAACTGTAATGCTATACGAAGTGAGGCTCTATCTCAGCAGTCATGTGATGGCATCGGCAAACGCGGTGCGCGTTCTGGCCTGTGTAAGGGGCTGCGTAAGACGCTGTGGCCTCTCCCCATTACTAGAGTGTACTGCACGTTTGTAACGCGTTTGTGCTAGCGCCCCCTCAAACGCGAGATCCCAGCGTTCGAATACAGTGTTTCTCACGTCTTTACATGATGATCGACAGGGCGAATTGCAGGGAAGATTCACGGTTTACCGATGATTCCCTCCGGAGCTTCGCCCCGGACCAGGGACCCCTCGCTCCGCAGCCACGGGCTGCGGAGCGAGGGGTCCCACCTCCGATCTCGCGTTTAAGGGGGATATGCTGTGCTAGAGCCAGGCCTGCGCGGAACTGCAGGACAGTGACAGCGTAAGCAGGAGGAGCTACTTTCTTAGAGGCCATTTTAAACGCTTGAGGAAACTAGTGCAAGTAGAAGTGGTAGGTATCTCCTGCGCCATAACTTATCATTTTGCCAAGTAGGGAAGTACCCACTACGCCATAATTACCAGTGCCTCCGTAATGGGTTCAGAGCTACAAAGCACGCAGCTCTGTGTTCTTTCAAATGATGCCTCGACCTCGTTATACAATCCATTTTCGCGTCGTGTAGCGGTGTATTACTATTTTTCAACGTAACATTACGTTTGTTAATGCGATTCCGCGGGAGACATTATACCTGTTTAGGTCTTTTAGCGATAATTTTTCAACCACAGGCGTAGCTCAGTGGTAGAACGCTCGACTGCCACGCCGAGAGCCTGGGTTCGAATCCAGGCAGAGGACACAACTTTCGGAATTTTTTATTTCATAAAAGTAGACGTGGCTACGTACATCACCAACGAACACCATGGGATGTACAGACCCACGCCCTAAGGAGCTTCGCCCCTAAAAAACGGGCACCGAGTTCCCTTTTGTCGGACTGAAATGTGCCTGTCGTGTTCGTGTAAACAAGAGGCTGTCGCGCTCAGCTCGATCGTCGAGTCGGGTTCAGCCAACGCGACAGCTAGGGGCGCCCGGCCCAACTCACTTGAAGAGCATACTTGTAAACGCAAACAGACTGGGTCTGTGGTTGGGAGCTGACCAGCAGTTAACCGCGGGCGTTGCCTCGTCTCGGGCCTCACGAAGGCTGCCGCCACAATATAGAAGCACATAGCCACGAATGAAGCCGTGAGAAAAACTGTCGAATCAGGCCTATCTGAGCTCGAATTCCGACTCCACTCACTCCTGTCGGGTTCATGAAACGTCCAGAGTCGCTGTATGGTTACTGGCCTCCAGTTGAGGGGGAAAAAATTGTACAACAGACGCTGCCCAACAAAAAGCACAGGTTATAGAGAGCGGCGTATATAGTAAAGAACAAGTCTTACATACAAAAGCTTTTATACCATAATGAGGCTTCTAGTATAGCGATGCTTACTGAACACGGTGGTTACTGCACAACATAAGTGTTGTAATTTTCTATTCATGTTTTCCTTGATATCCAGACTCTGCGAACGAGACTACTGGTTTATATGAATGTATAGTCGCAACCATAGCTACAGAACTGCCTTGCTGGTCTGGATGAGGGCAGCAAGGGCTCGTCCCTCTCCCCACCCGCAAATGGAACGGTGGTCGCGAAGCCGCTCCTGGCCGTAAGCCTTAACATACTAAAACACCGGCTGAATTTATTCTAGACATGCAGATATACGGCTGAATTGAACCTTTATTGCGTAAATAAACTACAAGTTTTGACCACAATGGTTTGTTTCGCGTACTTCCTTGAGTACAAAGCCTTGCTGGGCATTCACTTTTGCAAGGCCAGGAGGGCGCGTCGAATTTTTTATTTTCACTTGGGACATGCATATATCTTACAAAAAATCGCCGAAATTGGATATAGCGCTGGGCGTACGGTGTATTTATATAATATATTTATAACAGAAATTGCCTGCATGAGGAGCTGCAGTTGTGTGGTAGTTAATTAGGAACACCTCCTAATCAACCTTTAATGATTTCTGAGGTTTTACGTGACAAAACCAGCGGTGATCAACCTTTAAGGTGGTCACTTTAGGACACACTTTGCAATGGTAAAATTCAAGCCGAGCAATAAGCAAGTCGCGCTGGCTTGGAAGAAATCGCAATGTATACTAATCTTGCTCTAGATGCGCTGCGCTCTTGCCAGCAGCATGTCACGCAGTTATGAACGACCTGAACTGATCGCTAATCCGATGCTTGGCAGATTACGGAGACGGATGTCTTATTGAAGGCTGTGCTTTAGTTTTCCTGCTAAGCAGACACGAGCTTACAACCAGTTCGTATTAAATTTCTTAATTCGGAATGTGACTCGGTGTGAATAATTAGAGTGAAAATTTAAAATTATTTCGAACTCACCTGTGCAAATGATACAACCCAACCCAACTAGGATTTTACGTGCTAAAACCCCAACTGCCCCGCCACGGTGGTCTAGTGGTTATGGCACTCGGCTGCTGATCCGAAGGTCGCGGGATCGAATCTCGGCCGCGGCGGCTGCATTTCGATGGAGGCGAAATGTGGAGGCCCGTGTGCTGTGCGATGTCAGTGCACGTTAAGGAATGCCAAGTCCCTTGGTATTGTGACAGAGCGATTTCATGATACGAGAAAGATTGTTTTGCTCTTTAGTGTCGCTCTAAAGAGCGCTAGATGGTCGAAATTTCCGGAGCTTTCCACTACGGCGTGCCTCATAGTTGTGGTTTTAGATTGATTGATTGATTTGTAGGGTTTAACGTCCCAAAACCAGCTCTGATTTGGAGAGCCGCCGTATATAGTGGAGGTCTCCGGAAATTTCGACCATCTAGCACTCTTTAGAGGCACACTAAAGAGCAAAACAATCTTTCTCGTATCACGAAATCGCTCTTTCACAATACCAAGAGCGCCACATGTGTCGGAAAAGCCCAGGTAGTCAGAGGAGGCGGTTGCATACCCTTACACGCGCCAAATTCGAGGATCCATTCCAGAGGGAGCGGATGAGAGAGCCTTACGAAACGCGGTTCGTTGCGCTCACAGCTGCTTACCACAACCCTGCATACGTTAACGCTAATCCGGAATTACGTCCGGTAAATTCGCTGCGCGTTTCCTTTTTCTTTTCCTTTTCCCCACGCTTTCGCGAGCGCTTGACACAGAGAAGCGCCTCCGAGACCGTCACCGTGATCGCGGCCGCGACGGTGGCGAAAGCGACGGCGACCGCAGCACGCGTGCCGCTTGGTCGTCGGCAAAGTGCAGCAAAGTGGCAGCGGGCGACCGAACAGGGTCAGCCGAGTGAAGGACGTCGGCGCGCTTCGAGCGCGTTCGGCGCCGTGGGGCCTTGGCACGGGGGTCGCCGTCTGCGCGAGCGCCGATGGCGTTTTGATGAACGAGCACCATTTGATGTTTTCTTCTCTTTATTTTTTTTTTCGGGGAGGGAAGGGGGGGATGGGGAGGCGATGCGAGGCAGTCTATCGGAACTGTCCATCACCACGAACGCTGCGAGCTAAACTTATTCGGTCTGCGAGGCGGTCAGCGTTCGTATTTCGTATAGATGCATGCAGCAGACGGGATGAAATGAGAAGCGGTGGAAGTGCCCTGTGACGATGACGTTGCGGGCGCAAGGACGGGGCGCGTCTTTTGCTACAGAAATGCCGCAGCTCTAGGCTGCCCCGCACAGCGAGATACGGAGAAAAGGGAAAGGAAACGTATAGGCGATACATTCCGCTCGTATCTGTGTCACACAATGGCCTCTTGTAGAGGAAATATGCAGCTCCGCGTGTTGCAATCCTCCACTCCACTCCGGGATAAGACGGCACTTCATTCGCCAGTAGCGCGCGAAAGACACGAATAATACGATACGCTCTCGTGAAGAATACGTATACCTGCAAGATGCGAAATCTGGGCACGAAAAAGAAAAGAAAGTTCTAGTGGCGCACGGTGTACAGAGCGTCTGGCAGCAAACGTTGCATACCCCGGGAGGGTGGTGGGTCCAATTCAGTGGGTCGCTGGTATTTTTCTTTGTGCGCATATGTCTGTCACGGAAATGACGTCATGGCAATCACATGGCAATCAACGTCATTTCCGTGACAAGGTCCACAAAGATTTTCTTGACGGAAATGACATCAGTGAAGTCTTCGTGGACCCCTGCATGAAACATTTTCGCCTTAGAAAAGGCATCCGGATTCGAAATGGGGAACTATACATCGTCGTTTCTCTTTTTTTATATATATGCATCATGTGAGCCCCTCCATATATCTCTTCTGAAAATATCGAATGGTTTCGTGCACCTACGTACCTTTTGTTCACTACCCATGTTTGTTGTTTATGCGGTCAGATTGAATACTAAGCATTAATTAATTGTCATGGGAATGACAGCTAGCGAAGTGTTAGGTTCATGTCTTGGAACTCCTTCAGCCTCTGTAGAACGATACCACGCAGCACTGACATTAATTCGCACAATACATTTCAAAGTATAAGATGCTGAAAAACGGGATGATGTATTTCACCAGAGCAGCCATGATTTATTTACTCTCGCTTTGCAGGAGTAGCAGTTATTTGTATCCTCATGTGTGGAACACACATGCATAAATGTGAAGCAACGTTCTTAGTATCTATTATTACTAGTTAACTTATAGAATCGAAAAAAACGAGCTTCATCAACGATAGTCAGTGTTCTTAACATAAGGAATAGCATACAGCTACAGTGAATACTGCTACTCGAGTTCTTGTAATGTGAAACTTGCATTTGGGGATTGCGTGGGGAATTTCTTTTAGAAAACAGTACGTTTACTAAGAGACATGTGCATGTGCAGCATAACTTCTAGATATTGTCTATAGCTACACATTCCTGCAGTATCTTGCTATCGCGGTTCTGGGGCCGAATCCGCAAAGCTGTACTTCCGCAAGTGCCCCTTCTCATTTGTTCGTTGCCGCGCTGTTGATATGTCAAGCGTTCGAACTGCCTGAAAATCGATACTAATAGCAGTCATATAGTCCAAGTGTTTTTCTGAATTCGAGCTCTCTCTATAATGGTACATGCTTCCCCTTCAATCGCTATTGCCCCGTAAATGATGATTGATTTGTGGGGTTTAACGTCCCAAAACCAGCTATGATTATGAGAGACGCCGTAGTGGAGGGCTCCGGAAATTTCGACCACCTGGGGTTCTTTAATGTGCACTGACATCGCACAGCACACGGGCCTAAACATTTCGCCTCCGTCGAAATGCAGCCGCCGCGGCCGGGATTCGATCCCGCGACCCTCTGATCAGCAGCCGAGTACCACAGACCACCGTGGCGGGGCTGCCCCGTAAATATACAGCTTCACAACATATGAAAATCTGCCTTATCATTTTTTTTTCCGTTAGTTTATGTTGGGGGTGTGTGGAGAACGGTGGCTTGCCCCATTGCGCTTGCAATTTGCGTATATGAGCTGCCCGGGTGAACTAGATTTAGGTTGTCGTCCCGTCTTCCGCGTGAGCGGTGCATGCCGTCCACCAATTAGATTTGGGCAGGTATTCAATACATAGAGGAAAGAAAAAAAAAAAGCACTACTACAGGAGCTCGAAATATGGGAAGTTATTTAATAATTCCGGTATTTGTCAACAAACCCTGTTATGGCTCGTGCGTCGCCAACATACTTCCGTGTGCGAAACCCGATGCGTGCTCGGCGAGAGAAGCCCCGCACGAGAACGTGACCCTCCACTCGGAAACGAATGCCAGGCACGCCATGGGCATCGACAGCGCTGCCTGCACTCGCCGGATTTGCGTAGCGTCGCGGATTTTGAACGGCTTCGGCCATTCGATCGGGCTTTTCCTCGCGACGCATATTATATCACTAAAGCGCGGCGACTTCCACAGGGCGCGCGGAAACCGCCGAAAGGGCGCCGTACGGTCTATACAAAGCGACGAAATCCCCGAACTTATGCCCTTAATTGAAGAGCGGTAGAGGTAGCGATATGCTGTCGATGTGTTTGCTGCAAAACCAACGATGAGGATAGGAAACTCGTCACCGACTGATGATCAAAACCAAACCACGATGTCATGGTATATCACGTGTCCTTTCTCTCTCTCTCTCTCTTTCTCTGTGCGCGTGTGTGTGTGTGTGTGTGTGTTTAATGTGACATAGGTACAGTGAGAGAGAGAAAGCAAAGAAACAATTTATCTGCGACCATAAAGCATTGCATGCGCAGCGGATAAGGGGCTTAGTTTGATAATGGTTAATTTATCTGTTCTTATTCCTGTCTATAATTGAATCATATGTACTCTGATCGCTGTGTTTAGTTCTCTTTAATCACTGTTTTTACTGCTTGTAGAATTACGTAAAGGTATGTTGAACAATTATTCCCGTTACTATAGCGAGCCATGGGGCCAACAATAGGTTCTAGAAGTTTGTGTAATGCATGATCAAAGGAAACGAGCACTGCACGTGCGAAGGAGATAAAAATGGTCACAGAGACCAGTGTTTTACTCACACACGCAACTTAGTGCTGCTCTGGAATTCCACTGGGAACACTGCTCCACTCATTCCCTGCGGCCGATATATGAACAGGCTCAGGCATTTCATGGAACTTCCGTGTTCAGAGACTCAACTTACCAGTTAAGCGTACATATCCAAGCAACGATAAGCACGTGTCGCGCGTACGCGGCTATTAAACTTAATTCTGTACTTCCGCCAGTATATACAACACCGCGAACTAGGCGGTATATAGAATATTTTATGTAAGACTCATGGACGGCGCCATCTTGGGCCGTCACACGAATGATTTCTCAGTTTTGTTAGCCGTGACGTTAAACTGGCGAGGTAATAACACGTCGAATGAATAGGTAGAGTTCTTTTCATGCGTATTAGCCTGTGGTAGCATCTCTCGTTTAGATTCTCTACAGAAGCAAGGAAGGCAACGTTAATAGCTCAGCACGGTGATACTGAAACGGGTGCTGTAAAATAGTCTATAGTGCTATGAACGGCGCTTTTCTGTGCCCTGCATTGGGCGGACATTGCGTTTGCGACTGCGGCAACCACATTCCCACGTCAAGAAGAACTTTGCATGCGGTCCCGTCACGATGAGGGTGCACTTGCGCGTAATGTTCAGACACGAACATACATTCTGTGGAACCTCGTAGGTGCGACCTTCACGGGAAATGGAAAATAAAACGTGTAATACGGAAATCGCCTCGTTCCGAAGCAAGTTCGAAAAAGTGCGCGAATGAACGTACTGAACGACAAAGTCAATATCAAAGGGTCGTGCGCGGTTGAGTGATACTGTTCTGTATATACACTCTTAGCACGGTAACCTTTAGTTTATTTTATAGGTATGCAAAAATGTGAAAATATGCTCCTTTATAAAGGTTAAAGTGGTTTAACCTTTAGTAAAGGAGCATATTTTAACATTTCCGTATAGCTATAAAATAAACTAAAGGTTACCGTGCTAAGAGTGTATAACGCATCCTGCGTAATAGCGTCATTCAACGTCACACGAACCGACGTCGTCAAAAGTTCATTGACTCTGTACGGCCAACGTACTTTGGATAGTGCGAATGATCATGATTATGCACCATAAATATTAGCACCGACCCACTCACGGAGTCTGGCCAAGAATTGGACGGATAGGATTTCATAGATCCAACGTTGACATAGTTGGTCGGCTTCTCAGTTGACCTTTCTTCTTTTCAATATCCGTAAAAAAAAACTAAAAAAAAATTGGAAGTTAAAAAACAAATGCTGCTGAGTTCTCACTCGCGACTTGCGCGTGCAATTACGGAAGAACATTATTCGAACTCCCGTCTGCATCGTTATCTGGCCTGTAGCGTCACGAGATTCTCATCGTATTCATCGTCGTCGCCACCGCCATCATTCCGATCGGCGATGTGCAAGCACGACTGTATTCTCCTTTTCACTATTTGCAACAAACTTCTCCCTGCCGTGCAGAACCTACATAGCTGCTGGCGTCGAACACGTTGTTTGTGGGCCGTTGGAAAATTAATTATAGTCTGGCTCACTGGGATATAAAGCAATCTATTTTAGAAATGCCTGTATAAGCTCACTTCTACCACCGTACTGTGAAAGTTAAGGCGAAACCTTCATCGCATGAACCGTATGAAGACATATTGCTTTTTTGGGAAATTGGCCCGCGGAAGAACCATACATGCCTGGGGTCACAAAAAAGAATATTTGGCTGAACACTGTCAATAAATGCAACTATACCGCAGCGGTGGCCTAGTGTCTATATAGAGCGTCAGCCTCCACTGCGGGAGGTAAAGGGTTCAGTCCCCAATGCCGCTGGGCACCCACCAGAAGGAGGAGGAGGAGAAAGGAATAGGAAAGGCAGGGAGGTTAACCTGGGCTGAGCCCGGTAGGCTAGCCTGCACTGGGGAAGAGGAAAGGGGAGGGAATGCGTTAGAAGATACAGAGAAAAAAAAAGACGAAAAAAAAAATACTGTAGTGTCGCTGACGTTATAAAAGCTTTTCCTACATGTGAGGAGGGCGGTGGTGTGGGCAATCTGCTGTCTCGAGCCCCCTTCAAAGGGAGGGATAAACCGGCGACCGGCGTTTACTCTCCAAAAAGAACTAGTGTACATAATGATCAATATTTTATTCGAATTAAAATAGCAAGTGCAGTAAAGAACGAGTTGGTATAGGCGGCTCTGACGCAGACTACGTTCCCATGTTTGCACACCTAATAAATAAAATGTAAATTATTATACTTTCGTTTTCCAAGCAAAATGGTTTTGTGTGACATTTGCAGCGCTTCAACGGAAACATCGAGCTAAGCCCACCGAACGTGATGCATCGGTCTTTGCGGGGCTGCATAAAGTCCAACGCAGGCCGGACAAGAAGGAAAGGGGGGAAACGCGCTGCGCTCATCCGCATCGAAGGCCGGCACCCAAGTGTTCCCGAGCGCGACTCTGGGAACCTCTGGGGTCCCCCATGCTGTCCCGCGAGCAGCATTGCGTCATGCCGTATGTCAGTTGCATCACAAATGCAGTGGAACGCGTACACATCGGGCTGACGTCAGCGCCGCTCAGCGGCGTGACGTCGGCCGTCGCCAGCGGCGGCGTTCGACGGACGAGGTCGCCGTCGAAGGCCGCCGCCTCGGAGCGCGTCGCGCGAAAGCGGCTGCCGGCGGGTAAACAGGAAGCACGGTCGACG
Organism: Hyalomma asiaticum; assembly: GCA_013339685.2. Classification (NCBI taxonomy): domain Eukaryota; kingdom Metazoa; phylum Arthropoda; class Arachnida; order Ixodida; family Ixodidae; genus Hyalomma; species Hyalomma asiaticum. The sequence continues at coordinate 89,838,735 of CM023481.1, forward strand.
GTCGAAGACGCCGCAACGACGACGACCACGGCCGTGCGGGGTCCGCCGTCACCGAGCCACGGTCGTCGACACCCAGGCGCGCGCACACACGCGGCGAGTGGAGATGAGCGCATGCAGCGAGACCGGGCGCAACACGGACGCTGTCGTCGAACCGGGAACACACATCCGTGAAGCTGTCATAGCAAGTCTTGTGTCGTTCGGCCCGTGGTGGGCGGTGCCTGCATCCCCGAAAGGGATTGCACGCCTCCAGACCGGGGCGCAAAGGAAGTGTGCTATATATGTTATTGCCGCGTGCTTTTCTATAGGTACTATACATACTAGCATACACCTAGTATCCAGTGTATATAAGCGGGCTGAGGATGCATAGCGATGCGTGTTTGCCGTCGAGTAGTTGGTTTTATAAATGCTCGCATTCCTTTTCGTCTGCGACATAAACCATTTCTTATACTTCCTTTTTGCGGATTACGCAGCGAGATGGCGCATTTTCCTCGTTTATGTAAGACGGTATGCGTTGTAAATACAGCCACCTTTGTATTACTGCATAGTACAAAGTAAGCCAAAACGTAGGACAAGTCAAGCAAGGTTGTTTTTCCGCGTTAGTGTGCGAAACGCACACATTTGGGACTACACAAAACGCTTTGAAATCGGCCACTGGAGTGATTGTGGAACGGTATTGCGTTTTCTTACATGTAGGGAGTTTTATCGCTACACTTCTTATCTGTTAGAATTTCAAAAAAGGAGAAAAACGCAGTTTACGCTCGCGATAGCTAAGTGGATTAAGGGAAGGTAATGTGAAGGCACCTCGTTTTTGTGTTCCCGACACATCACGCACATCTCTCATCTGACGCTGTGCATCTTTTCAAGCTGCAAATTGTTTGTAGATGCCTTGTGCCGCTGACCGTGTACCGGATGCTTGGCCTCACGAATCGCTCGGGGACGTCATTGTGAGATAGGCTTGGAGATGCCCGTCCTGCACCACACGTGTGTCGCAGGATAAGGAGGGGTAAGGGTTGGGCTGGGCGCTGTGGATTGGTGTATGGGTAGGATTACAAAGGGATGGGTGTGTAGAGAGTAACATAATGTGATGAATATTGTTGTTGTGGTCCTCAATGTGATTACATAGTGCATTCAGATTGTCTTCTTTTCCGGTCTTGAAGTTCACTTTTGCAACAGCATGAGTTGTGAACTGCATACTGTCTCTCAACTTGGAAAGGGTTCCATGCTTTTCTGGATTCCGGGACTCTTGATTTTTGTTTTGAATAATGAATTTTGACCTAGGAATTTGACCCGTCAGCTTTATACGGTGTTGAAAGCAAAGTCTCCCTGGTCTTTGAATGCATTCTGTTCCCTCTTGTCCCAATAGAGGTTTATCTCTGAGACAAACGCAAGTGATGTTAAGACTGATGACAGCAGTGTCCAATTCAAGCACAATTTCCGAGAGATGTTAAACGAAAGCACAGTGCCGCCTCCAGAATTGTGCGCTTATGTTGCCCACATCGAACCAGCCTCCAGCAAGCGCCCGTATAGGAGAAGCACCTCGGTGGAGCTTCGAAAAAAGGTTCCACTGAGGTGTGAACCTTGACGTATTCATAGCAGTTCTTTGTTCTATCTTGTGGGTTCCATCATGGAAAGCGCTTATAACGTAACCCGCTGGCAGTATGCACATAATAATAATATTCGTTTCGCTACAGTGACGGTGAAGAATGCAAATTAGTTGGGAAGGAAGAAGGAAAGGAAGAGGAAAGCGCGGCGACGCAGTTATGCGAACATTCTGCAATTTTCACAACTGCAGAGCCGTGATTTTCTCGGTATATAAGAAAGGCGGTGCCGCGGTTACGGCTATGGACGTAGTTTCATGCATGCACGCGCACGGTGCGGGTCTGACCGAACATGCCCGAATGAACACGCTTCGATACTATATGCAAGCGGATTGATTAAGGTGTCTGGTGTCCGTAACCGCCGCACCGTCGAGTGCTTTGTAGGCTTTCAAATCACTCATCGTTCTTTAAGCTAGCGAAAAAACAAAAAAAAACTGGTTTATGATTTTTTTTTCTTTTTCACTCTGGAGAAGCTTCATGCTTTTCTGCGCCATGTCTATGGCTGTTCACGGCGCCGTGAATGTTACGAGCCAAGAAGGCATCATCTTGCCACGGAAGGCGGTTCCTGAAGAGCTCCCTGACGGGGTCTGTATGGTCGATACGCGTATAGACGCCCTAAGTCGTTGTTCAGATTGAGAGGCTGCCGATGTGCACAGACCTTTTCATGCGACCTTTCATGCAAAGACAGACGCAGTGGAGATTACCGAAACGTAACCAGAAATTAGGGATGTGAACAACGAGTGCGCACGTTTATGGGGCGGTGAGCTGGAGGACAGCGCGGTTTCTAGAGAGAGAGAGAGAGAGAGAGAAAAAAAGCATAGTTTCTCGCGAATCCCTTTTAGGGACGTCTATCTGTTATATTCGAAAATACAAGAAGGAAATAGACACGGCGTGCCAGAAATGGTAAACAGCGGAATACAGGGGCTATGTATAAATCGACAACGCCACGGGCTCCAGCCGAATATGTAAGCCAACGAGCCCGTCTAACGACCAATTTTAATGCTTGAACATCTATGTAGTCCCCCCATGCAAACTGTAAGTACTGCTTTGCATGTCATATATATATATATATATATATATATATATATATATATATATATATATATATATATATATATATATGTGTGTGTGTGTGTGTGTGTGTGTACACACTGTACACTGTGAACTTGCACGGCATGTGTAAAAATTTTGGGCGCGTGCTTGAGCAGCGAAAAGGTGAATTATACGATGAAACTGCATTTACGTTCAGACCGGATCCGCCGACATTCAACGCGTACGCATTTTTTTCTTTAGTTATGGCTTCCAGTAGATTGGAGTGACGGGACGTTAAGCCTATAACTAAATACGCGAAGGACTCCACGACGATTCTCCCGCCCACGCACCGCTCAGCAGTAATGTGAATGTTCTAGATAAGAAATCATGCACTAGATAGTGGGTGCAGCGTACGGGAAATGAATTGGTGCACCAAATAAACATGAATGCGGGAACAGCTGAGTTCGTTTAATTGCGAAGTCTCGTTCTTATCAGACCATAATTCGTATCGCTTGCTGTTTGATAAGCACATGTCTACAACTGCATGCGCACTCATTTTTCCGTATATCGCCGTATGTTCATTAAGTGGTCAACTTTAACAGATTTCTTTCGAGGAGAAAAAATCTGGCTGCTTCATCGAGCAATACGATGTTTTCTGAGCAAAGCTTGTTTTTTTCAAAGACTATTGGCGTATCCAAATATGCGTTGCTTGTTGCGCCCGGTGTCAATGCTCAGTCAGTGAATGACATTGAAAATCAGTCAGTGAATGACATGACGACGAGATATTAGACCACACACTGTTTGCCTCGTAAATTTTGTAATGCTTTGTTACGCATTTCTATGCGTAATTAATCGCAAGACAGACACTGTTTTTCTGTTACACAGGGGCAGTGTCAATGTGATAAACGTAAAATTTACTCCGTTTTATTATCGTAACAAAGGACGAGGCGCCTACGCAGTGCATGCAGAAGCTGCACGCAGTTCTTTCACGTGTTTTACGTCCACCATGCCTGTTTGATTACGGACGCCCTTACTGCATTATATTCGTCACATAACGAATTCTTTTCGCAATTGTGCACTTGCCACACTATATATATGTCCAGGTTGTGGCGACATCCCTCAAGCTCATTGCCGGATCCAGAGGACTACTCCCTCTCAACCATGCCGGCATGTCGGCACTCCAGAGTCCACTCGTTGAGCGCGCAGTCATATCTGTATGCCGCTTCAATAAGGCGCCCATTTTCTTCGATGCTCTCCGAGATCAGTCCTAGCTCAAGTGCAGGTGTTCTCGCTAGAGGCCTACACCGTAGCGCGGAATACGAACCCTACTTCGTGCTCGTTCTCCCTGGTGTGTAAATTCTGCCTGTTACTGCAGCATTGATCAGTGCGAGACCAAACCCGAATCTCTGAATGGTCAAGGCAGCACCTTGACAGGCATAATTGGACCAATTACACTCTTAGCACGGTAACCTTTAGTTTATTTTATAGGTGCACAAAAATGTGAAAATATGCTCCTTTACTAAAGGTTCAAGCACTTTAACCTTTAGTAAAGGAGCATATTTTCACATTTTTTGTACCTATAAAATAAACTAAAGGTTACCGTGCTAAGAGGGAGGACCAACATGAAATAGTGTTCGTATTCCGGGGCTACGGTATAGGCGCCCAAGCAGCGAAAATTGCCTCACCCCTCTCCGCTCTTCAACGGAAAGCAACTGCCCAGGCTCCTGACATGATTTCAATCATGTCGCGAACCTGTTCATTGACCGCTAACGACGCTGCTGTATCTCGCACTCCAGCTACGTGAAATGACGAGCTACGCAGCGAATCAAGAATTCGGGCGTAACTCTGTTAAGAATAGTCCTCGCAATGCACGACACAGTTGCCTAGGGCGCCTGCGCGACCATGAACATATATAGAAACAGGGTGAATCATCGTCTTCAGAGAGAGCCGCAAAGCACCTCATCCGCCAGTTGGCGCGGCGTCTCCGGGAACTGCCGCCTCCAGCGGCAACATGGAGAAGCGCTACCCGCCACCACTGGGACTGCGACTCTGGAGTTCGAGCTGTCTCGTGGCTTGTCCACTGCGAGAGCAGGGGAATGAGACGCCGTGAAGGAAGCTCGAACGTCTGTCTTTAACGGCTGTCTTTCTGTCTGTCTTTAAGGAGACACTGCCGTCTGTCTTTAACGAGACGCTGCAGACGCGCGTCTGCTGATTGGTCCCAGGCCGTCCGCCAGACGTAACCCACTGGGCCTCACAGGGTCATGACCGCGTAACCCGAGAGGTCCGCGGGAGGTAAGCGCGGACCGATATTACATGCTAACACGGCCCTCAAAAACGACCACCCGCCTCCCTCACTTTCACGCAACCATACACACGCTAGCAAACTCAAGAGGTATAGGCCTCCTCAAGGACATACATATATAAGCTACTTCGTTTCGACCAGTCGCATTCAGTCCATAATGCATTAAGCGTAAACCTAGCTTGTTCGACCTTCTTTCTCATCGCTACGCCTTGCATGCACTCTTGCCTTTGAGATCCGCTCCCGAACGCCACTCACGCTTCGGTCGGCAAGAACGAGCAGTCGTTCTCGCGAACAAGTTCAGCACTCAATATGGCGGCGGGCTTTGACTATATAAACCTCGTGTCCGCGTTCGCGGCAGCGAGGCGTTTCCCGGTACATGTTCTTGGCACACTTCCTTCGAAGCAAAGAGGTAACCGACTGCAAAGAGATTTTTTTTTTTTTTTTTTTTGCCGCGGGGCCTATGTGGCGCGCTAAAAGCGCCGGTGAACGGAGGAGGGGACACCGCGAGGTGGGCGCGAGCAAGCGGAAATAACGCCGCCGGCACCGCAGCAGCCAATATCGTGTACGTATAGTATACGCACACAGTGCACCACCGGCAGGCACCTTTGTTGCACCGTCGTCGGCGGCATTGAGGCCTCGCCAGCGTGATGGCCGGCCTGGCCGCAGGCGGGACGCGCCAGCTGGACGTTGATCGATGGAGCTCCCTTTCAAAGCTGCATCCCTTTAATGATGCGGCGGGCCAGTGCGCGCGAAGCAAGTCGGAGCCGCGCAGCGTGCGGGCCGCTGTCCCGACATTTTGTAACTCCCACAGCGCCTATACCGCCATGCAAAGTGTGCGCATTCGCTCTCTCTCTCTCTCTCTCTGTGCAGAGACTCGGACCAAACAGCCCCGAGCTTCGCTGCTCCCGGTGCCCAGTGCCTTGATGCAATTAAACGAAAGCATGTCCGAGCGGCCATGCGTTAAGCGCGAGATCTATTCGGATTTTCTCGCCGCTTTAGCGCATTTCCTCATAGCGACGTGAGGCGAGGAGCGTCGCTTCGCATAATCTTAATGCGCAATGTGTAATGCGTGTTATTTATTTATTATTATTAGAACTTTGTTTATTTCGCTGTTCTTAGTTGAGACCCACTTTTATTGCTACATATATATATATATATATATTATTATTATTATTATTATGACACTAGCACTTAAGTTTTAAGTTTTATTATTTATTTTATTTATTTTATTATTTTATTTTAAGTTTTAAGTTTTAAGCTTTAATTTTTATATTATGACACTAGCACTTAATAAAGTTTTCCAACCAACCAACCAACTAGCACTTTGTGACATTCTGTTTTTCAAACACACCGGAATTCATCCCTAGCCAACCGGAAAGTGACGTTTTGGAGCGAATGTTAGGCATGTTATGAGACCGCAATAATAAAAAAAAAAAACCCACATCTTGTTCATTTGGTACATATCAAAATTGGCACGGAAGGAGACGAATGTACATCTAACACGACTGATGGGTCGTGATATCCAATGTTGTTAATGTCTAACAGCGTGGAATCGTCGCCGGTTGTTTTCGCTACAACCTCTGTTCGCTATGCCAACAATCATATGCATGCAGCAGACACGTGTAAAATGCACGGCAGGGACCGAATTCACCGAGCCGTTATTTCCTAAGCGCTGTTGTCCAAGATTGGCTGAAGTATTGAAGCTACGAACAATATCAGCGTGTGAGACAGTTCTTGGGAATACAGGACCAGAAAATCGCGTGCCACGCTGACTTATCTATACTTTTTAAGCGATACACTGACGAGCCGTGGCGATGAGTCAGCAAGTATGAAGTTCTCCCGTATAGATACCGTGGTCGCGGGGATCGAGTACCTGCTGGTCGCACTGCCCACATTTCAATGGGCGCCGAACGACAACGCCATTGGTGTCTCTCGTGTTTCGCGCGTTTACCGATGTAGGACGTTCAGTTGACCGATCAATCAATGTAAAATTATTTTTTTTTCTTGCCAGTTTCTGCTTCATTCTTGACGTCCAGATCTATAGGTGCCAAAGCGGGAGACCCTGAAAAAAAAAAAAAACGCGAAAAAAGAAACAGCCAGCTTCGCATTAGTATCGGTACATTAGCCTCCTCAAATGCCTAGAACAGCTTCCTGTAAATCACAAGACCTTTTTCTTTTTAATTATTATTAAAGCATTCTTGCGCTAACATTCTCATGTAGGAATTTCTCTTCTTTCCGTGATATCTTCTTTCTCTTTCTTTCTTTCTTTCTTTCTTTCTTTATTTCTTTCTTTCTTTCTTTCTTTCTTTCTTTCTTTCTTTCTTTCTTTCTTTCTTTCTTTCTTTCTTTCTTTCTTTCTTTTTTTTTGTGCAGTAGCATGTAAGCGAATAACCGCTGGCCAGCCACCGACCCTGCTTCTCAATAAGCTTTAAAAAAAACTGTCTCTTTCTTTCTTTTTACATAGAGTGAAATGACTCGTTCCCTGCCACCTCAACAGATGTGCGTCGAGCGCACCAAAGAAATATTCCGGTAAACTTGCCAAGGAACACTCGCCCGCTGCGTGGACATTACGCGCGGAACCTGTGGCGCGAGACTCTTCAGTCTTCTTCTTCTTCTTCTTTTTTTTTTGTAGAGTGTATCGGCACACGCAGCTAGCTCAAATACTTTTTAGAACCGCGCATAAACAGACAACTTTCGAACTGCAGGTCATATAATCCCTAGAAAAATGCTGCCTCTTTATTGATCGAATTTTTGTCTGCATGATCTCGGTCGCGCTCGCAGGATGAAAGTGAACAAAGGCGAAGGTGTGCCGAGTGTTCCACGCCGAAGCGTCCAACGTATGCGTTGCCCTCAGTGAGAAGCGCGGAAACGTTTTCAAGACGGGGACGGAAGAGAAAGGAACATACACAATCAGCGCGTATACACTGCACCGCAAGGACGCTCTATAGACCCTTTTCATAAACTGTAAAGCTAGCTTCCCTGCAGTGCAACTTGCCCTACTAATGGCGACAGCTGCCTTTATTTAAATGCTGTCAAAATTCAAGTTGCACATGCTACGGCCCGTTTTTTGGGGTTGTTTGTATCAGAAGGGCTGGGTCGACATTTTACACGCCCTATCGCAAGCAAATTGCGCTTGCGCACGTTGTTTGCCGGATTGCCAATTCCGCCATTAGTAGGGCAAGCTGCATTACAGGAAAGCTAGCTTGCAGTTTTTGAAAAGGGTCTATAGAGCAATGGGAAGCGTGCGTTCGAATTCACTCGTAATATGCTTCTATGCCATCGTGGTGCAGCCAATGACTAAAAAAAAAAAGAAAAGAAAGCGCGAAAGCGAGCAAGGGTGACGAGGCATTGATTGCCTCCACTACTAACGATGTCTTTGCGCCAGTCTAATCTCACTATGGCTGCGAAGTCAGATTTAGCTTTCTTTGATGATTTTTGTGTTGTTCTTTTGCACCTCTTTATCCAGAGTTCACGCAGAATAGTGCTTTCACTGTATAATGGACAATGCGCCGCGAAAAACTTCGCCATTCGTCGACAGCGTAGGGGCCAACCCACGTAATTAGCCGACTCCGGGTTAGACCATGCAAGTCGCATTCCCACGCCTCAGTGGTAGTGCGAAGTTGCGCTCTCTTCTCCTCGAGGCACAGTGTGTGTGTGTGGTGTGTGTGTGTGTGTGTGTGTGTGTGTGTGTGTGTGTGTGTGTGTGTGTGTGTGTGTGTGTGTGTGTGTGTGTGTGTGTGTGTGTGTGTGTGTGGAAAGGGTTAAATGGCTGCAACGTCACGATGGCCTTCACGAAACGGCCGAGAAGTAGCTGTGGACTGGGCTGAATTGCTTATGTCTTCTTGATGAATGCTATGTATGTATTGTACCTTACATATACGCGCTTATACACCATGTGACCTGCATACTGGAGCGATGTGTTCGTGCTGTCTTCTTTGTTTCCTTATGCTTCACTTTGTTTTCTACCCTCTGTCTCTCTGTATCTTTATATGAAAGGCACGTGTCCGTCGCATAGCTGAACTAAAGAAGGAAGGTATTAACAATAAAAGAAGAAAAAAAAGGTGGGGGGGAGGAAGAGGAAAGCTGGGAGGGCCGAGCGCAGCCAATTCATGTCTACCAAGACGTCGCCTCGCCGTCACCCAAGTCGCGCAGATTATCTCGGGAAAAATCAGCTGCCAAAGGAACCATTGGAGGACCACACGTATTGTTACAGAGGGCTTGCATCGCATCCTGTGTGTATTTCCAGCCGCACAAGTTGTGTCACAAACTGTCCCTGAAGGACGTATTATGTTTGTGTATGCGTACACATGTTTTTCCCTTTATTGTTGTTCAGTCAACTAAGTCCTTTAGCAGGCACTGTTACACGTCTCCAGGGTCCTGTATCGCTGTTGGTCCTGTCGCAGGCAATACAGGGAAGTGCGAGTGTGTAAATGAAGACATAAGTGATAAGGATTTCGATTTATTTATTTATTTATTTATTTATTTATTTATTTATTCATTTATTTATTTATTGACAAAACCTAAGGCCCCAGAACAAGTTCGGGCCTTTAACGATTTCAGGCTGAGAGAACCACAGTATACAGCACACGTTCGACATAATTTTGACCGTGTAGGATTCTTTAACGCGCCCTGCGTGAATTTTCTTTTTTGCCTAGCTTCGATCCGTCTGTATGCAGCTGCAACAAGAAGTAATCGAACGTGTCACACTGTCCTTGAGACACTTGCGGATTATCTTGCTATAGCGTTTAATTGCTCCCTCTTGGCGTGTAATGAACACGTGCTGGAACTAATATAGAGGTTAGTTAAAAACATCGCAAGCTATATTACACGTGTCACCAGTCACGAAATTAAGCTCTGTACGGGTAACCGCACGTTATACATCTGCAGTATATTATAAACATCATGTGTGTTGCGACCTTATCAGCCATCTTTGAACTACACGTCTTTTGCCGTGTAGTCCAAATACACGGCAAAAGATACGGCGGCGCGCGATCAGCTCGGGCCGCCAGATCTCGAAGGCCGCGCCGCACTGCGTATAAAGACAGAAAATCGGGGCTCGCCATTCACGACACTTCTGTAACAAGTGCCATTCGTCTGAGTCATCGCACTGGCGATCGTACTCTTATCGCGCTCGTGGTTATCGCGAGCAACGGATGCTAGAACGCTGGTCGCCGTGGGCGTGCTCTTATATCTACCAGAGAAGGGAAGAGTCTGTAACATAAGAAAAACGTACGACGTCGGAATGGGGCACCTTATATACTCTCTGTCTATGCAAGGGAATACAGGGCGAGGGAGTGGGAGAAGCTATACGGATGAAGAAAACAGCTTAGCGCAATTGAAAAGACGAGACACAGAACAACACACTGTGTGTTCTTCTGCGTCCTGCCGTTTTAATTGTGCGAACGTGCTTTTTTACAGAGTATGAGCCGACTACCCTATAGCAACAAGCTCGGCAACAAGTTCTGTTAAGGGCTGTGAATCTCGCAAGAAGTAAAGCGTACATCATTTGCGCAAAAGCATACTGTGTGCATATAGTGCGTTTCGTGTTCAAAGATACGACGGCAGCTGTTCGCTTAAAGAGTTATCCTTGATTGCAGTCGGTTCTTGTCTACCATTTCGTTTCTGACTTCGATCTTCTTTGTTTTTCTGTAGAAGAAAGGGAAAATGAAGCTCCTATGTGTTGCACTCTTCTTCTTTTCCTTTCGATCCCGGAAAGGAAAGAAGCGCGCATGAGCTTAACTCGTCACCCTTTCTGCATTTTGGGAAAAGCGCTCACGAAGGCCCCCAGCAATTCATTACTGCGGCACCTCATTTGAAAGCTCTTTACACGCTGTCGTCCTCGCGAGCGCTTCATGTAATAACAGAGCCTTGGTATAGCGACGAGCAAATTGGCAAAGAGGAAAGTGTCACCGCACGAACGTATAGAGCATGAGCAGTTGCGAAATAAATTAAGGTATAGCACTGAATTACCTTTCAGCGCGCATGTACTCATCACGACAGCCAGCGCAAGACTAATGCTTTTTAGGTGTATTTTCTAAGTCATGGTCTCTCGTCGCAAGCTGCACATGTCGGCACGAGTAACTTTGCCACCCGGATCACAATTGTTTCCGGCTTATAACCGGCCCAAGTTGTACCTGCAACACCGGAGCTTCAACAACTTTTTGACACAGCCGGACAAGGTATACTCGCCTGTGGAAAGACACTGAACGGCAATTAGTGAGAAATTGTCACGGAGAAAGCTTTAGGTATAGTAGTATTTCGATATTAAATTGTGAACAGTAGATTGGTGTGGGTCAGGCTCATCGACTAAGTAGTTTTAGATTGGATTGGGTTAGGCACGACGAGCATTTCGGAGTTGGTGGACACTGTATATGATGGCCACTCTTTCGCGTGGACGGTCCAGCAATACTGTTAGACGCATTCATTCAACATTTTCAGTAGCACTAAGCCCTATTTGTGATCATGCGCACTTAACTGGGACACTAATGAAGTATCGCTGCGTTGTTAAAGGACTTGGACAAAATTTTCGCACGCTCCGTGATGCGCCGCCAAGGTGAACATCCGCGGGATGCGACGCGATGCACTTTCTCATCAGTAAGCGATATTGTGGTACACTGCACACCGCAGAGCGACGCTGACAAGCAATTCGGTTCATAGAGTAACTGCATATGCTCCCTGGAGCGTGAGCATTAACTACGTACAGTTGACTAGTATATACAGTAACCCTGATTGATTTGTGGGGTTTAACGTCCCAAAACCAGCTCTGACTATGAGAGAAGCCGTAGTGGAGGTCTCCGGAAATTATGACCACCTGGGGTTCTTTAACGTGCACTGACATCACACAGCACGCGGGCCTTAACATTTCACCTCCATCGAAATGCAGCAGCCGCGGCCGGGATATAAGTAACCCTGTGTATAGGTACAGTACATGCAGGAGAGCGACGCTCTCAATCACGCCGTGGTTCTCAGAGGCGCTCGCACGACGAGGTGTCGAAAGCAGGGAGAAGACGCTATGTAATACCACAGTAGGTACCACAGGCGGCGTTCCATGTGCGTGCGTTTGTTTGCTCGTGGCCTCCGATATCACATTGCCTCGGTAGCGCGATCTCGGAGGCCACTGTGCTCGCTTTCGTTCCGAGTGTTCGCACCCATCGGTGGCAACAAGCGCTGGCCCCAATTTTCCGACACGCCACGTGGCTACGCTGTCGCAAGCGCCCTAAGCGCAGGTCGAGCCATTTGGTCGGACCACGGTCTCTCGCGACCTGCATCGCAGTCTTCTCGGAAGGCGACCTTGCCTCGGCTGCGTGCCTCACGCCCACAGCTGGCAGCTGCGCCCGCCAAGGCGCCCCCGGGCCACCACTCCTGTTGGGAGCAACGTTGACGCCGCCAGTGCGTACGCACATATCACCCCGCCCCCCCTCCTTCCCCTTCATATATTGTAGCAGCTCTCCAGCCTTTGATTTTGCGCGGGACGAACGTAAATCAAGCACTCTTTATCAGCGTTGCTGGCACGAACAAGAGAAAACAAACAAAAATAACTGTAACGCGGCTTTAAGTACACGTTCGTGCATGACCATGCATGAACGTGTGTTGGTTGCTACCGATTTTTGTGATGTTTTGATTGATTGATTTGTGGAGTTTTACGTCCCAAAACCACGATATGATCATGAGAAACGCCGTCGTGGAGGGGTCCGGAAATTTCGACCCCCTATAGGTTTTTTTTTTAAACGTGCACTGACATCGCAGGAGACTTAAAATTAAAACTCTGGTATTTTACGTGCTGGCACCACGTGCTGATTTTGGAGCACACGGTAGCGTGCCGATTATTACAGTGGGGCTGTTAGCACCTCGCTATATATAAATACCATTCCGTCGTGCGCAGAAGGGTTAAGCGGAGCCGAGCTTGCCCTCTTGACTCACTACATACATAATTTCCCCCAGCCTGTACTGCTGCTTGATAGCGAAAGTGATAATGATAATGTCATGTTATCATGATAGTGACATCATGATAACATGACAGTGGTATCATGAGTGATAGCGATCGCGTAGCCATAGTACGAAGAAGACGAAGAAGAGAGCGAACAATGTGAAGACTGCTCGGACACACGATACACTGCATGCACGCCGTTTCGCGTATCGTCGATGCACTCCTGTCCGCTAGTTAAGAGACCGGTATGAATAGTTAAAGCAAAGTAAGTCAAGCCTCTACAGCTCCGATAATCACCATGGTGTTTGCAATTATCGACCACCTATAGGTCTTTTAAACGTGCACTGACAATTTATTTATTTATTTATTTATTTGATCAGCTACGGTTCTTTAACGTGTACCCAAGTACGTGAGCGTATTTTATGCAACGCTGCTACTCTGGGGAGAAATGATGTTCGTTGGCCTTCCTCTACATATAGGAGTGACTGATGAGCTTCTGTTTGTCTCGCTTTCGTGACACATGGCGCGTATTATCTGGACCGATTCGGCACAGCAGCACCGATCTATTAACACTTACTTTTCAATCTGAGGCTCTCGCACGCCGTCTGGCCTTCAGGCACAATCCGCGGGCATGTCTACGCCGCGTGCGACTACATTTAGGATATACCTACGTGTTTTACATTAAACTGTCAACAAATAAGATCGCCACGTTGCCCTGAGAGACACGAATCTCAAGTGACTCTAAGGAGAAAAAAAAAAAGATAAGGGATTTTTCTCGTATTAGTATAAATTAGCTTTCCATAATGCCAAGCGCAGCACTCTTGTCGCGAGAAGAGGCAATGGTGAGCGAGGAAACGCGAAGAAGGAAAATACAGGCGATGGGGCCACCATGAAGTTCCTGCACCAAACGCCATGATGTCACAAATTTTTCGCTTGTATATATGCAAGGGAACGCACAATTATTAATCGGCAAAAATAAACTATTCTTTAACGTTCCACAGAGCTGACATACAAGTATATAAGGAATTTTTTTTAAAACTTATGCTACTTTAACAGCGAAAAAAAAAGCAAAATAAAAACACCCTGAGGTCCGTCACAGCACGCTGACATTTTATTTTTATTTTATTTACAAAATACTGCGGACCACAAATGGGTCCTTGCAGGAAGGGCACTACAGAGGAAAAATGATGGACAAACAATACAAAATACTTAAGTATATAAATATAATACATTGATACGATAAGTAAACACATACACCGAATAAGTCAAGTATACATGACTGAAAACATATGATTAACGCTCTTGAAAGAAAATGTTTATATCAGGTCGGGTGTTCCACTCAGACACTGTTCTGGGGAAGAAGGAAAATTTAAATGCGTTTGTCTTGGCGAAATGTGGGGTTAGTGCATATGGGTGATTATGACGGGTACGTCTTGTTGACAAGGGGGTGACGTATGCCGTGGGGTCTAAGGATAGTTCGTGGTTAATTAGCTGCTTTAGGAACTTCAGGCGAAGCATCTGCCTTCGTGTCTCGAGGAGGGGAATATCATTGGCCAACATGAGCTGTGTGGGGGAATCTGTGCGCTTAAACTTGGAATAAATAAAACGGATAGCTTTTCTCTGAATTCTCTCTATACTTTTAATGTTATGTTTTGTGTAGGGGTCCCATGTGATACAAGCGTACTCTAGTTTAGGTCTAATGAAGGTCAAATAGCTTAACAATTTAATGCTGGCCGGTGAATTCCTCAGTTTGTGTCTTAAGAAGCAAAGTTTACGGAAAGCAGAAGAACAGATATTGCTAATATGCAAGTTCCAGGAAAGTGTATTAGAAAATGTGATGCCTAGATATTTATAATTTTCAACTTCCTTTAGCAGGGAACCGGCCAGGGTGTATTCATATTTTAACGGGATGTAATAGATGTATAGATGTGTGATGATTTCACCGCGAAATAAAAAAGAAATGAAACTTTCACCTTCAATTCCTCCTCTACTACCAACAATCCTGCGATGGTCAAATTGACGGCAGCAGGGTTTTTCAAGGAATAATTCATCAGTGCAAACTCATTTTTTTCAGTCTATAGTGTCCCTTTAAAGCGATTTTTTTCAGTGTCCAATGATTTCAAACAAATTTTCCATATATATTCTCCTCGGTATGCCAAGCCAGGCGGTTACAAGTCATTTAGATTTCCTGGAAATGAATTTCTACAATCTTTAGCGGATTCCCATGCAGGCCACACTTTGTTTTTGACGGCATTACCTTCAACCCCGAACAGGTGGGCTGTCGAAGGCAAAAGGGTGGTGTCAATATCGAGTTGAGGAAAGGTGGCACGCACAACTCAGTACATCGTCGGATGACCTCTCCACTGTCATTTTTCTGACAGCAGCTCCACATTTCTGGTGGCGGGGAGGCTGTGACGTCATCGCATACGCTGCACGAACCGTCTAACCGTTTCGGTTTTGGTTTGAACACCCCGTTTAGAGGATTATTTAAAATGGTTGGTGTGTTTCTGAGCGAACTGAACCACCACTACAGGACTATAAGTACCGCTGGAAAACATTGATATCAGAACATGTTGAAAAAACCGCCGGAGTTCCCCTTTAATGTCCGGAATGACTCAACAATCGTAGCCAAAGGCTGTCTGTCATCCCATGAGCTGCAACACTTGCTTGGCCCGTGCGCAAAGGCTGTGGTGCCAATCTCGCTAAATGAAGGACTCGCTTAGGGACACTGATCTCAGCCAGATATTATGGTTTGTTGAACGAAAGAGAGGGAATAAAATTAAGACAGGAATGTTAGCCAGGCCTGCAATATCCGGATTGCTAAAATTCGCCGAGGAAAAGTAAAAAAAGAGCACAAGAGACGAAAAAAAAAGGAGAGATCAAGAAATTAAAGAAAAAATCAGAGCGATCAAAAAAAAAAAAAAAAAACACGCTGAATGTGCAGGCGTCCGCTTGAGTGCCTGCCCAGTTAAGGAAGCCCTTGATATTATGCATGCTGACGATCCCGATGGGGCCATACACTTTTTGGACTCTCTGAGCACCAGGTGTTCGTACTTCATTAGGACCATCCCTTCGCACTCGTGCAGGGAATGTGCGAGGGTGTTGTCTAAGTGTCGTGCTGTGTTTTCCGTGCGTTGTTGTCACGTGCGTTGTCACTCCCAGAAGCCGCCGCTGCTGCTGGGAGTGAACCTGCGTCTTTCGAGTCAGCAGCCAAACACCATAAACACTTCAGACGACCGTGGTGGACATCGGAGAGATGGTCACAACTGCACACTTAGCGTCAACAACATAGTCAGTATATAGCCGCAATATTGCTTCCTGTGTGCTTTCTATGCGCAGACGCTGGCGAAGCTATAGAAGTGAGCGAGTGAACTTAAGAGAAGAGAGAGAGAGAGAAGAAAAATAGCAGGCAGGGCGGCTAACCAGATTGCGCCTGCTTCGATACCCTGCATTGCTGATAGCGTGAAGAAAAGGTATGAATGAATAAACGCAGACAGAACCAGATCAGTTTTTAGGCTTTGTAAAAAGCGATAAAAATGTATCGAGCACACGCGTAAACCCGATAAAAAAGGCGGGGGGGGGGGAATAGGGGGGTTGTCACGGCGCTGACTGCGAGCGACGTTAACTCAATCGAAATTTTCAAGTGTTCTTCTGAAAGTATATCGTGCTGTGACAACTAGGCAAGAGCAATTTCGTTTCTTGCCTGAAGAGGATAGAAATTTTCTCTATATATACATAAAACTTGTCATGGTTCGCTCTCGCACCACTCCGTGGCACGTGAACCAGCGGCCGGACTTCACGTGCTGGAACACTCTGAGGATGCATACACCAACTGTGCACTAGTACTGTATATATAGTATACATGTGTGAGTGTGAGAAGTGTTTTTGTGAATGTTTGTTTTCTCTGCGAATCATTTGCCTAGGGCATATTTGGTTTGTGCGCCCGATACACAGGGCTAAGCCACAGTTCATCATCATCATCATCCAGCGATAAACTGGCTAGGGAGTGAGGGAACGAGTGAGATAGTAGGGGGACGAGAGCTGACACTTTAGTTGACAAATATGAGTTCCAAGCACCCCGCGCGGAGCTTCGCTGGGGTACGGCCGGGGCGTTGTTCTTCGAAGGCGCTGCCGCGACAAATTCCGCCACTTAAGCACGGCCCGTGTCGGTGAGAGCATCGCTTGACGACCCGGACGTGGTGGCGGTGGCGCGAAGCAATCGGAGGGTGTCCCCGGCGCATCCAGGCCGCCGCTGCCGAAGGTGCCCAGCGCGCGCCGAGAGAGGCGTCGCGAGTCCCTGAGTAGCGGACGTCACCGACCTCGGGCGGGTTCGTCGAGGACGGCCAGGGATTTCCTCCGCCCACGGCGGTGTCCCGCCGGTGGTAAACAAGGGCCGCCCTCCTCGCCCGCTGCCAAGGCAGTGAGACCGGCGCGCCGCCAACAAGGCTCGCCCCGAGCGGCGAGTTCCTTTCAGTCCGCGCGCCCGCTTAGCCTTTCCCCTGCACCCTCGCTACAGCTCCGTTACACGCACCGATACTACTACTACACACACACACATCGCTTTGGCGCGCTCCGCAATGGTATGCCACAAAAACCGCTGCTCACAGCGATGGCGCAATCTTCGTCGTCGTTCCCGAGAGCATACCAACAGCCATCTCAGAACCGTGGTTGTGCCCGCGCGCGACAGGACACATGTACTACGGCGCAGCAAAATAACGCAATGACACGACGCGCGCGGGGCATTCCTGGCATTTCGAAGTACCCGTTGCAACGCTCTTGTTTGTACCGTATCGTCGAGAGCGGCGGAACAATCCCGCCCGGACTCACGCAGCCTCTCAAGGTCTCAGTTCTCCCTGCTTTCTTGACACGATAAAAAAGCGCGACTGCTACTTCAGCGGAGCGAAGCGGGAGCAGCCTGATAACGGGGCACGGCGGTACCGCGCAGTCAATGGGGGTAGACGTCCCACTCTTCAATACAACGACACTTGTAGTGCGTACCAACGAAATATATATTGTTACGGTTGAACAGTGGGCGATGTTTATTTAGAGGGCGAGGTTGGCGATGATCAAGCGATGATGGCGTCGATCCGCTGCACACCAGCTCACGTCGTCTTCCTTCTCCTCTGACCCCGGCTCATACCTTTACCGGCTCTGTAGCAATATGTATCAGAGAAAGTGCGCTACAAAGCGGTCGCTCATTCCTATACCCCTCTTTTCTGCAACGCTCGTGTTGCTTGTGTGGAGTGCAGGGAGCGGGGGCGCATGCTACTTCGTTACATGGCATCACCCGCGGATGTCTTTTGATGCGGGCTGACGTGAAGAAAAAAAAAAAAAGAAATCGTGGTGCCCTTTTCGTCAATCATTTCTCCTGTTCGTGACAGTATGTTTATTTGGAGGTCTTGTACGTTATTGGGCGATAAATATCCGTGGTCCATCCGGATGTATACATTTAGGACAACGACCAGTCCTGGAACAGCCGCCTATAATGCGAAGAAAGAAGACAGTTGTGTCAAGAAAATCCGCCTTCGCACGCTTTGAGAATGCTTGTGCAAATATAGAAACTCTACTGAAACATGGGTGGGGGGTCAGTCGACGCAACACACACCAAGCACACCTCCCGTCACAGTGACGGCAGCTTACTTTCGCATTACAGACATGTCATATAACAGGCGTGCGTAGAGTTCACCATTAGAGAGGGGGAGCAATGCTATATATAATCGCTGGCACGCTACTTTTCACAGTACTGTCACTATATTCGTGTTGGTGGTAGGGTCGTCCCATATAAACGAGGCACTGAGATAGCGCTTCGTTTGTATGAAATGACCGTGCCAAAAAATAATAATAAAGAGAGGGCATCGTAAATGAATCAGCAGGGTCATTTCATTACGGCAGTTACACAACAGGTAAATATTGCAAAAAATAAGAGCTCCAGTCCAAAGGACAACAGAGGTTGCATAGAAAGTGCAACATTGTAGACCATGGATACAAACACAAGTACTGTCGTTTACTAAGCGATGGGGGTTTTCGTGTCAAAACGCCTGCGTGAATGTGAGGCATGCCGTATTGGAGAGATCCGGAAATCTCGACCACCTGGGGTTCTTTACCTCGCACTGATAACGCACAGATTTCGCCTCCGTCGAAATGCGGCCGACGTAGCCCGGATCGAATTACCACGCCTTAAAGGTCAGCAGTCCAATAATCACTCTACCGCCGCTGCGGCCTCAGAAGCGACTTACGAGGTGTGATTGACTAATTAAAACGCCGCACCTCGACCACTATAGTTATAGGGACTCAACACCATACCGACGATCACGAATCGTGACCCGTGTTCACCAGAAGCTCTTAGGCATAAGTTGTTTGTAAAGGAAAAAAAAAAATCAGTCAATGATGAACGTATATTGGTAAAGATGGCCGTACAATGGCCAAGATCACTTAATAACGTAAACCTTTGTGAAATCGGCCATGATAACATTTCTGGATTAGGCGTATGCCGTATATATAAGATACCTGTTTGAAGAAGCTACCCTTGTGCTTGTCAATTAGGCTGCAAGACAAGGAAGATATGGCTGATGTTTTGCTCCGGTGTTCCTCAACAAATCCCGACATTCTTGCGCATCGCCGTCCCGCCATTCGCGGAGCGTTCCACCCACTAAAGAGCTCGCGTAAATAAAATAAAACAAAAGGATCCGTAGAAAGAGGATACGGTCAGCCACTCTTGATGGCGGGAGCATTGTTTAGCGGTGACGGCTCGCGCATTACTAGCAAACGTTCTAAATTCAGCCCCACAATTTCTCGGCTGCCGTTGCACAGCGAAACATGCGCACTGGTTTTAATTCGGCGCTCAGATGGGGACGAATGGAATGATATAATGGTATTGATTTGATCGACTAAACTGCTTTTTTATCATTTATAGCCGTCGTAACTCGCTATTATTGCTGCCATCGGCGGTGTGCCACTCGAACCGCTTACGAAACTCGATCAGCAGGAAGACGAGTAATTGAAATTGAGCCGACCAACAATAG
The DNA here is from genome assembly GCA_013339685.2 of Hyalomma asiaticum. Lineage (NCBI taxonomy): Eukaryota > Metazoa > Arthropoda > Arachnida > Ixodida > Ixodidae > Hyalomma > Hyalomma asiaticum. Next base: position 89,858,616 of record CM023481.1, read on the forward strand.
AGGACTATGGTCTCTGCACGCTTTCATTGTACTAAAGCGACATCAGGACATTAAGTTCGTTCGGATGTCTATGACACGAATTCAGCGCATAGAATTGAAGTGCGGAAGAAAGAAAGAAAGGAAGGAAGGAAGGAAGGAAGGAAGGAAGGAAGGAAGGAAGGAAGGAAGGAAGGAAGGAAGGAAGGAAGGAAGGAAGGAAGGAAGGAAGGAAAGGCAGGGAGGAAGGGAAGAAGTAGTGTGTTCGGTTAAAGGAGAAAATTGTAAATGCATGTTTGGCGCTGTGTTGCTAGCTCCAGGACTACTACCTTTTCTCTCTGCGTGACATTTATTCATGTCTGTGCATAATTAATAATGATAACGATCCATCCCGCGACTCCCTGCTTTATGCTACACTCTTGCCGTACGGGCTGCATTCGTAAGTGTAATTGTGGCACTTTCTTCGACAGATAACAATCGCAAGGCACGACTTTCACACCGGAGAAACTCACAGGCGCGGCCCGTCCTTCCCCCTCTCCTATGTAGTGAGGAAGAACTTGCGCATCGATATAAATAAAGTGCCGCGGCGATGTAAGAAATATATAAGGAATTGAACGGCAATGCCAAAGACAATTATTTGTACAGCGCCTAAAATACTCTTCCTGGAGTCATTTCTTTTTATCGGATTGCATTTCCGTATTCGATTCAAACACGAAGTCATTAGCAAGGTGCTATTATCGTTTTATTTTCTTGCCCCTAAGCGAGCCTGCGCTCATGGAATGTTCTTCCAATTGCCAAGCTCCTTATTGCTGTACGGAGCGTGTGTATAGAGCGTGTACATATATACGCTCCCTGATATTGCCTATATGGGAAGCAGCTGACAAGAGTAAAACCTCTTGCTTGGCCCGTCTGTGACATTTGGTGGCAGCTGTGGGGTGCGGAGGTGACTCGAGCACGACGTGGAGAGTGACCTGCAAGCCATCCTCGAAGAGTTTGATCTCAGGCAGCTGCTCAGGTTAGAAGAGATTCCTCACAGTACGTACCCTCCTAAGTAGGCTATAACACAGTCCGATAGCCCAAACCTACCTAAACGTTCTGGATACACTTCATCCACTACTTTCAGTGGGAATGGGGTCATCATGGCTCCCCGATGGCCTTTGCGCACTGACGCAAGGAAGACTGTGAGTTCATAGTGCAGTGCCGGCCAGAACGCTGAAGCCGCCAATGTCAGACTCTTTCGCCCGTGCTGTGCTCCTCTTTATATTCCCCTTTCCCTCACCCCCAGTGCAGGTTAGCAAACCGGACGCTCGCCTGCTTAACCTCCCTGCCTTTCCTCTTCTTTGCTCTCTCTCTCTCTCTATCTCTCTCTTCGCAGTGCCTTGGAGAAGGGACCAATATACGCTGCTGTGACGTCTGTTGAAAATCAGACGATCGAGAAGGGGCCGCTCACGAAGAGCAGGTGACTGTTGACAACAAAGACAGCGATGCCTCGAAGCACGCGATGACCGGGAGCAAAGGCCGCGAGATTGTGGACAAAGATGCGAGACGCGCCTGTGAGGCAGCGCACGCGACTTGGAGCGATAGCTCCGCTGTTAACACGCCCACTGCGAAGATGTCGATGCGCTCGAGAACACATACAGTGCGGGAGCCAATGCTATACTATAAGAGACCACCCGAGCCCTGTAGCTTGTAATCGAGACTGCAAGAATTCCCAGCGAGCGAGACGCTCCTCAGGACATTAGTGACAGCTATAGTAAAGCAGGTGCTGACAGCTACCGTCACGACAGCTGACGACGAAGCTGATACGTCAAATTCTGAGCTCTCAGAAGGGCTCTGATATGTGTCTGGATATGTACTGTATAATGTGCGTCGTATGTACACCATGAATGTAAACGTGTGCATGTTTTCCGTTTTCCGTCCATCATTCATTCCGCTCATTCATTTTTCTCTTGTTTAGGGTGGTATGTCTGTTAAAAAATGAAATTAAGGGCGAACCAACCCTCGTTGTCTCGTATATTTACACGGGAGAGCATCAGTGTATTTCAACTGAGTGAAGACGGCGTTAACTGCGGCGCTATAACTGCGAACGGTGAACAATTGCCAACATTTTATACCATCATTTAGGCAACATATGGCAGCATTATAGTAGAAAAGCTAACACAAGCAATGATTTATCCATACAGGGTTGCAGCAGTGTAGCCAACGTTTACTTACATATCGGCATAACCTCAAAGCCAAGGACACTAGGGATGTCAGTAAATAACCGAATAAACCATCAAAGGACGAGACGCCCCGACACGCAGTGGCGGCAAAACTGCGCCGTTGTAATACCAGATGACGCAATGTTTTCTAACGTTTATGGACAGACAGAAAATCATTTAGTCGAAGTGGTAGAACAGAAGGCTCAAACGTGTGCATGGAGAATGAAACGAGGTTGAAGTATATATATCTGGCTGAACGGGATAGACGAAATATAAGTAAGGAAAACAAAAGGATAAGGGACGTGAATGACTCCATATCGAAACGGGACGCTCCTGATTAATGCTGCAACACCTCATACCAATTCAGTGTCGTGGATGATTTGCTGTGGGCCGTATGCATCCCTTTCTTTCTTAAAATCTATTTTTCTCCATTTGTAGCGTTGAACGAAAGACGACACAGAAGCAAAGGCCGAGCACCGGCTCGTATACATATAGTGCATGAGCTGCGAATGTGCGCCTTGTTGCGTGCGGTATACTGAAGGTATACAGACGCACTCTCCAAACGAAGAGCCTCATCGGCGAAAGCGCGGCCGGTCACGGCGTCTTTTTGACGTCCGGAAGGTTACGCAGCCGACGACCTCATTGCGCGCAAGAGTTGCGCGTATACACAACAACCCCTGCAAGAGCCAATGGCTGCCGCCTGCGCGAGGTTCGCAGCGGAAGTGCGCAAGGCCCGCCGAACAAAGGACAACCCGTGATCGAACGAGTGCGCGCCCGATTTGCATTGCGCCACGGAGGCGACGGCAAGCGCCGACGCTACGCGGGAGCCGAGGCATATATCGCCGTCTCATGTGTGGCTCGCGATAATACGCTGCCCAGCGGTGTTGGTCGTCGTCGTCGTCGTCGATCCAAGCAGGCAAAGCTGTCATGTAGTACATCATCATCATAAACTATAGCGGCAGTTGCAGCGTCGTATTTTGTGTTCATTGCAGGATGAGCACGTCTGCCAGCCAACGTGAGACGATCCTGAAACACCTGATATAGCATGACCTAATTTAATAATAATAAAAAAGTGGGTGGGGCTACTGCCGGAGAAGGCCGACACGCGGAAAATCCGGCGTACGTATATGGCACCAAAGCCCCACGCGACCAAGTGGTGACGTCACTTTTCAATGTCAGTTAAACCAGCTCAACTTCTGGTTAATAACTGACGGCGTTTTACTTCTCGAAACCACGATATTATTACGAGGCACGCCGTTGTGGAGGGCTCCGGAAATTTCGACCACCTGGGGTTCTTTAACGTGCGCTGACATCGCGCAGTACACGGGCCTCGACGTTTCGCTCTCCACCGAAATTCAGCCGCCGCGGCCGGGATTCGATCCCGCGACCTTCGGATCATCAGCCGAGTGCCATAGCCACTAGACCGCCGCGGCGGGGCAATCAGAAGTTGATCGCTCGAAGATTGTTATACTGGCTTCCCGAAGTCATAGGCGATGATGGATGTGCGGTCCGTATATTCTGAAGGAAACACCGCGCACGCTTATTCAGCCTGCAGCCGCGCACAACCACAGGATACGTCAAAACGTTGTTTGCTCGTATACGTTTTATTCACGTATGGCAACCGGCTTGGGTCGCAGCTAGTGCCTATCGATCAAAAGTACGCCTTGGTAGCCGATACCGCTATTCATCTTCCTGCGCTCATAGATTAAATGTATTAGAAAGTGCGGCTCGTATAGTGCGCGATCAGTCTCTGCCCGCAGTACACATTCTGCAGCGGACGCCGAACGACGTATAGGTTGGAAATACGGAATCGGCGCACATGCCACTGTACGGCGCCTATAACGCCGTTACTTTCATTTATATTGATTTTTTTGTACAATCTGCTTTAAGTACGTTCAAAAGTTAAAAATTTCGCTTCCAGCGGCACGCAACTGTTCGTTTAGAAGCGTTGTGTCCAAAATTAATTTGCTGTGGACAGCTCCTCCAGGGGAAAAATAAAAGTCACGCAGTGACGCCGTTGCAAACGATTAACATACGTGTGCGAAGAGCTTTTGTTTGCTCGTTGAACGATCCGTGGATCATTGAAATGCAAATGTTGTGCGAGCAAAACCCTATAGGGCAGCGCCGGATCAAGAAATTTCAGGGTCCGGAGCCAATTGCATCCTTGGGCAGTAACAATCACGACGATTATGACGACCACGGGTTAAAGACGCTAAATCTTTCGAAGCCCGCATGTTGCGTGCGATGAGCGATGAAATGTGCATACATCATCTCTATGGGTTTGGAAGCCTAATTTCTTGGTGTACTATTTAGTACTTTTTAACGGTAATCGTCCGACGTACACGTCAGTAAGTTCAAGGCGTCAGTCCATCACATAATTCACGATTAGAAGTGCCGCATCAGTACGCAGCACGGTCCAAAATACACAAGAGCACAATTTTCGAAATAAGAAGCATATTATCAGATATGCAGTTTTCACGTTATAAACGCATAACATCCAACAAAACGTACCTACGATTGCAACTTTTGAATATTGAAATAACCGTACGAGTAATGTACAATAATTACTCTTTTATATGAATGCTTACAATCAGTACGAAGGGGAGAAGCAATCACGTCAGACTCAAACATTGTCACTCGTGACAAAATTGGAATAAAAAAAGCAAAAGAAAAAAAGACAAAGGCGACTTTCTCGACGCTATTCATTGACAAAAAACAAGCAAGTTATGGAAGCTATCACTAAGCCCCCTCCCTCCCCCCCTCCCCCCAAGAAAAAAAAAAGAAAATCTACAAATCTAGCACGTAAAGTGGCATCTTGCTGCTTTACAGCCTTGCGAATTAACATGTATATAGCATCACAAAAAAAAAAAAAGTATCTTTCCAGCGGGTGCCTTTCGATCGACATGACGGCTATAAGAAATGCAACTTCCGCTCGCCGAGAGCGGACTCCTAGCAGTTTTCTGCCAACTCTTTTGCGCTGGGGTATAGCAGTGTCATAGTTGGAATAACGAAGCTTTGGACAGGTTGGTATTTGATCTTCGGCATCTAACGCACAACACGCGCTATGACAGGTGAAAACGGCGAAGGCAAGCGCTATAGCGTGATAGTTGCTTAAGCAAAATCACCTAACCAAAAGAAAAAAAATAGTACAGTACACGACGCTAGCGATATTCCAGGCTGTCCCAACAGCTAGGTCTTTTTTGAGCTGGTACCCATATCCCAGCAATTGCGTCAGCACCAACTAGTCCAACTATTTTCGCAAATTCGCTGCGGATCTGTTCTGGCGGCGCACTTAAAATGCACCACGTTCATGCCTCCCCAATCGTTGGGGAGCCACCCAGAGCCATAAGCAAAGGGAAACAGACCAGAAGGACACGCCGGCTTCACCGTCCTCCCTTGTGCTTCTCTTGTGCAACGCGGGTGTGACGTCATCATAACGCGAACTACTTGTAAACGTATAGGCGCACCCTCTTCTCTGACTGGAGTTCACTACATTTTCACCCAGCTGACTTCGCAGCACGACCGCGGCGGTGGCCCTGGGTTCGATTCCCAGTGCCACCGGCATCAGGCCGGGGCATCTCTCCAGCCGTTGTAGAACCCGTTATGTGTCCGGTGGCACTGGATTCTATTCCCAGTGCCACCGGTGTCCGTTATGTGTCCGGTGGCACTGGGTTCGATTCCCAGTGCCACCGGACACATAACGGATTCTACAACGGCTAACCCAGTGCCACCGGACACATAACGGGTTCTACAACGGCTGGAGAGATGCCCCGGCCTGGTGCACGGTGGTGTGGGTATCTCTTGTCTCGAGGAGGAATAAAATCGATCGGAACATAATCTAAATAGTATAACTGTATGTTACAACAGCTCACCCTTATTCAACCGCTAAAATTTTGACTATATAGGCCATAGCAGACACGATCAAAATCGATGACGCTACGACGGCCTTGTGCAGGGATCAACCACCTTAACGTGGAAAGAGCGGCTTAAAGGGGCCTTGCAACCCTTCTTGAACACAGTCAGAAAACGGTGCCCATCGGTCTTGGAGGAACCCGTGAACCTGCGAGTGAAATATCATTGCACTGCACGCACCATGGAATTAACAATTCGGTTTCAAACACAGCTGGAAGCGCCGACTCTCCTTTCAACATATAACGTCACTTGAGGCACCGACTGAGTCGCCTGACCTTTTCGTTGCTCTTTAAGTGATATACGCACATTGTCATTATTTGTTGAATCGAAAATGAACAAATAAAACGTAGTAGATGGCCTTTCCGTGATCATGAAATCATTGAATGCTATTTCTGCCTCAAGCGGCTTAGTCGGTGCCTCATGCGACGTCATACGTTGAAAAAAAAAAGGGGGGGGGGGTGCTCTCCAGCTGTGTTTGAAACCAAACTGCCAATTCCCTGGTGCGTGCAGTGTAATCATATTTGGCTCGCATGTTCGCACAGAAGCCTCCACGACAAATCGGTACCGTTTTGTGAACTTGTTCAAAAAGTGTCGCAGGTCCCCCGTTAGATAGAAAATGACATTTATTTATGAAGCCTCTGCGTGTATATATTGTGTCTCTAAACGCATACAAAATGCGCAAGCGACGAGAGAGTACCACATGCGCCTGCAAAAGCCAAACAAGCAAACAAACGAACAAAGAGGCGCGTGGGTGGGAAAGTTTGGTCGGTGCCTGCCACGCCTCATTGGAAAGCGGGAAGACGGCGTCTTCGCGTACTGGTGATGCAAGTCTTAAATGCTCACGGAATCCCCCAGCGAAACTAGTCCCACACTTCGCCTACAGGAAGCAAGGGCACACCGGAAGCCGACTCGTTCGCTAACACGCCGCTGGCGGCGGCTGTTAGTCCGTCCAGCGCGCAGTTAATGGACACGCGATGGAAATTCGGACGAATCGGTTGCGCATACGCCGGCGCGCGCTGATCGTGACTTATCTGGGCGCAATTCGTCGAAATATCCCCCCTCCTCTTACAGCTGCCTAATTGCGTCCTCCGGCTGGAGAGAGGCAAGCAGGTGCGGGGAGAAAAACGAGCGATCCGGATTTCCAGGTGCATCGCGGCTCGTGATTCCGCTGACCGCTTTGGGGTGCAGGCTGCCGCGAGGAAGACGAAGTCCCCTCCCCTTCCCTTTCACACTTGAGGGTGATGCCGTTTCGTTGTCGGCATGCGCTTATCTTTCTGACCCTAATGGGCGCGGATGTACTCGGACGTGGACGGAAGCGGTATCGTGACGCAGGCACGGTTTACAGAGCGCGTAATTCTTCAGCTAGACTCGATGGATTTAGTCCCGGTGAAAGAGCGGAAATGAAATGGGACGGTGTACATTGCATATGTGCATGTCTTTTTTTTTTCTTTGATCACACAATCTGTTTGCGTGTAATGAAGAAAGATGTGCAAAAGGTGCGCACTCATAGATAGATAGATAGATAGATAGATAGATAGATAGATAGATAGATAGATAGATAGATAGATAGATAGATAGATAGATAGATAGATAGATAGATAGATAGATAGATAGATGTCCAGCATCTGAACTTGCCGATGTGAGCACTTCCTAACAGTTACGTAATTTTATCTGTGAGCGTTTCGCGTGGGCCCGAGACTCGATCAGGTCTGAGATTGTTACGCGGTAATCACAAAGGGGGCAAGCGTTACTTTTATTTTTGCCTATTAACCGTTTTCCCACTCAGTTATTGAAGATTGATTTTAAAGTCATATCTGACCACACTAATTATATTTGTTCGTGTGCTTAGGTACCCATTTTAGCTAACTTATACAATTGCGAGCCTACTGAGCACACGCGTGTCTCTTTATACTATATAGCGCATATAGTATAGCGTTACAAAGCAAGCATTCATCTTCATTAGCATCATCACAGCAATAATCCATCCTCATAACAGATCTTTTCACTAGGAGAACGTGTTTCTGGGCTAGTTCATTCTTGAAGCGCAAAACTTGGAGCGCTAAAAAGACGGGGACGAGAACTAGATGCCTGTCCTGTTTGTCTATATAGTTCTCGTCCCCGTAGTTTTAGCGCGCCAATTTTCCCGTTTCTTTTCGCTACCCTGCCGCCTTCAATGTTGCGATTAGTAATTAATTGCTGGACTACCCTGTTCTGTAATGCTGTTGTGCCCCGAGAGTATGAAAATAAATAAATAAATAAATAAATAAATAAATAAATAAATAAATAAATAAATAAATTTACGACTCAGGCTCGGACGTGGTGGACTGGTGCTGCCGTTGTTGCAACGAGGCAGAAGAAAACATACGTTTATGCGGCGGTGTATATTTTGTTACACTGTTATGAGTAGCTCAACAATATCGCGAACAAACGGCCGACACGCCGTCACATCGCTGACGGACGAGTGCTCTATAAGTCCTTTTGCACAGAGGGACGTGTAGCGTTCACGCACGGTGACGCTTGTATGGCCGACATGGAGAGCTTGTCGTCAAGGGTATAATGTGTGGGATGGTGGGCGTGCATGTGCCGCTGAACACCAGGCGAGGTTTGGGGGATGTCCAGTGGCAGGGTCGCCTTTAAACTTCAGTTGAGACCAGGCAGTAACTTTGTTTGCTTCCTGCCCCGCCACGGCGGTCTAGTGGCTACGGTGCTCGGCTGCTGATCCGAGGGTCGCGGGATAGAATCCCAGCCGCGGCGGCTGCATTTCGATGGAGGCGAAATGTTTGAGGCCCGTGTGCTGTGCGATGTCAGTGCACGCTAAAGAAATCCAGGTTGTCGAAACTTCCGGAGACCTCCACTACGGCGCCTCTCATAATCAGAGCTGGTTTTGGGACGTTAAACGCCACAAATCAATCAATTGTTTGCTTCCTGTTCTTTCTTTCTTTTTTTTTTTATCGTGCCGGAAGACGGTATGGTACATACTTGTGAAACGCGAAGAAACACGGGGACGAATCTGAGATACACACTAGGACAAGCATTTTACCAGGACTGGTTACCAGAGGACTTAGCCGCGGCGGGTCAACTCTGCTGTACAGAGTCAAAACGGTATCAGCATGCGCTCCTGCATGGTCTTTCAAAGTTAGGGGCGCTGCTTCGCTTGTGCACGGAGTGCAATGAAGTGGGAGACAATTTGACCACTACATATGGTCGTGCAGGCGCTTTTGCCCTGAAAGAAACGCACTCTTAGACAACATGAAAAAAAAGAGGGCTCCTCCACTCGTGCATTGAACAGATTATATACACGGACGGTGCACGGACGGTTCGCAAGAAGGTGTCAGCTCTGCTTGTAGCGTTTCTTCAAGCGACAGGATTGAGTGACACGTGGTCAACAATGCGACATGGACAGAGACGCTCGGGCGGAGCAATTGCCGGCCAGGTCTGCCAGGCTAACAACGCCTGTATAGCCACAACTTCACCATCACCACCAGAACTGGAATCAGTGAAGTCCATTTGGAACATGTAGACAGAAGGCAAGAAGAACGAGAAATCTTTGCTTCGTCCCTGTGTTTCTTCGCGCTCCATGCACAAGAAGAAATCGTTTCCAACTATATAGGCCAACTTGTTGAGCCGGTCCAAGTGCGTGTCCATCTTTGTGCATATAGGTGCATCAGCGTTGCTCTATCTATAGGCTGCATTTATACAATCCCCAGTGGCGACATTTAAACGGTTCTTTACGATCACCGTGGTATCGTTGTTGTGCGCCGGTATGGGGCATAGCCGAGCTCTGAGAGGTGGTTCGGCTGGACGTATATTGCACGCCGAGCTGAGAAGACCACAAACGTGAGCATTTTTCTTTTCACATTTGTATCCCTCACAGCAATGAGTTTCTGATGCTCCTCTCTATACATGTATAGGTCTCTCTTGCGCATGCGCGGCGGGTATTGCGTGGCGTCCCGTCCGTGACTCAACAACCGAGGAAACAAATCGACCCGCGGCGCGTCAGTGAATAGTTTAGGCAAAGTAGATCCCTCGAAGACTGCCGCCATCTTCTCTTTCTTTCATCATGCCGCGGGAAAAAGAAAGCAAAGCGCAGCTTCACTGAACACCACCGGTGACCACACACATTCGACGCGTGGTCCTGGCGTTTGCCGTGGCATGCCGCGCACGAGAGCGCGCGTGGGCAGCTCAGTGGGCACCATCTGAGCGCGGCGGCGCGTGGCACCAGCGACACCAGGCGTTGGCGGGGTCTGCAGCCCGTGGATGTGGGACACCGCGTGACATTGACCCCGACCTTGGCCTTGAAACGGGGGAGCAGGGGAACCCGGGGCTTTTAACGGGCGCCCCAGCGGCCGACCGGGCCACGGCGGAGCTGCCAGCGGTGATCAATCAACCCGCCGAAATAATCTGGGCCGCGGCAGCAGCGGTGGGGTGTTTCGCCGCTGTTTAAGTGGGCGCCGGAGCGCGTTTCCAAACCGCCCCACCAAACGGCGCGTTGCTCCCCGCTGTAACCTGCCCTGCGAGCGCCTTTTGTCGTTGGCCCGCTTGTTCGGCCGCCAACCGCTGAGTCAGCCTTCAATCACGCACTACACTGCGGGGCGCCCTGTTGCTGCGGGTGCCCTCGGTAAACACGTTATTGTGGGCAGCGAGTTTGTTTTCCCACATACTGAGTGGTCGAGACAGCTCGAGTGTTAAGGAACCTCCCACGCAACCGCCGCCCCCTTTCTTTAATAGACATTCGACTCGCTGTTGTTGACACGCAGAGTGGACCAAAGAATGACCGCTTTATTCGCCGCCTTTGTCGTGCCCGCTCCAATAACGCCGGCCAGCGAGCCCCGCGAGCGTGACAACGTAATCCAGCTGCTGGTGTCGTTGCGCACCGATTCCGCAGGCACCGAAAGACGGCTGCGTTATTTCTGCGTGTACCGCTGATGCTGTAGTTTGGAAGCCGCCGCGGTGGTGTATAGTTACGGTGCTCGGCTGCCACCCCAAAAACGCGGGTTCGATCCCGGCCGCGGCGGTCGCATTTTTGATGGGGGCGAAAATGTCAGAAGGCCCGTGTACTGTGCGTTGTCAGTGCACGTTAAAGAACCCCAGGTGGTCGAAATTTCCGGAGCCCTGCACTACGGGTTTTCTCTCATTTCTATCTCTTTCAAAGTCGCTTTTCCCTGCCCCACGGGCGCTTAGCCGTGCTCCCGACATGGACTGCAGGATTAGCGTCCTTGCCTTAACTAAACCACATTGATCATCATTTGGAAAACGGCTGAAAATGACAAACAGTGCTTGCTAACGAAAAGCTTGGCGAACTCGGCCCCCGGTATTTGTAAGTTCGTACAGGGCGACTTATATACAAGGCGCTGGCATGCGCGAAGCTCTATGCTGTCATGAGAACCTTGACGCTTCCCTCCTCCTCTACCATGATCAGCGCCGAATAGGAGAGACGGCCGCTCCACTAAAGTCGACTCGCCCATTTGTCGAAACGTTCGCACATCATCGCTTGAAGCGGCTATTTTTCCATACTTCCATATCCGTTTTGATATTCCGAAACTTTCAGCCGCGCATACACCCGATTCAGCAGCAAGGAGTTGTAGAAATTGGAAAGGACGGTAAGGCATGAGAGATGCGTACCGCAAGCGGGCCCACTGTACGTAAAACGAACAGCGACAAAAGCAGCGCGTTACATCTCACTGGATTCTGCGTAGAGCGCAGGAGAGAGAGAAGGGGCGTCTCACTTCGGTGGGACGAGCGCAACACTGCGCGGCGCGATGGGCCAGCTCGGCAGCGCGCCGCGGCTTCCCAGGAAACGCGGCTTCTTGCGCGCTGTTCCCCCCCGAGCAGGGCTGCCAAGGCCAACCTGACGCTGCTAACTGCCACGGCCTTCGGCTCGGTATGTTTAAGCGCCTGATAACTACGAGCTGCTGGAAGGTTAAGCGCACATTTCTTACTCGCTTTTTCATTTTGTCCTCGCGGCCTTCGGATGATTATGGGGTCTGTGTGTTTGCGCCACGGCGCGCTCGCGCGCATTTTGTTTGAAACGGCTTGGGTGTATATACACTGCGACGCGGTGTATCGCAGTTTGGGACGAACGTGAGCTTGGCAAGCGGCGGCTCTTACATACAACTCGTTATAAGCTCTTCCGTCTGCGCGCCGAGAGCGGGCGCACACATGTCGTTCTGCGCCTGCAGGTCCGAGTGGGTGTAACGATACGGCGCCCGGTGCTACGCTCAGGTCGCGGGGAGATTGCTTGGCACAGTCGTTCGGCGGACAGCGCCGACGAGCGACAGGTCTGCATGGGGCACGCGCTCGCCGGGACGAGCCGATTTGTACACGTGTGCGTGTTCGGCGATATAGGTGGCACGGCAGGGAACGTTCCGGCGAGGCTCCCTAAAGGGGGATGTGTCTCGCAACCTCATTCCATTTCGAAATAAATAAACAAATAAATAAATAAATAAATAAATAAATAAATAAATAAATAAATAAATAAATAATACCTCTGAGGGCCCTTATATAACTAAGCGACTGTAACGCGAAAGCAGTGTGGTCCCATAGGTCATCTCCTTTGACGGGCTTATCCAGAATTTCGATTTCAGAAATTGGTGATACGAAGTCATTGGTTAGCTGGCTGGAAAAATTTTGGTGGGCGCGAGGGATCCACTTGAGGGGGAGGAAGGTGTTGGGCGGGAAATGGGGCGTACAAATCCCTGCCTTGATTCGATTAACGTGACGTACAGCGTCAGTAAGGTAATACGCCGCCACTGTTCTTGTGTATTGCGGCGCTCCTCATCGTAGAGGAATTTTCTTTTTTTTTTTTCCCGCGCACTGCTCGTCTGCATGCCATTCTCCTACCTTTTCCGGTTGTTCCTCTGGCACCGCTGTACCCGTCTCCCGCTGCTGCGCCTCATACCATAGTACACTACAGCCCTTACTACGCCTTCCCACGTGACCTGCGACTATTTTTACCGCGTTACTATTACTGCGTCTTCTTTCCTCCATGTGTTGGCTCCACGCCATCCGCCCCGCGGCCTCTGATAGATCAGCGTCGGTGCCAACTACAACAACCATCGGTATTCTCGTACAGTGCTGTCGCATTAACGCAAGCAAAACTTCATTAACTGAGCATTGTTGTTGTGCTCATTCGCTGTCGTTCCCCAGCGAACTCCTATTTACATGTTCGAGGCTGTAGAAGGGTGAGCAAATTTCTTACCAGCCAATGACACTTCAATAAGTTTTACTTTTGTTCGGCAATCTTATCATTCGGTTGTTATAGAGCCGGTTCGTTTAAGTTGTGGAAAATGATATCTCAGGCGAATGTATGACCCTCCAAAGCCGCCAGGTCAGCTTCTCCTTGCACGGCTTCGGAAGAAGAGCAGTTGCGCTGAGCCGACGTAAAGTGCCTGCCCACCCCTAAGTGGGCATCGCAGGTGGAGCAGTTGTACAAGACGTTACGTGGCTGATCACGTTGTAGTTAAAACGCTAAACGTGACCAACCACCCAAGCTGGTGTCATTGAGCAATATCGGCAGGAGGCGGGCCGTCTCCCTACCCAAAATCGACAGTAAGGCAACATTCTCCTCCTCGATATAGCGCACGGAGTCGCTATATGCGTGTTTCAGCCCGCCGAAAGAAAATATACTCTTCGACGAAACACGGGAATTATGCGAGACGATCTTTCACATCATCGTATGTAAGCACAACAAAAGCAACACATTGGATTGGTGACAAGTACAGGCCCACTTCCTGTCGCCACCTCCGAGTTGCCGATGACAACACGCCGTCAGCGCTGTGGGTTTCTCGTGGCTTCTCGTCGGCCGACTTTCTTAATTGGTCACGCAGGCGCGATACGCTGAAGACTACAGCGCGCACGTCTTGACACTTGAAGTGATCAGCAGTATGCGGAACAAGCTGCTACCCTTGTTCGATCACTGTTGCCCGCTTCATTGAGTGCAGTCAAACCGAGTGAGACATTTGCAGTAAGAAACGTGGGTGGTTTCGGAATTGTTCTTGTTTTCGTTTTTAAATTCAGGTAGTCACTTTCGAAGCAACGAAACGATGTTTTATTGCTGCAAAGGTGACTATAGTTCCACAGAGCAATGTTACTCTACGGAGGAGGGCGTCGATAATGTGATGGAGGTGGGCGTCGATAATCTGTAATTCACTGCTTTACAGGCACGTAAAACAGCACTGTGCCTCCGCTCCACACCCGAGTCATCTCCTAGGTCCTACAGAGAAACGAATTTTATAACGCCTGGATTTCAATCGACTGTGAGATTCCGATGGAACACCACACGGGCAACGCAATGCGCAAGGATGTGCCTGTGCCCGTGGAGGACACGTGAAAAAAAAAAAAAAAAACGGAATAGAGAGACCAAGGAGACAGAGAAGAATACTGTGGAAAGAGACATTACTCAACACAGCCAGGCTTGGCAAGTGAACTCTGCGAACCATTTTTCCCTCGAAAAGTCCGCCTAATGCTTGACCTCTGAGATTGAGAACATTAGTCGAGAGCGTTTGTTTTATGGTGGTTTTCCACGGAGGCGGAAGAAGTCGCCATTGCGCCGGCTTTGACTCAAAAGAATGTGAGAGTTATTGTTAGTGATTCAAAATCTGCAATCAGAAATTTTGATGCGGGCAGGATCTCCGCCGCAGCTGTACACATATTAGCCGTCGGACAGCCCCCGGCGGAGCAGGTTTCGCTAATCTGGACACCGGCTCATCAGGGTTTGCGAGGGAACGAGAAGGCGCACGCGCTGGCCCGAGGTCTCACTTTCCAGGATGCTGTCTCGACAACACCCCCAAGCGAGGAACCCCTACAGACCGCCGACGAACTGAGCACTTTTAACGAAATTCCTAACCATTATAAGCTGGGGCGTAAGACTTACCCGAGAGCGAATAAGAACCTTTCCAAAAGCGAGGAAGTTATGTGGAGAAAGTTACAAACAGGGGTACTTCCGAACCCGCAATTGTTGAGCAGATGGCATCCCTCGGTGTGTAGCCCTCGGTGTAGGCATTGTGATGGTATAGCGGACTTAGTCCACATGGTTTGGAGCTGTCCTAACTTTGATGAGCCAGATAGATGCAGAGAATCCTGGGAGTCCTTGCTACTCAACGAAGAAGAAAATGCTCAACGGCAAGTCATCAGTCTCGCCCTGACCGCCGCCGCGTCCCAAGGGATCCCGGTCGACGGTTAGGGAGGATGAGTGTGGGTTTAGGCTGACGCCTCTACCCCGTCATCTATTTGACGGGTGCCAATAAAGTCACTTCTCTCTCTCTCTTTCTCTCTCTCTCTCTATCTCGGTGGCTCCCAACGGCAGCTGTGTACAGCAACTCTAAGCGGGAGCAGTAACGTCGACAACATGCTCTTACGTGACTGTCGCGAGTTGGAGTGACTCGTTTGGTCTTCATCGTGTTACGCAATGCTCTTCAGCTATATGCTCCCCAGTCCTCACTCTTTCCTCCATGCGCGTGCCCACAGGCATTTTCCTGCGCCCGCTGTTGCGTTCTCGGCTATATATAGTGCACCTATAATGAAGCCAGGAGGTATGTGCAGCCATGAGCGAGGGGAGCAGAGGTGGTATGTAACGCTTATATTTGATCAAGCGTAGCCTTCGACGACGTGTCGAAAATTGTTCAGTGGAACGTATACACTGCAGATGAATATTAAGTTGGACTTGGAAATCACACTTCATGAATGTTGGAAACGTCAGTCGCCGTGAGCGAAGTCTGGGTAAGCCAGTAAAAGAAAGAGACGCAAAAACCACACATGACGTAAGCTGTCCTGAAGTTACCGGATCTCTCGGGCAGTATTACGATAGATATTCACACTCCGTACTTGGGTCTAGTCAATTGATTACCGGTAAAGAGAGACCGCGCTGTATTCTAAGGAAACCACTTGCGCCGGTGCCTTGTCTTGATTAACAAGTAATTTTGTTGTTGTTTTCATTTGTTATAATCGCGTTATTGCCACTCGCAAAAATACACGATCAAACAATCTGTAACCATCTCCAGCAGTCAATAAAAATGTTATCCTACCGTCCTATACAATACGTTTGTTGACTGACGAACGCGTGCCCTGGTGCTGTCCAGCGTGGACGTTGCGCCGCGTTTTTCAATACGCAAGTCTCACGTCGTGCTGTTGAACTTTCATACAATTACCGCGCTCATCTCTTTGACAGAAGGAACCAAAAGTGCCCCGTCTTAATTCGTGCGCAGTGTAGCATTTCCTTTCCAGAGATGTTTCTTCCCAAATTTTCCAATGCCGAGGAATCTCTTTTAGGAAAATTAGTCCTATCTAACGCGAGAGCCTCCCAATCGACGCCCTTTCGTTACAGGTCCGCGCGCCGCCGTCGGAGTTGACGTCAGCGCCTCCCCCCAACAGCGTAGGCGTCGCCGCATGTCACGGCGCAAGGTTCCCCGGGGAGCAGCGCGCTTCTTCCCAGGGGCGGCGGCATCGAGGCTACCCGACGTGGGCTGCCGCGCCGCTGTGCTGCTGCTGCTATCCCGACGCACCCAGTGACCGGCGACTGACTCAGCGGCGGCCTGGCACAGCGGCCGGGCTTCCGCGAAAACATCTCACTCGCTGCCAAGCTTCCTCCCAGCGCAGTGACCCATTTTTCTGCTGCAGAGGCACGCCGCCCTCAGCGGCGAAAGCTGTCCGCCGCGCGATTCAGTGTCGCTTTCGGGACGGCTCATTATCTTCGCGGGCGTCGGGGCTGTCGTGAGCGCGGAGGCCACGGGCGCTGAGCGTCGCGCACGCGCGCTTCACGTGCGTCTGCCGCTCGTCGGGTTTTTTTTTTTTCGAGTCCAGCCCGCCATCGAGTACAGCCGCACAGCTCCCGTTGCGAGGAAGCTTCTCTTTAGCGCACCGCCGCGAAAATCAGGCTCGATTATACACTCATCTGCGGTGAAGTTGCGAGTACAGCAGAGCTCGTCAAACGACGAAGTGTATAGTGGCTCGTTTTCTTCGCTGCCGTTAACTGGTTACGCCGTTCCGTTGTGGTCGCAGTTCAAGAGAAGACAAAGCAGTTGTATACATCACGCCCCACAGCCCTGATGTCCTTATACTCGTCTTATAGAGAGCGCGAGCGCGATCGCCATAAGAGCGTGCCACTGATTACCACCGTCGGTACGCGTGGACATCGAACTGCACCCCGGGAATGGAAGGCTCAAACCGTGTAACGGAGACCAGTTTCGACATGGTCCAATATGTAATAACCCCTTAAAGCTGCGTATACTTGCCGGCTGACCTGTTGCCGGTACGCGCGTTCAGCGGCGAGGCAGACGGAAGGCACGCTCTCGCAAATCCCCGTTTGTCGCTTTATTCTCAATCGGTGTCAAATGTACTACGCGACGGCGCTACCGCCTTATATCCGCACCGCGAGCGCCAGGAGGGGGCGAAATTAATGGCAGCTGCCCGTGAGTACGGCCTGCCAACGCTGAACCGAGCGGCGCGCCCCGTCCGTTCGCCGCGACAGCGCTCAACGACGACGACGCCGCGGCCCGTTTCGCACGCAGCCGTGACGGCATCCAGCCCCTTCGGCGGCGGCGGCGGCGGCTGTTTGCAAACACCGGATGCCGTCGTCGCGTGCTCGGCTTGGCAACGCACGGTTCGGCCAAGGAAGCGTGCGCCGAGACCCTCGCCGCTCGCCGCGCTGGGGGAAATGCGGCGACACGAAAGCGTTGCCAACGCTGTATACTTTGACCGCAACCGCGCGGACTTGCAAGCAGCGCATTCCACTCGCGAGGAGGACGCGGTATTTCGAGGCGCGCTTATTATTTATGGATACGCGCGGAGGGCAGCGGAGAAGAAGGCGCCTTGTATACGGTTGTTGGTTCGTGTTCATGTTTAGCTTTATTACAGGAAGCGTATTTTCTTTTTATCTTTCATCGCCTGCCACCGCCAGGAAAAAAAAAAAACAAAGAACAGAAAACGAAGTGGTTATATATGCAAACCATTCACCACTGGGTTAAGTCGTTGCCGTTATTACCACCTCTTGAGTGGAGGTCACTAGTGGCGTGCATATATATATATATAGACACGCAAAAACCACACATGGCGTCCACTTATAGAAAGAGAGAGGTGGAGAAGCGTTTTCTGGTTGATTGTCCGTAAGCCACCGTTTACACCGAAATGCAGCCAACCTGCCCCAGCAGGCTTGTGTGTGTGTGTGTGTGTGTGTGTGTGGTAGTGTGATATAGTCTGCTAGTACCGGATGCAACTTCTCGACAGGGAAAATACCGCGCGTGTTCTGCCCCCTAACACATAAGCAGTCTTTAGTTGTTTGCCATCTTTCTAACCCCCTCCCCTTCTCCCCAGTGCAGGGTAGCAAACCGGAATCTAATATCTGGTTAACCTCCCTGCCTTTCTCCTCTTTTCTCTCTCTCTCTCTCTAGTTGTATGTGCCACAAATAGACCGATGGAAGCTGGATAACTTGGTGGCACTGTGTTCAGAAGATGGCGAGTTCGAATCATGCCAGGGTCACCACAGCAGAGGTTATAGACTCATAGAACATACACTATTTGCAGGGGCAAAAAGTCAGTCCGATTTATTGTTGCTTCTCGAGATAATTTCTCGTCTACCTCTATCCTAGGGTAACGAAAGGGAAGGGGTCAAGGGCTCGTTCTTTTATTTGTTAGAAACAACTTAATGAGCAGACAGACAATGAAGCCTAGGAAAGCATAGGAGAAGTTACTTGTGGTATTGTAATTGTGGAAAAAGTAGAAAGGAATTAAAGTGGACGAAAAGACAAACCTGCCTTCGGTGGGAACCGAACCCACGACCTTCGGATGTCGCGTCCGATGCTCTACCAACTGAGCTACGAAGGCTGATAATTTGCTTTTTTAAAATTTGGATCTTAAAACATGGGGAGGTAGGCTACGGTCAGAGCCGGTTATCCCAACATATGATGACGATGATAACGAAAAAGAAAGACATACACACGAACAAACCGCAAAAAAAAAAAGAACAAAATAATAAGAAAAGGGAAATATCGAAAAGCACCATGTACACCCAAATAATAAATGATGACGTTTCGGTGCAGCACCGTGGAAGCTACAGGGCTCTTCGGCCAATCCGGAGGGCGAACACATGTTAAACGTGTCCTTCCGCGGCTTGTCATCTGCCAATGGCGGGCGCTGCAGTAGCAGCTGCAGCCCTGGAAGGAGGAAGATGCAACGGGGTGTGCGCGTCCGAACAATGGCATTTCGTCTCGCCTTGACTATGCTGCACGGAACTAGAGGAACAGACTATACGACATCGTTATGAGGCACGCTCCATATAGTGGAAATCTCGGGAGTAATTTTGACCACTCGGTGTTCTTTAACATGCACCTGAATCTAAGCAGGTGGCTGTTTTTTTACATTCCGCCCCGATCGAATGATGTGGCCAACGTTGCTGGGAAGCGAACCTGCAACATCGAGTACAGTAGGCCAGCACCCTATATAGCTGCTACGGTACCATGGAGGGTGTAACTCGCGCTCTGACGTACGTAAGTACGAACAGAGTATAAAACGTTTAAAGGGACGCCGAGGTGAAACAGTGGACTTAAACTGATAAATTATATTTCCGGAACTCTACTGTGTAGTTAATTTCGCAATTTTATGTTCAATATCAGAAGAGGAAATGAAACACAAATTTTTACTTTTGAATTTCGCGCCGGAACCTGGGCCGTATGGCGCCAGAAGGTCCTGTTTCTCTCTCTCTCTCTCTCTTTTTCCTATTCTAGCCAAATTCGCTCAATCACTTTATTTAGCACGCTGCGTTAGGCCTCCGGCTTCGTAGTGTCTTTTTTATTATATCTTTTACCGACATATAATTATGCAGGCCTTGCCAGACACCGTCAAAGGTATCACGCGCATTACTGCGGAAATCTCAAAGAGGCGTGGCGACCTGCATTTTCCCCTTGCGCGTTTTGTAGCTCATGCCAAACGTATTCCATACTTACGGAAGTGGTGTTTTTGATATTTTTTAAAAGGTAATTTACTGATACGAGAAAAATTGTTTTTCGCTTTGGTGTCCCCTTAAAGGAGTGTTGAGCGCATCGCTCGTGCCATTATTAATAAGTTGAACGAGCTCTCGCAACACCCGTATTTGTCATCGCCTGTATCGAGAGCCTCCTCCATACTAGACAGCACAATTTCCGCAACTGCTACTATAAAGGCAGTTCTTGATTTCTACAAGAATACGGGACTAGATGCTGTAGACTTGTATCATGCGTGGTGAATGCGCACACGCATCACTTCTGTGCACACGCATCACCTCATCCCTCTTTTCCCTCCTTTCCAGCCTGTGCTGAGCAGTAGGTATTACCCGGGCAGATCTCTCTGACTTCCAATGAGTTCTCTCTCTCGCCCCTAGCCCTCGATGTCGCGAAATTGCTTTCTTGATTTTATTATATTTGTTCATTTTCTACGCGTGAGCCCTGAAAGTTACAAGAGATTCAAATGATTGGCTTGAATTATCTCAGAAATTTGCAAGGATAAATAAGCGAGAGCTTGTATATCGACCGACCCCTTCGGCCTGATTAACTATCGATCATGCTGCAGCCTGAGAATTCTAAAAGCGCCACACGCAGCGAGAGCGCCGCAATAGATGTCGAAGCGACAATGATGATCTGTCCGGAATCGGGTGCAATCATATACAATACATAAATGCGTCTTACAGCGTTTCCTATAGGTAAATTTTACTGATGGAAGCACATTTAATCTTCTCATTTCCTTTTTTCATTCATAGAGGGACGGACCGCTTGCTTTTCACATCACTAGCCATCCTTATTATCATTTGAACGTGTCCATTGGGAAGTTGAGTGTCGCCACGTAATTCACCTACGGCACCATGCCAAATCAACCCCTCGCCTGCGCCTGCGGTAAACAACGGCGAATTTGGTGCTTCGTAGATCGCAGCAGCCACGCCACGGTGGTGTAGTGGCTATGGCGCTCGGCTGCATATTCCGAAGGTCGCGGGATCGAATCCTGGCCGCGGGATTCATAGACGAGACGCTGCCGCGGCAAAGCATACGCTATATGGCAAAAATGCATAGGGAGTGGGCCGGTGGGCAGGAGAGTCCGGAGAAGAATAAAAAAAAGAAAGAAAGAGAAAAACCGACTAAGCTTGAGGAACAGTGGAATGTTTGCCGTTCACTACATATAATAGCTGCAGGGTGAAACCGTTCTTCCAACGTAACAAATAAAATTGTGATGCATATGTCTAAAGTTTGCGCAAGGCTATCACAGAATAACGGCCAGTGGTCTGATTGATTGATTGTTTGATTTCTGGGGTTTTACGTCCGAAACTACGATACAATTACGAGAGGAGCAGTGGTGGAGGGCGCCGGAAATTTCGACCACCTGGGGTTCTTCAACGTGCACTGACATCGCACAGCTATAGTACACGGGCCCCTGGCATGTCGCCTCCACCGAAATGCAGCCACCGCGGTCGGGATAAACTGCCAGTGGAGGTATACGGCGAAACGCCTTTACAACGAACTCCTCATCCACAGAATGACCGATATAACGAAGGAACCCTTGCGTCGCAGCCTCACTGCAAGCATTACAGTAGGCGACCTTTGCAGCGAAGGGGCCTATACAACGAAGCGTTTTTCAATGTCCGAAGCACTTCATTATGCAGTGGCATTCGCTAAACCGTCACGTATTTGGCTCATAACGCAATAATCACCACATCCACCACATTTCGCATGTTTTTATGGTCGTATACGTTAGCAAAACGCAGTCGAAATGACATGGGGGATAGTAAATGAATGTTGTAGCTACTACAAACACCAATACTTTCTTTAGCAAGTGTGACATAGCTTAAAGGTATCTAAATAAATAAAAAAAAACTTCAGCAAACGAATTATCTTCTCCGTATAACTGCGAAACCGCAGCTGGCGATCCCCATTTGCGTCCCCATTTCGTCGGCGACTTTTCTTCGGCACGACGACGCTTATTGTTTTTCGGGACGTGCTGCCCATGCGCGCCGAGTTCGACGAAGGCGCGCGCATCGCGTAGTCGGCGTCAGCGCCGTCGCGTCGACGTCTCCTCATTGTTCTCCCAGAGGCGCGCTCACGGCGCGCGCACCGTTTGACCTTCGTCTTTGTGCGAGACGCTAAGGTCAGCCCGTTGGTGGCAGGCGTAAGCAGGCTGTGTGCCCGAGGCTACCCGCCGCCACCTTGCGCCGGGGCCGCCGCATTGCTTGGCGATGCCTATCGCCCCGTGCCAACAGTTCGCCGTGATCCCGCCCGGCGCATACGGGCAGCTCGAGCCAAGCGCGCCCAAGTATTTGCGCCATGGTCAAGGCAGCGCGGATACACAACGGCGGAAGCGGCGCCCGTTCGACAAAGAGCGTGTGTGTTGTGTGCACGGAGGACACAACCGCGGGTGGCTGAGGCCGCCATTGTGGCGACCAGGCCTACATCGCCGCGGATGTGACGCGACGCGAGCGTCACTGTCGGTCGCTTGTCCGTGTCACCGCGTATTGGAGATTTGCCGCGGCCATTGCCATTGTCCAGCCGAGCCTTTTCTTTTTTTTTTCTTTTTTCTTTCAGAGTCGGTCACCGAACGATGCGCGCCCTTGTGCGAAGCGGGAACTGAGCCGTGACATTTGGAACGCGTCGTGTTTCCAAATGCGAGAAAGATATGTGGGTGCATCCGGCCGAAGAGGGTCAATTACGGGTGCTGTCGCCAGAAGTTACAAAGCCCAGAAGTAGGGTGCCCGCGCGACATACTACACAAGTGGGGACATGCATACTACGCCGGGACAGGCTTCAATTACCGGTGCCGGCGCACTGAAAGAGGGACACGTAACATTAAAAAAATGAAAAAATAAAGAAGAATAGGGGGGGGGGGGGGAGCTGGAAAACGTTAACCATAAGATTGTCTTGCTGGCTATCTGCAAAAGGGCGATCAGACGCAACGTCGGCGAGGACGTGAACGATTTCGCGAAGGTAACTTCTGCAGGCAACGATGCGCGTCAGCTGATCGCAGCCGAGATATGCGGACACTGATTAAAGACGTTGGGGCACGAGTCATTACCACGAATGCGGACGAGTGTCAGGATGGCTATACCGAGTCCCCGAGCGTGCGTGGGCTTTCAGGATGATAGCGTCAAGGTTCTGTGCATTCGTTCCCCGACGACCAAGGCGGGCTCGCATCGCGGCTCACCAGGGACCCTGGCCAGCGGCGTCAGTGTTCAGTGGTGTCTTATGTAACCCCTACGCAGTCCTGTAGCGAGTAAGCGGTGCAAATCAATACGCGCAGGTTGACTCACAGCCAGCTTCCCTCCTTATCTGCCTAGTACTATTTTACAACGCCTTTCGGGGAAAGGGCGGTCAGCCGGACAACCGCCCGCTCACCGTATAGACAAGATTCTAGGGCACTGGCATACAAAGTCTGCAGCGTGAGTTGCTTTCAGGGCGTTGTTGCGGTTTCTCCGAGAAATCGAACTTGGTGACAGATTGTGACTGGTGCTTTGACAAATGACATTGAAATTGCATGATGTGTCGCCAAAGTCTATGCTCTTCTTTATCTCTATTACTCCCTCTTTCCCCTTCCTCACTGCAGGCTAGCCAACCGGAGATCTCGCACGGTTAACCTCCCCTGTCTTTCCTCTCTTTCTATTGATATTTTGCGCCGTAGGGTAGCAAGTCGGACGCGCGCGTGGTTGACATCCCTGCCTTTCCTGCCCCCTCTTTCTCTTGCCCAGACCACACTGTGGACGCCACGCCACGGTGGTCTAGTGGCTATGGTACTCGGCTGCTGATCCGAGGGTCGTGGGATCGAATCCCGGCCGTGGCGGGTGCATTTCGATGGAGGCGAAATGTCGAGGCCCGTGTGCTGTGCGATGTCAGTGCACGTTAAAGAACCCCAGGTGGTCGAAATTTCCGGAGCCCTCCACTACGGCGTCTCTCATAATCAGAACTGGTTTTGGGACGTTAAACCCCACAAAACAACAACAATACCTTGTGGACGCCATACTAGGGCCTGGCAGTCACCTCTAAGTCTGCCCTCGCAATCATCGTCACCGTTTGCCTGGCGTCGGTGTTCGCTCGTGCGGTTGCACGACACAACACAGGCGCTTGTGTAGCGTCCTCCCTATCCGTCCTGTGTTGCTTTGGGATAAACATCGTCCGTGTCTTAGCAACAAGACCGAATTTCTCCCTTTGTGAAGATGTACTTCGGCAATGACAGTGAGAAATAGCAACCGCTGAAGAAAGTGCCGCCGTCATGTGGGAAGCGAAGTGCGCGTGATGATGCCGTTCAATGAGGCAAATGTCACCGCAGAGTGTTGGTACCAGAATGGCGAGAAGCGGCTTCCGGTGACGTCACACGCTTACGTCCCTCTGCCTGCATCGGATGAAGATGGCGTTGAATGCATCGCAAATAAGAAATATAAGTTTTTTCGCCGCGCCTTCGCTATGAGAGCCTGGCACTGCAGGAGTAAGTAAGTTCAAAGCCGGTTGAATCAGACTAATTTGTGGATTTTATTTATGGGCCCCATTCAGAAAAGTTTTATTCATCGGTAAAAAAAAAAAAAGAAACAAAGACAAAAACACGTATTGAAGATTCGTACATCTCGTAATGTGGAATGCTTTGTACGTCACTGCATATATTGTCATAGCAATGTAATATACAGTAGCGAACCCCGCACCTCCATCACTTGTAAGACGAAGACCGGTGCGATGGCAGAGTTGTTGTATTGCGATGCCATAGCCGCACAAGCCGGCGAGGGAAAAACCGGCGAGGAAGAAGAAGATGATGATGATTATAAGGATGGGTTCGTACAGATGATGACAATGAGTACACATTGAGACTTCATATATATAATGATGCGATCTGTTCCACAGTGCAGTGAAACACGATTCCAAATAGCGAATCGTCTAAATAGCGACGATTCTAAATAGCAACTCGTCGCTAATTTCAGATAACTGCTTATTACTGCAACTTCTTCCTTATACTTCGCTCCTCATTGTCACTTCAGTAATGTTAGTGTTAATTCGTTTGTGTTTCGGTGGCTTACGCTATGCAGCAGACGAAATAGAAATATCGAGAAACATTACGCTCGCTCAGTATAGGCTTTAGATAAACTGCACTCCTCACGTCATTCACTTATTTATCGCGGTGAAGACAGCAACGTTAACGAAACAAGCCCATTTGTTTGCTTTATAGCCCGAACTTTTTTCTAACCATTACCACGCTGCGGCTGGACATCAGTGAGCCAAAGACCCATGAAGACATTTACACGTCGCACCTCGACAACACACGTAAGTGTTGTCACTGTTGACCCATTCACTCTTCTTTCCCAACCATCAACGTCTCACTTCAGTTTCTGTCGGCTACTGTCTCGAGCTTTGTGGATAACAGACAACGGGATAAGACGGTTAGTCTCGAAGTGTTCTCCGTATATACTCATATATAAGCCTCGTGCGTGGTGTATACACTCTCCGTACCGCGCCCGCTCCATCCACCGACGGGGAAATGAGCTCCTATCCGTCCAGAAAACGCCGAGCCGCGCGCATTCGTCACGCGAAGCGGTCCGGTCGGATCCCCCGTTGGTCCATTCTCGTTGCAGTGGTGCGCCTCGGCGACGTGCCTCGATCGCTGCTCGAGCGCACGCACGCACGCTGTCCCTTCTGCGATACGATCTGGCCAGATGCGGAAACCGCGCGGTTTCAGAAGCCCCCGTCGCAGCAGCACTGGGGCGTCGCGTGTTTGTATGCAAAACGCGACGCGAACGCCATTTGCCCCGTCACCCTGGCGTCGCCATCGTACACACACACACACACACGCGAGCGAGAGGCTGCCATGCGCGTGTGACGCGGTGGTGGAGCTCGCGCACGTTCCATTTGGCCGCCTTGGCAGGAGCCTTGGCGTCGGCCGGTGCACGGGCAAGGCCCTCGCCGAACGGCGGCCGTCTCGCGCTCACGACCGCGGAACGAGGTCGGCCGGACTCATTTGCATGAGGGCCCCGGCGGCCGCCGCCGCCGGGTGGCTTCTCAAGAACGGCGCGCGCTTGTTGTGGCGGTGGTGGCCGCCGTTATACTAAACTCGCACGGCAACGATGCGGCGGCGGCCATCGGCGCCTACGCGTGAGGACGATACGCGCCGCGGGTGGCCGCGCGGTGCCATTCGCGACGACGTGTACGACCGACTTGGAGAAGCGACGGGGGTGTATACATATATACCCGTGGATGGCGACCATTGTTGAGGCCCGCACGGATACCGCGAAGATTCGTTCAGGAGATTGGTTCGAATACCGAGATTCGTTTACAGGAGCCAGCGTGCAGTTCGAAAAAAAAAAAAAAAACGAATTTTCTTGCTCAAGCACGCAGGGATTCATATATCGCGTACCATTGGAGCGGCTGGCTTCGAAGCAGTGGCGTCGAGCTAGATGGAGTGACTCCACGGGTATAGTCAGCATGTCTTCATAGATAGGCACGTTCTGACGTAAACCATGCAGACATAGACAACAGGGGCCGAATTCACAATACTTCTCGTTCGTAAGCGCTTTTTGTCACTGGCTCGTCGGCTTCTGTAATGATATGTCCAGCAACAAGATTGGCTGAAATTTTCTCCTATACGAACATTTTTATTGTCAAATCTTTTTTGTGAATGCGGGCCCAGATAGGGACCCGTCGGGTTCCCTTGCGCGAGAGACGTACACGGAGGCCCTTCCTCCGTACGGCGCCTGCGCGTCTTTTTCTGGTTTCCCAGCGTTGCAATTTTGGGTCACGTGATGCTCGTTGGGCTTCGCTACGACCAAATTAACGGACAAGTCAACGCAGATATGCAAGCCGAATATCGCTGTTTCTCCTTGTTTTGTCCCGGCCTGCAAATGTTACGACGGGTAATACGATCGCCCTTGGCGCTCTCGAGTTTGCTCCGATCGGCTGCGGGAAGGCACGGATCGCCGGCGGTTGACGTTAGTTCTGGCCTTTCGCTTCTCTCAACCAAGCCCTCTGTTTTTTAACGGGGCACTGCGAGTATCGACAACTTTCCTCCTTCGAGGAGGAAGCCTTGATCCATATCAGCGCCGTTTTTTTTTCTTTTCTAATCTGCCTCCTTTCCGCATTCTACTGCGTATATAATGAGTGTCAAACGAAGGACGCGATTCGCGGCTATTCGCCGAAACGCGTCCAACGAATAACAAGTAAAAAAAAAAAAAAAACCTCTCGCATCCTTGAGCTCCGTGTATATCGCGGAGACTGATGACGTAAAGATGTCCTTCCGCTCTCAAAATGAATTCGTATACACGCTTCCTTAACACCCTGCTTCTATTCCGCAGAAGCAACCTAAATAGAGCCACGCACGTTTTCGCGTCTCCATTGCTCTGCGTCTCCATTCTCGCTGCGGGGACCGCGTCATTAAGCGCGAAATAATTACCGGTGGCGACAGGCAAATCGCAGCTAGTTCTTAGCCGCCCCATAATCTGGCAATCTTCGCATAGCCTCGCCGATATCGCAATCAAGCCAAATATTCTTCGTACGTCGACGTCAACTCGTGGTCCTGTTTCATGACACTCTCTCTCTCTCTATCTGTTTTTTAGATTCTTCCTCGCCTTCCCGCCACTCGCTCGCACAAAGCTACGCCCCCGTCATTGCAAGGACCAGCAACTAAAGGCGGTACGGTTGGCAAGAAATAAACTAGGACAGAGAAATGCGTTTCAGGAAACAGTATAATACGCCCGCTTACAAAAGAAGTTTATGTTGTTGTTATGTGGGGTTTAACGTCCCAAAACCAGCTCTGATTATGAGAGACGCCGTAGTGGAGGGCTCCGGAAATTTGGACCACCTGGGGTTCTTTAACGTGCACTGACATCGCACAGCACACGGGCCTCAACGTTTCGCCTCCATCGAAATTCAGCCGCCGCAGCCGGGATTCGCTCCCGCGACCCTCGGATCAGCAGCCGAGTACCATAGCCACTAGACCACCGTGGCGGGGCAAAAAGAAGTCCAGACAAAGGAAGTAACGTCTGTGTCTCTTCTTTCTTTGTGTCCCATCCTGTTGCGCGGTTTGTATAGAAGATGAATCCGCATACAACTTGCCTAGCTCTCAACGCTATAGCTACAAAACTCGCTTCTTACTCAGTTTATTGAGATGCACAACACAGCATGTTCAATGACTATATACAGCTCTGCAAAAAGACGCCGTGCTGAAGCAACATTTCGTATATTCTATTCACTCGTTTAACAGGCAACGGGCTTTTTTTAAATGCAACGAACACCTTTTGAGAACCTGTACCTTATAAACTAAGCTCATTCAAATCAACCTAAACACAACCGGCAGTGGCGCAGTCACATTGTTCTTCCACCCAACAAAGGACGAGTTCACCGGGTCGCATTGACGTGAAAAGGGGGGAAAAAAGAAGTCGATTCCTGAGACTATATACTGGTTCGAACCGCGAGTTTTAAACAACAGGCTGTGTGCAGTACGGAAATCGCGGTTTCTTTGTCGACTAAACAAACAACGCTACGATATCCAACCCTCTTGGACACGCGTTAAGAGCACGGCACTTGCCGTCAACGGACATTGATTTGATTTGATTTGTGGGGTTTAACGTCCCAAAACCAGCTGTGATTATGAGAGACGCCGTAGTGGAGGTCTCCGGAAATTTCGACCACCTGGGGTTCTTTAACGTGCACTGACATCGCACAGCACACGGGCCTCAACATTTCGCCTCCATTGAAATGCAGCCGCCGCGGCCGGGATTCGATCCCGCGACCTTCGGATCTGCAGCCGAGTGCCATAACCACTAGACCACCGTGGCGGGGCCGTCAACGGACATTAAGTAGCTGTGAGGCGAGGTGTGAAGTGCTTACAATTGCGGTCAAAATATGTGGGCAAGATTCACAGCAGAGAGAACAGACTAAACATTCTAAGCTTAGAAAAGTTGTAACGCGGAGCCGAAGGAAGTGAGCAAACAGTTTAGTTAACGGAACTCCAGACAAATGCTATTCCATTTCCTGCTTCGTGCCGAATCCCAACGTGCGGCGCGAGCGGCTGCCGCTTGGTATTTCGAGCACATTTAGAGCGCGTGCGTTCGCGCCCAGCCTCTATTCCTGCGCACCGCAATGCCTGTCATATACGCCGCAATCGGAGCTACTCTGCATGCAAACGGCCGACCACACGCAACGCATTGTAGTTCACTCATTGTGCACCACGAGCATTGCGTGACGGGATGCTATATACGCATATACCATGAAAAACGGGCCATTCCGGAGTCTTGTGCCCAATGCGCTAGGTACACAGGCAAACTTGACATTCATTAAAGGAGTATCTGGTAAATTTCTGATCTGTCTTTTCCTTTACTATTTTCGTGTTTCTATATACTGTATTCCTTTTACATTAGTTCTTTTTTTTAATTGTTGCGTTCTTGTTTGTATTCCGGTATGTGTTTTGTATTATGTTTTACTGTTCATACTATTGTTGATCCTTGTATTATTTAACGGTAACCTTCACCGAGGGCCCCGTTGCAGTCATTGTACTTTGGGACCCTCGTCTGTATATTATATGCCTTGTAATTAACCTGTTATGTCACAATAAAAACTGATTGATTGAATGATAGAAGACAATGAGTGAAACACATATCATTGATTAGGCAGTTGGCAGCATTTCGTGTGCACCCAAGCGAAGAGTGAGCGTTCTCTTTCTCTCTCTTTTTAAATTAATGCGTACCAGAGAATACACTTTCATGTGGTCAAGTGGCGCATGTTCCAAAAATGCTTCGAAACCCGCCTTGTAGAAGTTGCGAACAATGGCACCTTTCAAAAACGAAAAAAAAAAAGTGTGTGTGTTTGACAACGCCTGGCGATGAGCTGGGAAATATACAGAACGGGCGAGGCGGCTGTGATGTGGCGCACGACGGTCCGTGCTAAACGGCGGCCTACGTGCGTGGCAGCCGCATGCAGAACCAACGTTTTCGAGGTTAGCTTACGTTTTCGAGGTTATAACGTGAACGCGTTATTGTGAACCGCCGCTATAAAAGTACAGTCGTCACCCACATTCAGGAATAAAACAGGCAACGTTGCGTTGAGAAATATAACGCCTTATATTGCTACTGAGTCACCAATACAGGTGACAGAACTAGTTGAAGTTAAGCAGAAAACACGTCATACATATTTGCAAATTGTACGATCGAACGTTTACTCTTCAAATGCTGCTCCAAACGTGAACTGAATTCAGAAAACGGTTGTTTGAGGCTGCCGTAAACGACGATACTGAAGTAACAGCCGCGCACCGCCCAGCCGCTATACTCTTTCGAAAGTTTGTGAAGGCTCGTTATTTCATTATCCCATATGTTATACAAATTAGCGTGTCAGTGAATAATGAAGCCCCTTCCGAGTGCACTACCGATAGCTTCCGCGTTTCTGGCCCGTCGTGATGTCCCCATCTAGATTTCCTATCATGTTTCAAATATTTAGCGGAGTGAGATGTACTATATCTACGTCAACGTTCCCGCGTGAAAGAATCGCATGAGGAGCGACCGTGCATATCTTATTATATAACGATGAACTCGAATCGCTCAGTTCGTATCAATTAAGGCTTCCCCTGGTACTACCCGCCGTCAGCGGCGGAGGAGTCGAGGCCTTGTGCACTTCAAAAGCAAGTTCCGCCTCTCGGAGCCACACGGAGCGTATAACAACATGCAGCTGCGTTGTGATACGGACCTCAACGAAGATGCCTACATGAGTTCAGCTTGAGGCGCCAACGAGTTTTCATGTTGGGTACACGGTAGTCATCACCACCAGACACTTACCTTAACTGTCCATGGTTTATATGCACATACCACCCGTCATGCCGACCGGTTGATATACTCGTGACAGGGGTGGTTGTCACTTTAAGCTATACTACGCCGAAAGTCATTCAAACGTTTGTCGTTCATTCATTAACAAGTAGTCATAAATTTCCCGCGGATATATCAAGAGACGCGTAGCGGTGCATTATAAGTACAATACATCGAAGACGTGCCACTGTCTGAATGCAAATGAGCGCAGAAACGAAAAACGCCGCAAGTAGCAGTCGTAAGCGTTTCAGGCTTTTCATTTCTGTAGATAGAGTATTCGTATTAAAGGGAAACTTCTCGAAAAAAAAAAAAATGAACCGTGCCTTCAGAACCAGTTTTGGGGTTTTCCTAAAGAAAAAACGCCATTTTCGGAGTCATAAATGAGAAAAAGAACCACTGTCGAGGTCAATGAGGCACAAAAACTATCGTGTAACATCATAACAAGGAGGAAATGTAAGCTGGAGGGCATAATAATTTTGGGGGAAAACTATACTTGGAAGGCGTTACGGACTTGTAATCAATCAATCTTCACAGTTATCGGCTGGTTCTGGCGGTACATGACGTAAGCAGATATAACGCTTAGGAAAAATTGCCCTTAGGGAAAATTACCCCAGTTATGTTTGCACTTCTCCAGGCTGCAGATTACTGTCACGTTCTCGCTAATTCCTTTTTCGTAACATTGTGTACCC
The DNA here is from genome assembly GCA_013339685.2 of Hyalomma asiaticum. Taxonomy (NCBI): domain Eukaryota; kingdom Metazoa; phylum Arthropoda; class Arachnida; order Ixodida; family Ixodidae; genus Hyalomma; species Hyalomma asiaticum. The sequence goes on from CM023481.1 coordinate 89,890,160, forward strand.
GGGGGAATATTTGCATTACGTGCCGTAAACCCTCTTTTAATTAAATGCTCGACGTGTTTACCTTGCTGATGACTGCGGGAACAACTATACCGACGATTGTTTCGCATCTTTACGCTTGCAGACGTGCTGTTGTTTTGTGGGGTTTAACGTCCCAAAACCAGTTCTGATTATGAGAGACGCCGTAGTGGAGGGCTCCGGAAATTTCGACCACCTGGGGTTCTTTAACGTGCGCTGACATCGCACAGCACACGGGCCTCAACATATCGCCTCCATCGAAATGCAGCCGCCGCGGCCGGGATTCGATCCCGCGAACCCTCGGATCAGCAGCCGAGTGCCATAACCACTAGACCACCGTGGCGGGGCCTTGCAGACATCCTACGAACATTACAATTTCGCGCATTTTTGCACGTTTTGTTCAACATGCCACGCTTTTTTGTTGATTTCGGCTTCCCTCGAGAGGCAGGATCAGCTGACACTTGCAACGGTAGCCAGCACAAGTGGGTATACACAATGGCAGAAGAGTAAAGAACATGGAGGGGATAGAGAAACAGAGAATGGAGAGGGACTATATTTACAAATGTACAAATGAGCAGCTGGGTCCCGATTGCACACAGTTCTCTTGCGGAGTGACTTATATGCGGGATAGTTTTTCCACACGGCTCCGCTCACAGCGACACCGCATATGCGCTCACGTATATGGAGAGCAGTCGGGCCCGACTATGCTCGCCGCGCGTATGTGTTGCTGCTCCGACGCTGGTATATTCTGCGAGCGAGAAGATCTCTCTCATTAAGGCGGATGTAAATGTCACGCTTAGAGGACGGGGGGGGGGGGGGGGCTTCAAGAGTGCGCCGGGGGACGAACTTGTGATTAGTGCGCGATACTCAGAGCGGGCGACAAGGCCACGAATCGAGAAATCGGGGTTGGCGGCCTGCAAGGCCAACCGGAACGCGCGCACCCCCCCTTGCCACTAGCAGCCGAGCGACAATGGCTTGCGTCATTTCTCTGGAGATGTTTTTTTTTTTTAACTGCCGCGTTGCTCCGCGCCTTGTCAAAAGGGTTTCCGTGAAAGAAATCCCGTTGGTGCGGAGGCTGTGGCAAGGCAGAAAAACAATTTTATTTTTCTCTTTCTGCTGTCTATACTGCTCGCGTCATATCTGTTTGTGCCTCCTGCCGAGCCGATGGGGGATAGGCAGTTCTCTCAAGAGACGCCATGAACTGACTCAACTGGCAGTGACTCGTAGGCAATATGTTAGTCGCGCGTGCCACTGCTGCGGTTTGCTCACGCCGGAAGAGTTTTCAAGCTCTTCTTTCTTTTTCTTCGACGCCCATATGCATTGCGATATTCCTGATAACAAAAAAAAAAATAGTAACAGTAGCACCACGCAGTAAACAACGAACACGGAAAAAGACGATGCAAAACTCTAACCTTTTATATTTCTTTGCAAGCTGTTTATTGCGTCCTACTACTACTAAGACGCGTTCCAATGCTATAATAATAATAATAATAATAATAATAATAATAATAATAATAATAATAATAATAATAATAATAATAATAATAATAATAATAATAAGAAGAAGAAGAAGAAGAAGAAGAAGAAGAAGAAGAAGAAGAAGAATTAACGGTTCGAGTTCAACGCACTTCTTTTCGATCTTGTGCAGTTCCTGTTTGGAGGAATGACAATTTATAACGAACACTGAACCTGTTCGGCACAGTGAACTTCGACACGTCATTTTCCATTTAATTCCGTTTTCCTCGTATGTTGCGCGAAACGCACGGTATACATCTGCAAATTTTGAAAGTGGACGAAACCGGCTTACTGGCAGATGTGAACTAAGCAGCGGTCGATGTTTGCACAGAAACAACGCGTTAAATGTAGTGAATACACAGCTGAAGCAGGCACACGTACATAACACGTGGTCATCTTATGGGCGAAGCGCTGCATGGTGCGCGGCCCTTCGACGCGTCCGCCCCCGAGCTTTTCCTTTGTTGCAACGACACCGATAACGACGAATGTGTGTACGGCCATTCGAAGAGAAAGATTTTCGAGCCAGGTCAGACAATAACGTTTAGAGAAAAACAACAGCCGTTATCGACCGAAATGATAAAAAGCGAAAATATTTGTATATTCTGTTCGGCAACAAAAACTAATTACCTAATTCCGTACACGGGCAGCACATGTGGCGAAGCAGGATCACACCTGGTACACGATCACATATGAAAAAAAGAACGGTATGTAATAAATGCATTCATTGCGTAGTGAAGTGCATGTAGAGTAAAAAAGAAAAAGGAAACGGTATCGTGCACCATTTGACATGGGTGAAGTGACCCCATGCTTTGTCCAAATGAAAACATCGAATTTATAGACTGCATAAAGGCGAGACGTGTTTAGTTAACGGCGGGTAACCATTTCGCTTAAGAGACCTTCTTCCTGTGTTGGTTCAGAAAACCGGTCGTGTGCGCCACAACACGCCAAAGCCGCTCAGATGTACCTTTAGTTCAAGCGGACTTTCCACGTAGACTGCAACATAGCTGGAACATATAGCTGGGACAACCTTGTTCTGAACCAATACCGTTCTTTTTCTTTTCATTTCAGGCCACGTTCGGGTTCAGCCGTGACTAAAATTCCGGTGGATTCGACACCCTGTCAACTCGTTTATCACCTGTCAGCATACGTTGGCGGTGCGCATTACATTTGGGAAGTCCATACGAGAACGCTAAAGGGAAACACTAAAGTAGTTCAGACATGCAAATTATTCTTCGAGAACTATATTGCCCTTTATTCCGCTATTTTATGTTCGATATCAGGAGGGGAAGTGAAGGTAAATGAGCATATACTTGAATATAGCGTCGAAAACTAGAGCACATGACGGCCACAAACTGCCCACATTGACCCAATAAAACGTTCCGAAACACGCCATGTTCTGTCTCTGGATTCCTTATAGAATACAACGTTAAGCATTTTTGACCAATCAGCAATTATGACGGCCTTAGCAGACGCCGTCAAAATCTAAGACTTCACGCTTGGTGGAGTGACGTCACCACCCGCATTTTCTTTTCGCGCGTTTTCCAACTTATCGAACGTCTTCTCGCACTGACGGTGCTTTTGGTATTGTAAAACGGTAACTCACATGCACGAGGAAAACAAAAAAAAGAACACTCTTCACTTCAGTGTTATTCTAGCCGAAGTAAATACTACACGTGGCCGAGCCTCTGCAATGCTAATCATGCTGACTCCTTGGTGCGGGCGGAAGCATTTCTCCGCTCCCTCCTCCATCCCTCTCCCCGCCATTTGTATCGCGTTTACGATACGATCACTTGAACGCATACAGAGCGCTGCGACATTGAGAGTACAGCCAAGCTCTTGCCCACTTGAACGAGCGGGAAGGCCCTACACCTCAGAGGAGAGGGTCTTGCTCCTCGGAGCTTGACCAGGATCGTATCTCTCTCGCGATCACCGAAGTTCGAATGATCACCTGTCGAGGGTCAGTATATGCCCCGCCACGGTGGTGTACTGGTTATGGCACTCGGCCGCTGATTCGAAGGTCGCGGGATCGAATCGCGGCCACGGCGGCTGCATTTCCATGGAAGCGAAATGTAGAGGCCTCCATGCATGTACTGTGCGGTGTCAGCCCAGGTGGACGAAATTTCCGGAGACCTCCACTACATCATTGTCATCATCATCAGCCCATGTTATGACCACTGCAGGACGAAGGCCTCTCCCAATGCTCTCCATCTTTTCCTGGCCTGTGCGAGCTGATTCAATTTGATGCCTGCGAATTTCTTAATTTCGTCACTCCATCTTACTCTCTGTCGTCCACGGCTACGCTTACCCTCTCTTGGTATCCATTCCGTCGTTCAACTGTCCATCGGTTGTCTAGCCTTCTCATCACGTGACCTGCCCATGTCCATTTTTTTTCTTCTTTACTTCGACTACTACGTCGGCTACCCCTGTCTGTTCCCTAACCCACTCGGCTCTCTTCCTGTCTCTTAGAGTAACGCCTATCATTTTTCGTTCCATCGCCCGCTGTGTGGCTCTTAACTTCTTTTCTACCTTCTTTGTAATTCTCCAAGTTTCTGCCCCGTATGTTACGGCGTCTCTCATAATTATAGCTGATTTTGGGACGTGCAAACCCACGAATCAATCGAGCAGGGTCAGTATGGCAGAAGTGGGGGCTATGGGGTCATGTGCTGGTGTACATGTACGAGCAACGCGTTTGATGTAACTGCAAACTTATCTTTTGTGAAAGAGGTTATCGCAGAACGAGGAAGATAGAACTGATCTGGCGTCTCCTCCTGCGATATCTGATGCTCTGAGCCATCACTATTGATACGCGGCCTCTGCATTTTATCGTGCGCACGTGTATGGCGGCGTAGCCAATTTGCTCACAGGCGTGGTGGGTTATCCTCGCGTTTGAAGCGAGAATACGTGTTAGAAAACATCGCATCAGAGGCGTCATGCGGTGTTTTCCTTACACGCAAAAAAGAAAGAAAAAGAAAAAGAAGGCTCATTGTAATTCGAACATCTTGAGCTGCTTTAGACAGCGCCATTACGCGCCACACTGCCACTCTGTAAGACGACTCAATGCTCTGTATGCGCGCTAATAACGCCGCCGATACGACTAAGAAAACGGCGACAAAAACGAAACAATGCAATTACATGGCTCATTTCACCAGCTGCTTGAATACTACGTAGACCAAGACCGCGTTCAAGCCTAAGTACTGCGAAGTAGCTCGCATGACCACCGCAAGCAGCGCCACAACTCAGTGAACGTATGTGGTTAAAAACCCGAAAAATAATAAAAAAAATATCAAGAATTCTTCGTTCACATCAAATACTGATGCTGCTCGTAAGTCACGGACAGCGGCCGCTTTCGCTGGTACATGTTTGCCATTCCAATTATTTGTCTCCATGTTCTTGCGAACGACTCTCTGGCCTTAAGACCCGGCTCCGAACTTATGAAGCGGTGCAGATTCATCGCTGCCACTCCGCGCCCGTATACGCAAAATCATCTTAAGGGGACGCTAAAGTGAAAAACACTTTTTTTTTTCTCTCATTAGCAAATCACCTTTTCACATTACCAGGGGCACTACCCTCGCGCAGAGATGACGCTTGGCAAGCTAGAAAATGCTCAAAAAAGAAAATACAAGCGACGCCTATGCGACATGCTTGACGTCGCATTATATTTGACAGTATCTTATAAGGCCTACATAAATGTTCACGGGTAAAATGGACGTGAATTACGTTACAAGGAAGCCAAGGTATTTACATGACATGTTTCAAACAATTTCACAGAATCAATCGGGCGAGAATATGAAAAAAAAAGGGGTCCATAACGTGATCTCCTAATGCATCGGCGCAGAATTCAAAGATTAAAGACTGACCGTAATTTGACCCCTGAAAGACGACGCATCGGCTGTGAGGGTTTTTGCAGCTTTACTCATGACACGTAAAACGCTGATTACACTCGAGTGCGACCACATGGTGATAAATGACGCCGACATGCATCCCTTCACGACGTCACATCACAGTACGACGATAGGAACCTTCGTTATTTTTGCCTGAAGCAACAGAAAGGTGCCAGTGTTAGGAAGCCGCGACTGTACATTATATTGACTCAATTGGAGCGAGCAAAACTGAGAGGTGAAGATAGGAGAAAAAAATCGTGAACCTGGTAAAAGTGCATGTACCTTGACGCCTCTTGACCAGGTCTGATCAAGATGAATCAAGTTACATCTACCTTTACCAATCGCTACATTTCCGATAAGAAGCCACACGAAAAAAAAAAAAGAAAAAGAAAGCAACACTGCATCGTGACGGCGATCGCTCACGTTGCTTCGGAGCTGCAGGCAGTTCACTATACATTATCGGTCTTCCAAACCTTGCAGAGTGCTTGCAGAGTACCACTGTTTTACTGCAGCGTGCGATCGATTACAGTCGAATATCAACGTTCAATTCTCGCAGCGACTGTACAGTGAGATATCCAAGATAAATTATCAGACCGCTAGACCACAGTCGCTGTTCCGGGTAGGGCAATCAACTGAATAATGAACACTAAATCGCTCTCTTCTCATCGCTATATGGTGCTTCATAAAGGAAGAACGAAAAAGAGGTAAGAAACCCGTTTATCGAGAGTATACGGAGACGCAATAAGGCTAAAGGCAGCAAACATCTACAAACAACGCACACAGAAAAGCCCACGGCCCTCCCTCACTCCGCAGCTCCGCCCGCCGGAAACACGACGAAACAAACACAAATGAGGCAGAACGCGCACATATTACATCTTCGTGGGCAGACTTTCAGACATAGACACGAATAATACTTTCCTTCATTTTGGTTGTCCTCACCTAGATATGTAATGGCGGAATCTAGATTCAGGTAAGCCTTTACAGAACTGAAGCACCAACTCGCCCCACTAAATACGTATATATTGCACGATACCAACGTCTCCATAAATGCAGATCGGCACAAGCTGTAGTTTCAACCAAGCGAGAAGGTATACCGATGGGTGACAGCGACGCCAGCGCAGGGCAAGTCTGGCCGCAGTCGCAGAAGAAACCTATATCGTAAGAAACACTTGACGTCCAGGTCGACAACGAGCGGGCTCTCGCACAGTGGCTTGAAAAAGCGGATTTCAATACTTGCGTCTTCACGAAAAAAATATATAAGCAACAACAAAAATAAATAAACACATTGCAAGGAGAAGGTTCCTTGTTCCGCGGCGCCGTATGACCAAGGGCGACAAACGAGCGGCGGCGAGGCAAAGACGAGCGCGGCGTCAGCTGGTGGTGGTGCGACGCTCGCCAGGACCGGGTGCGCGCGATCGCCGCTTGGCGCCCCACTCACGCATGACGCTCGGCCGGCGAAAGCCGCTTCCCAAAATAGCACCGCAGGGGCGCCCACGCCGTGATCGCCGCGCCGAGCGCAGGTGTCGCCGCCCGCGTCGCGGCGCAATGCGGCGGTGCCCGCGCCGCGCGTGCGAACGCCCGGCCCGAGCCCGCTGCGGTTTGCACTCACCGAGTGTGTGCGAGTATCCGGCGTCGAGGAGTATCCCATAGGAGCCGCACGACTAGCCAGGGCGCGAGTGGCGGCGGCGCCGCCGTTCGCTGGCGGCTGTGCGGGCAGCTGGGAACGGCCTTGGCTTCCCCCTCGTGTCTGCGGAAGTCCGCTCACCTTGGCCCATCGCGTTCTTCGCGGCGGACGCAACGTCTCCGACTTGGTTCGCGGCCACCCGCACGCCCGCCAGTCGGCCCCCAAGTCCCAGGGTCGACGGCAACTGCCGCGCGGTTCGGCAGCGCGGCCCGCCGCTCCCACGACGGCGACGACGACGACGACGACGCGGCCAGCGCGGCCCTGCGCGCCATAGCTGCGCGCGACGGGACGCGGCAGTCCACTCGACCGACCACTGTGCACTGTAGCACTTGCTTAACCAAGGGAACCTCGCTATCTATGGGCGTCGATTGCTATGCGGTGTTATAAAGAAGGTGGCCATGGGGGAATTCCCGACATGAGGAATACGCGAAACAGCTGTGGGGAAGCTGTACTGGTATGCATAACTGGCGTTACGGATCCGCTTAGTTGTTGGAAAATGGACAAAGGGCATGCTGACATGTCCCAGTAGCAAGCACACGCGGTATGCGCAGGATTTTTTTTATTTTTTTACCTCATCAAAAATCTGATGGTGTTCTATTATTGTATTGTTGCTACTGCATAAGGGAATGTAAGGCTAGGCGACGTTATAGGTATAACATCGGTTTTATTTCTTCACTGCTGCACACGCGGGTCTATATTGCTTGTATAAAGAAATGTCTACATCTGTGTGGTCTCGGATAGATCGTTGGTTGTCGTTGCGCATTCAACGGACGTACACAGGAAATAAGAGGCAGAATAAACGGAAAGAGCGCAAACTATCAACTGGTTTTTATTGAATCGGTCATTGCATATATATTCATGACCCAAACAACACGAGAGAGGGAAGAGAGGAGAAGGGCAGTGAGGAGGAATCACAATATATACAACCTCACGTCAAAAAACTGCGCAGAAATTCGCTTTCTGCTCTGTATAAGGCAACAGATGTATCACTGACGCAGTTATCGCCAGCATCCTTGATATGGAAGGCTTCCAGCAGCTCGCGCGCTACTCTCTCCCTGCTTCTGCCTAGTATTTTTGCTTGTTTGAATAAGGGCTCACACCCCCTACAAGAGCTACAATTCGCTGGCAAATTCGCTCCTTCTCTCCTCGTGATCGAGGCAGCATGCTCCGCTATGCGTTCATTTACGCAGCGCCCAGTTTGGCCCACGTAGGAACGTCCGCACGTGAGCGGGATTTGGTATACCACTCCTGTGGCGCATTTCCGGAATGATTCCGCATGCTTTTTACCGCAGCCGCTCCGCCGTTGTCCTTTCCTGCAAACCCTTGGGCATAAGCCGGATAGATCATTTCCAGTTGTCCGCTATCTGTCGGCTCTGCCCTTCAAGCCCATTGAGGCTTTGGCAGGCCAATTTTTGTATCTGTTGCTCTCTAAAAATGTTAATAAAGTATTATATATTATATTATATATATCACGAATGGACGTTGAATGCTCAACCGCATTTGTTTGCTGCCCTGGAAGATTCGTAAACATTCGCTTTTTTTTGTCTCGGCAGCCGTAGAAATTTACTGAGTAAATGTAACAACTTTTCTGGACTCCATAGGAAAAAAAAAAAGCCCAAATGGAAAACGTTTGAATAGGCATGATTCCTAAACTGCATCTCCTTAGAGCGGCCTCATGATGCAGCCCTTGAGACGTTCAAGTAAACAGGTGTTGCAGTCTCACTGCGATCCCATATGGGCAAATGCTTGTGCAATGATTGTGCAAGAGTAAGACACTGTGCTCACACAGCCCTCTACTGATGGCATCGCAGCGCATCCGACCTACTGGCGCACCGCCAATGCTTTTATCCAATCACGTTTGCTTTGTCGTAGAAGCACTCCTGCAAATCGCCTCACCCGGCTAGTCACTTTCGTCGTAAGCTGGTATGGCCAAGACAGAGACGATCATTTTGACTCCGTAGAATCGACTGTCAGTGATGGACGAACATTTACAAGCAGAACCTGATATAGTGTGAGGAGACCGCCGAGATGATTTGCTACGGTGATAGTCAAAAGAAGAGGCGTGCAAGACACGGACACAAGGGGAGAAGTGAACAACACGTGTTGTTCGTGTTGTTCACTTCTCCCCTTGTGTCCGTGTCTTGCACGCCTCTTCTTACTATGGACCCTTACCAACTCGCTCAACTTTCTGTCCTTTTTTTTTTTTTTTTTGCTACGGTGAGCCTGTCGCCGTTTAGCGCGTCACGCAGTCGATTAATTGGAGATAGGAGATTCCAAACGGGTTCGATCCCAGCCGCTGCGGTCGCATTTTCGATGGAGGCGAAAATGTCAGAAGGCCCGTGTACTGTGCGTTGTCAGTGCACGTTAAAGAACCCCAGGTGGTCAAAATTTCTGGAGCCCTCCACTACGGCCTTTCTCTCCTCTCTATCTCTTTCACTCCCTTTCCCCTACCCCCACGGACGCTTAGCCGTGCTCCCTACATGGGCTGCAGAAATTAGCGTCCTTTCCTAACCGAACCACAATCATCATCATCATCATCATCATCCAAACGTATAGGGCAAAGTGCTTTCGACTGAATTCAAGTTTTGCGGAGCTCTTCAACAGGAAGTATGGACGTATACTGGTGGCATGTCGGCGAATCCCTGATGCTATCTTTCGGATGAGTCACCTGAGCGCGAGACCCTTGGACGCAGTTTCAATACCGTCGAAAGAACATCTACCGCTAGTACGCTATTACACAGGTGCGACTGATGAGATTTGCTAGTGAAATCTAGGTTTATGGGCGGATTTGAAACCGTCGAGGTCCCCAACTACAACTCAAAGGTGCTTCCTTAATACTCTACGAACGCCCAAAACGCATGTGTTTTGGTGATCTAGAAGGGACACCAACAAGGCGAAAAACGAAGTTGCCGTTCAACCGCGCTTTCTGTTCATGATGTTCTGAAAGTTACGCAGTGTTCGCTCGGAAATTGTCAGTAGTTCGCAGAAAGACAGGCGCTACGTTGAATAATAATAATAATAATAATAATAATAATAATAATAATAATAATAATAATAATAATAATAATAATAATAATAATAATAATAATAATAATAATAAAGTATGGGATTTTACGTGCGAAAACTGCGATATGATCCCGAAGAACACCGCAGTGGAAAGCTCCATATTAATTTCGACTTCATCTGAAAAATAAATAAATAAACTGCCCAAACCTTAATGTAGTCCATTCAATCGCATCGCCAGACTGTTGTTGGAGAGAGAGAGAGAAAACGCAAAACTAAAAAAAAATTGGGATACATTCCCTTGTTGGGAAAAGAGGGGCAAGCGAAGCTTGGCGTGTCCATGCTCTTTCTTTCTTTCTTTCTTTCTTTCTTTCTTTCTTTCTTTCTTTCTTTCTTTCTTTCTTTCTTTCTTTCTTTCTTTCTTTCTTTCTTTCTTTCTCCGTTTTCCGAGCGTTCACTGGTGAGCGTGCATGCGTTATATGGGCGTCTTCTTCATGCACACACACACACACACACACACACAAAAAAAAAACCCACTTTATAGGCCGCTCATGTTGAACTGACAGTGGCTGACTAGCGTTGCGGCATCGCAACCCAGCGGTCCCATGGTTCGAATCCGCAGCCCGACGAGCAGTGTCTTATTTTCAGTCCGCCTTATGTTATTATGAAACCGGGCCTCCAAAGGTCGCGTACGATGAACCAAGAGCAGCTGAATCGGCTAGCGTGGCGGCCTCCCAACCCCGAGGTCGGTGGTTCGAATCCGCAGCCCGGCGAGCAGTTTTTCAGTCTATATTATAGTACTCGAAGCGAAAGAGAAGAAACAAGCGCGTGCCCACTGTTCTTATGACTATGATGATGATGGTTATTACGCGCGCCATTGAAGGCTTCATAAGTCGGCCAATACACGATTCGCATGAAAAAAAAAAAGCAAATATTGCACTCATACAACAGCACAAGTAACAGCACAAGTTAATCGCGCTGTACATGAGTGCAATGAACCAACCAGCCCTACAGCAAGAGGTCGTTTGAGATACCGTTTTTTTTTTCTTTTCTGCATTTCGCCCGGGATGGCCGGGATTCGATCCCGCGACGTCAAGTGTCGCAAGCCGACACCTAGCCTTTATCGCGGCGGTACATTTTTAGCGGTAAAAACCAACCATGTACTCCGTCATAAAAGCTCAACTGCAATTTGAAAACGCACTTCAGCAGATGGACCTATTTGCCCTAATGCAATTTCAATTGAAAGTGAACGCATAGAACCAGCAGCGTGGACGCCAAGCAGTGATGCAATGCGGTGGACAAATAATTTCATGCTGTTCTTTTAGGAGCACTTTGCAACGAGAAATATATTATCTGCTGACTGGTTCGGAGCTCTGATGGTATACCACAACGAAATGACTAGACGAAGAGGTAAGTTAAGGTGATTAGCACATGAACGGTCACCTTCAAGTTGAAACTCAAATATCGTGTTCTTGTTCTTGCTCTCGTGAACAGCAGTGGCTCACACCCACTGGGGGACTGGCCAAGAAATGGGCAGATCCAGAAAGAGGTATACAATTTAGGAATCAGGTAAGTTACAGATAGCAAAGGCGAGTTATCTTATGGCGAGCCCTAGAACTGACCCTACTCCTTTTTCTTTCCCCTTTTTTATATAACGTTCAGTCAGTGTATAATAGTATACTTCTACATGAGCGCAACCAGTAAACTGCTATTTCACACCTTACACATTGGCCGCAGCGGTATTTTTGGACAAACGCCAAAGAAGAAGTAAAAAGTGAAGTGACATAAGGAAAAAGCGTACAAACAGAGCGAAAAAAACGACAACAAAATATGACAGAAGAAACGGGATAGCGAAACTGGGCTTTTCTCAGCTCGAGTATTATATACATGTACACAGGCGATGAGGTCGCGAAGGGCATATCGCCGCAACCATCTGCGCTGTGGTTTGGTCGAGAGAAACGAAGGTAGCCAATTTTTTTTTTCCTCTCGGGTGGCGGCGTTGATTGAAAAGCGAGCTAAAAAGAGAAAGAACGAAAGCCGTTGCTTGGACAGCTAGACTCAACTACGGGTGCCCGGTTTGCGCGATTGCCTCGCTGATTTTTCCGTTAGCGCAGAGCCAGAAACAAGCTGTCAAGAGGGAAATGGCCTATTCTCAAACGTGTTGCAGTCGGAATGCCCGGAGTCTCGGAACTACACGCCGCGTTCGCACTGGCAGCACTCTCATTGTAGATATCCATGTTTAGACAGTTAGTGAACATTAATGGGAGCCGAACAAGGGTATTGAGACGCGCGCCATGCCTTCCGTCGGACCGGTCGTCGCCGGGACAAAGTTATGTGGTTCAACGTACCGAAAATTTTATATTAGCAAGCTTTAGTACTGCGTACGTACAGCCTCCATAACGGCGTTGCTCGCGGAAGAACGCTGCGTTTCGCATAAAGTGCATGCGCGTTGTGTGAAACGTGGCGTTCAACGCCGTTACGGGCGCTACTCACGCAGTACTAAAGCTCGCTATAAGCGTCATGAGATAACGAAGGAAGGGGGGGGGGGGGGGTTGTTGTTTCGGCCACCCGGGCGGGCCTTTTAAACGTATACCCGTAATTCCGCTTTTATTAGAACGCGACCTCCGTGGCCGAGGACCGAACCCGTCATATCCGGGGCAGCAGAGCGTGATTATCCCTGAGCCATCGGGAAGCCGGGGAGAGGTGTTTCACGGCAGAAGTTAACCCGCAAGGCCCCAAGGAATATTGCAGCCGAGCAATACAGTTTTTCTTTAAGCTCCGGTCTTACAGCGGCAAAGAGAGTGCGTTGATATTTCTTTTCCTTGCCTTGGTTCGATGGAGCTACTGTGGTGAGTAACGGTTCAACACCTTTTTGCCGCGGGCACTTCGCAACGCCAAGGAAAAACGGAAACTGCGAGGAGGGGTTTAAAGAGCGGGTAGTGTGTACGTTGTAGATCGTGAGATGAATGCTGAGCCAGGCAGTTCGCTCTCGCTTTATATATAATTCTACCCGGAGAAAAAGGACACGCACGAGGTACATAGAACTCGCAGCGAAAAAAAGGAAAAGAAATGGAACGACGGAGAGCTTGCCAGAACTAAAGGGATAACTAAACCGTTGAACTATTGTGCCGCTAAAGAGCTTCTTCTGATGTCAGTGTGAGATGTAACCCGACGCTCTGAATAGCCCAAATGTTGTTGTTCCATAGCATTTGCGTCATGTATAAGAGTTGATGTATTAATCACTTATCAACAAGTGGTGTTGCTTACCGCGTTTATCATGACGCAGATGATTGAAGCGCATCCCCTGATCTCTGACAGTTCTGGCAAACGTAAGAAAATTAGATGTGGATGAAAAAAATAAGGAGGGAGGGGGGGGGGACGCTTAAGCTTCACCTTTAAGAGTGGAACGCGACAGAGTTATTGCGCCCCATTCGCATCACCTTCTCATTTGCTTGCCACGCTCCTGTGTCTCATAACTGCACACAACATTCCTTTAACAGTTCACACTTTGCCTCCGTCTTGCATGGCCTCCCTCGTGGGCGGATACAACTTGACGCAGATGGCTCATCAGTACTCGCCGGGCGCACTGCGGAGTCAGTGCGCCCGGCAGGAGAACACGGTACCGAATCCATCACACGGGTGTGAAGACCGAGAACGCGCTGCCGCACATTTTTCTCTATAGCGCTGACGTCAAAGCGCCTGAAGTCGGCATCCACGAGCGAAGCTTTCAACGCGTATGCAAATGTCACGCGCACAGGCGCCGCGTTTGCGCCCTCTCCATAAAGTGCTGGAATTAAAACGGAAAGGCGGGCTAGTTGGTTTGGCTGCATAATGAAACTTTTGCGCACACAACACGAAGCCACAACGAAGAAGTACACAAAAACTAGCGCAGACTATATCAACTAGTCAAATGCTAGACTATCAACTGCAGTTGATAGTCTGCGCTAGTCCTTGTGTACTTCTTCGTTGTGGCTTCGTGTTGTGTGCGCAAAAGTTTCATTACGGTGCTGGAATTGTTCGAGTTTTGTCGTAACATATAATTACAGTCCGAGTTAACATGTGTATAGGTGTTAGTGAAATCACGGTTTACAATTTTTTTGGCCAATTTTTACTTTGAAAAATTGAGTTTTCTTTACCGAAGTACCTGCGCCGTGTCGAAGGGCTTGCGCGGTTTGCTCCTGACTGCTACGGCGGTATAGGTAGCTCCAGATGATTTAGACGATTATTTCCGTCGGACGCCGCCGCCGACATCGAATTTTCCGCGGTGCGAGCTCCTTAGCGCTGTCGCGCTAAGAATAAAAAAAAGCCACGCAGAACAAAAAGCGACAGCAGCCCTGAACTTACGCTTATGCTACGAGTTCACGCGCGCAGGCCGCGTGCGTGCACGTATGTGTGTGTGTCGCACTCATTTCCTACTCGAGTATCACACCTTGGTGAGCGAGTTCCTTGGCATTGCCAGAAACTGGAAGTGAGCCAAGCCTCCATGCACACTGTATGCTTCGTCGTGCAGTCAAGCGTTGCTGCAGGCTTATTTTCCCCGACTTTAGAAGCGGCAATAACTTCATTTCGTGCCAGAAGAGGGGGGATAGTCCCCCCGCTTAACTTTCGCTTCTGTTTTCTTTATACCGCTGTACACGTTTTTAGGTATACCTTTAGTTCAACTTGATATTTGAACTGAACCGAAGCAGAATGCAATAAACATAGACGGCAGATCATCAGAAGTGAGGAGGTTTGGAGGAGAACGCCATAATGAAGTGTTTTCACTGACAAAAGTTTCATTCCAGTTGTGCTCCAAAAAAAGAAAAAAAAAGAAAAGAGAACATAGCATTTGCGACAAAACATAGTATTTGCTCTTCCTTGTAACGAAATTTTTATTTTTAGGTCGTGCTTGATGGTTTGGTTTAAGGGACTGACCTCGTAAAGAGCGCGTCGTCGAGAGCGCTTTCCGAAATTCGAGACCGCTGTTGTTATAAAACGAACTTCAGCGCCGAAAATACTTTAAACCCTCTCCACCTTCCTACACCCACGCTGTTATTCGTATAGTATATGCACTTACTGGCCAGCCTCATAGTCCGTTTCCTCCACTGTGAGTCAACGTTCTTTCTGCACGAATGTCCGGATACTTTCTCTGCCCATCTACTGTCTTTCATGCTCCTTACTTAATCTCCTTTCGACTCAATTCTTCCTCTGAGCTTCTTTCTTCTCGAACCCGGTCCAGCCCATATCGCCTTTTACAGCCCGTGGACGCTCAGCGCGAGTCATCCCACCGTCCTTTCAATCACATCAAGTCTAGACTACACCTCTGTTTTCATGCGCACCACTGAGTCGTTCCCAAACATAAATTACGAGAACATCACACCTTTCCACAAACTTGGAAGCAAGTCGTACCGACTGCACCCTCGTAGCGCTCCGTGCTTCGTGCTTTGTGATTCATTACTGCAACACTCCCATTCCCTTTTGCTGCCACGGCTTTTTCGTGCAGCTAAACGTATTCATTACCTCCATTTATCCATACTCCGAGATGCCTGTATTCTCTGGCCCGGCAATGGTACCGCCTTATCGTCACTGTCATTAAGTACACTAAGTCTGCATTTTCTCGCTCTAAATCCAAGCCCTAACGCTTCATTTTCGCGCCTGCATATATCAACTAGGCACTGCATATAATCTTGGCTGCGAGTAAACGAGACACGTCAGTGTAAAATAAACATAGCAGATGTTGTTCTATTACAACGCCTGCCTGTTTGTGTTGCCCTGTGAAAACCAACGCTGCTTCTCTCTAACGCTCTCTATACCCTCACCACGTATATCATAAAAAACAGCGGGGGACAAGGGACGTCCCTGTTTTAGCCCCTTGCGTGTATGTAAACACTCTCGTCGCTACTTAACTCTTCAAATTCTACTCAGACTGCATATTCTCGGCGTATATCCCTCGAAATCTGTATACACCCTGTGCCTATGCCAGCGCGTTTCAATTCTCAAGTAAAGTTTATCAAGGCCATAGCAACAACATACCTATAAATATACAGAAGGAATTCTGATAGCGCTAGGTTTTAAGGGGGCCCCCTGTGAAATATTACACTTAAAAAAGTTGATTAAGAAAAATAAAAGCAAGATAACAGCTGGTAAAGGTTGCGTCCAAGTGAAACAGTATTATCGACGCAAATAAACGTAACGATAGAGAAAAAGTACAGCTGCGATCAATAATTTTATACAGACCAATGAAAACCTAGCAATTGAATAAGTTAGCTAGAAAGCAGTTCCATTTAAAAGAAATCAATAAACAATATATTCGACACAAATTAAGGTAACGACGTAACAAAAGCTGTAGCCATGACAATTATTTTTATACAAATGAGCAGAAACATAGCAATTTGTAACACGAGAAAGCAATTCTTTTTTTAAATAAAACAAATGAACACTGTTGGGCGTAATATAGTAAAGCGCTACAAATACTTCATATAGTAAAAAAAAAAAAGCGGTGTTCATAAAATGTCCTGACTCATGTTGTCCTGTGTGCCAGTATTGTTAAATAAGGTCAGTGAAGATTATCTATTCTAGCTATTTCTATACACTGTGGCGTAAACCCAAATCGGTTATCGTCGGACCACCTGGCAATTTGAAACTCATTCTGTAGCCTCCCTCGAATGCCATTACATTCCGCACATAGTTGTATTTAAAATTTTGGTGCTTGCATACTATCTACCCATTCTTCATCCTTCATAGGTCATCATACCTCGTCGCCAGCTGCTCGGTATTCAGCTCTCCTGTACAGCTTTTTGCTATAGTACTGCTATTTACAGCGCCTGTTTGCTGCTACCTCCTGGTTTATTGGCCAGACAAACGGGAGCTCCATCTAACGTCGTGGTTGTGCGCCTTGAAATTTTTCCTTCTTCCTTCTTCCATATGAAGTTCTCAAGCACTAGCTCGCTTTCCGCTGAGTTCTCTTTTCATATTTACACTCACTGAATTCGTCTGGTCGTCCTTTTTAAAAAAGACCCCTGCAACAGTTTTTGAACATAGAAAACGGCTCCAACCAGTCGTCGAGGTTCCTATATGAACGTGTGAGCCAAATATTTTAACACTGCATGCACCAGGAAATTTGCAGTTTGGTTTTAAATGCAGCTGAAGATCGCCCGCTCTTACTAAGCTTCAATTAATAACGGCACAAGGAGCACCGACCGCGTCGCCTGACCTTTTTTTGTGTGTACTTAAAGAAACGCGCGCACATTTTATTTATTTACTGATCTCAAAACGAACAAATGGGACATTGCCGAGGATGTTTCCGCGGTCGTGCTGTCACCAATGCTGGTTATGCTGCAAGCCGGCGTTCTTAGTTTCGTCTTCTGTTGAAAGAAGAGCGAGCGGTTTCTAGCCGTACGGTGCCTCAAACCCTTCGAATTCGTACGTTCTTCATATGCAATATAGACTGCTGTATTGCGACAGACTTCCTACTCAGCGAGTTCACCTGGCCCGAAAATGGCCTAGGCGTTGCCTTTTATTGCGATAGCAATTATATGGACAGTCTCGACGGGTTGTTGCCGTCGCCGCCGCCGTCACGTCCCGTACGAAGTTTCTTCTTCGTGGATTTCTGACACCCAGCAAAATGCTTGCTTCGACTGAAACCTGTAGCGCTCTTTCTTTTCCCCATGTACATTTCACAATTTTCTTTGACTTTGTCCTGCGGTCTCTTCGCCTTCTTTTGCCTGTCTATGCTCCCGCGTTCGAGCACGTCGTTTCTCGACTGCATTGCGAGTTTCCTTAATCGGACAACTTTTTGGCTTTCTCTTTCCTTTTCAGCTCGTTCTTTTGCTTCTATTTCCTCATTTGTGTCGTTGTTACGTGTAGAAGTTCGCTATACAGCCAATCCCTGCCCTGTATACCTCGCCGCCTTCTCTCTGGCATCTTGTAGCTATATTTGTTACTGGGTTGCCATTTAAATATAAGCTTCCCAACTGTGGTCCCATGCTCTCTTTTCCAGCTACGTATCCTGTTTGTAAGTTTAAGAATTTATCATCGCTTCCCAAACGACTACCCTCTTCCTCATCAACACTCATTTAGGAGACAGTGATAAACTGTGGACTGCCTGACGGGATACAGCACCAACTTCCATAACTCGTCGCTCAATCCGTCCAGCTCAAACAGGCATTCACGTTTCGTAACAAGATCATCGCAGTTCGGCCCCATTATCAAATTCTTTTACATCTGCACTTACGAAATCAGCTACCTTCTGATTCTTCTCTCTGCAGTTATTTCTCGGGCCCAAATAAACTACACCCGACCCCGTATTCTTTCCACTCACTGTGCCAGAAGAAACACCTAGAAAATTCTTCAGATGTTTGCTTCGCCCTATCCCATCTAATATCCCGTATAAGCATTCCAGCTCTCCCACGTTTCCTTTCTTATTTTGCCCTGTTTCGTAATTCGCAGGCATAAATCTCAATATCTTATGGCTCTCCCAAGTTTCTAAGGTGTGTTTATGTAACAGCATAAATTCCTTTCTGTTTTTCGTCCAACGGCTTCTCACTGTCTAGCCACTTCGCCTTTTTTTCCCGCCACGTTGCACGGTTATGTAGCTTATTGCACCATAAGCCCTCTTCTTTCTTCGTTGCTTTTTTTTCTCCCGGTTGTTGATAATGCTAATTTTTAAGGTGTCCTATAGGGAGTTTCTTCGTTATTCTCCACCCCCTGGCTTTCAGAGGGCGCGTGGATTCAATATAATTTTTACGTGTCAGTTTTAACAAAAAGTTAACGTACAAAATAACGTTAGTCACCTGTGTTCTAAGGTCCTTAGTTCAGTTGGCGAGACATAGGAAATGATAAATTTGTTGCCGTTATGGTTTGAGAAAGATTCATTATGCTATTGTGCAAGTATATACCTACATTATTGCTTATTGGTCTGGGGAAGCACAACGCAAGCTAACTTGCAATCACTACGCACTTAAAAAAAAAAAGACATTATAGCCCTTGGTAATATCACGTATCAGGATACAGAACACTTGAACTAACTGTGAATACTAAACATACACAAATCAATGATCTCGCGGCTGGCTCTTGAGCAACGACCGTGCCTTTTCATCCGCACCGCAAGGTCCTAAATATTCGAACCATACGCACTTCGATGCGTTAATTACCAGAATAGCAGGGTCAGGATAAACTATTGTTCACAAACGCTGCATTACCAAATCACGAGACTGTTGAACAGCAACAAAGAGCAGAAGAAGTAATAACAAACCATAAATCTGAAAAAAGTAAGAAAGGCGGAAATAAGTCAACTATATACTTCTATCGTAGACTTTATCGCAACCGCAATATTATTCAGGCAAACGTCTGCGCTGTGTAAACTCCAGTGTAAATTGTTTTTTATGTATCTATAATAGAGTGCGCGTACAATTATGCAGCGATACATGGCATAATTCAACATGCAGACCGTTCTTTTTATCCTTGTATGAGCATTCAACGCTCCACGAACACGCTTATTGGCCTCGAGGACATACTGTCGCGCCACCTACGCTCTAACGTCACTCATAGGACGCCGGTTTTATCGTCTGCTACAACTCCACATTTCCTGCGTGTATGCCACCGGGCGTCGTTTTGTTATGGGCACCGCGAGCGCTTTTCCCCAGCCTGATGACCGTCCTCCAAAGAAGCATTTTAGTGAACCGATAATCGGGGCAAGTATACGACGATTTCGTGCCCCTGGTGACAATACCAGCTACGATCATGAGCCATAGCCAACGCCATATGAGACTATGCAATTGCTAGACATGCTGATGATTTATTACTAAATATTTTTGACGTCACATTTCACATGTCCTGTGTTGAACGAATGCATCGTGAAACAGTGAATAAAATGTGCCACAGAATCAGGGCATGGCAGAATACCACCGCGCAAGCGGCCCGCTCACACTGTCGACAGCATATGGGAATGATCGGCAGACTGGCGCGTTATCAAGCATGATTAGGAGTGCTGGCTTAACAGTCGCCGCCGTTTTCTTTACGGTAGATAGGTTTACTTGTTGCATCAGCTCGTCGTATAGCCAAATAAGCTAGCATATTTGGGGCTAATTAAGCTAAGACTGATTAGTGTAAGCCCCATTAAAGTAATAATAATGAAGCCAAGCCTAATAAAGCTAATACTACTCAAGCCTAATAAAGCTAATACTACTCAAACTAGCGCAATTAAGCTAAAGCTAATTATACCGGTCGTATTAAACCAAGCATAGCCTAATTCACCTAACATTAATTAAGCCATATATATAAGGTGATTATAAT
Organism: Hyalomma asiaticum; assembly: GCA_013339685.2. Lineage (NCBI taxonomy): Eukaryota > Metazoa > Arthropoda > Arachnida > Ixodida > Ixodidae > Hyalomma > Hyalomma asiaticum. The sequence goes on from CM023481.1 coordinate 89,910,530, forward strand.
TAACCCAAGCCTAATAAACTTATGACCAGTGAAACCAAGAATAATTAAACAAAGTCTAATTAATGTATTACTAATTACACAAGCCTATTTGAAATAAAGCTAAGCCAAAAATAGTTAGGCTGACTGATTAAGTCATGCCTAATTAAACCATGACTGAGGCTAATACTAATTAAGATGTATTATCAAGCTGACCGGCATAATTAAGCCAATGCTAATTAATGCAAGATTAATTAAGTTAGGACTTATTGAGGCAAGGCTGACTGCGCTACGGCTAAGTTGGTTGCGAAGTGAGACCTAGCATGTTTAACTTCAAATCGACGAGCTGCGGTGCCATGCGCGTCTGAACGCAAACCTCGCCTATTATTTTCTTCTTTTGTTCGCTTACAGGTAGCCTGCCATTATCCAGCATCAAAAACTTTGTTGACAAACGGTCCGAGAATTCGCGCCGGCTTTCCGAAGTAAGCTTTGTTTACGTGCCCAAGCACGTCAATTAGTTTGGTGTAAAACAAATCGACAATTAACACGAGAAGGCTAATTTGGCAGCACTTCTAAAAGCTTCAGCTATCACCAGCAAGTATTTGCACGAGCTCGTTCTGTACATGCCGATTAGGGCACGCCAGATTCGCACAGGCAGAAATATTACTTAGCTTTAATGGAAAAAATGGCGCAGCCAGAATTAAGTAAACAATGAGAACGGCGTGTTAATTTGTTTTAAAGCGAATGTATATGAAAAGATTACGTTCTTCATATAACTACATAACTTTTCAGACATAGGGATAAGGAAATCCCGAATGAAAAAAAAAAAAGGTACGTCATGAAATTTTAGGCTTTACACAATATTTTTTTTTATGCTAGCACATGGCGAAAGATGGTCGAATACTGCTCTGCATACCGATAATGAAGTTGACATTCCCAGAAGCGAACGTTCCATGCTGATCATTAAGGCGACAAATGATTTAGAATGCGCGATTTGACCCGCACGTCACGTTTTAAAAGGGAGCTACGCAGCGCAGCGATGAAGGTAAGAGGGGGCATCCTACCTATGACGTCAAAACGATCACAGCGCCGATCACAGCACTAGTGGGCCTCGCGGCCAATATTTATGCTTGTTTCCAATGTATGTTTTATACATATATATATATATATATATATACGTGTCATCGTTCTTTCTTCTTTTTTTTTTGTGGCCAAAGAGAAGTGGACCTGGGCAGGACATGTCATGAGGAGGAAAGACAACAGATGGACAATAAGAACGACTGTGTGGATACCAAGAGAGGCAAAAAGTAGCCGAGGCAGGCAAAAGGTTAGATGGAGCGATGAAATTAAAAAACGTTTGCGGACATAAAGTGGAGCCAACTCGCCCAGGATAGAGTAGATTGGAAATCGTTGGGAGAGGCCTTCGTCCTGCAGTGGACCTAAAATGGGCTGATGATGATGATGATGATGATGATGATGATGATGATTGTGTAAAAAGTGTTGTTTCATGTGGAAGGACCCCGTCAGGCGTGTCTGCCTCTTGACGTCGCTTTCCTAAATGCAATTTCGACACCTCAATAAAAGTCAGTTCAATTCAACCGCGAGCTAGGGTTCAGCACTTCCACACCATACAGACCTAGCGCTGCTGAACGGGTACATTATTATTCGCAGCTATTTACAACTGGAGAAATACAATTAACGAACGGCAAGCTTTGCTGATGTGGTGCCAGAAAAAATATAACGTAATGAGAAAAAGGAAAACGAATCACAACAGAAATTTACCGGTTTCAGTCATCATTCGCATCGGCGGATAGCATAACGGCGGCTCGACAACGCTGTTGTGCAAATGCGAAGGAAACCATCAGCCTTATATGGGAAACGCGGAACGTGTCTGAACGCACTGGCTTGCGAGAAGGAAATTCTTGAGCAAACCATCAGCCTTATATGGGAAACGTGGAACGTGTATGAACGCACTGGCTTGCGAGAAGGAAATTCCTGAGGAAACCACCAGAGTTAAGGGAAATGCGCCAAGCGTCTGAACGCGCCGGCTTGCGCTACCGAAATTCTTGAGGAAATCATAAGCGTGCAAGCGCCTGAATGTACTTGTGTGAACGCACTTGCTCACGCGCAAGATATTGATGAGTGTTTAATGAATCCATTTCATGCTCTCGAAGACTACAAATCTCGACACCGTTTGTCGAGGAAACGAATAAACCACCTCGGTAGAAACAGCGGCGAAATCGAGTGTTACGACTGGCCCTTTCCCACTGAGAGTTCTTGGTAAAAGTCGCAAACAATCGATTAATTTTTTTTTTTTACATTTACGCCTGTCATGCAACAGCGTCAGTATTTGCCGAAGTTTCTCTACAATAAACAAATCGCACGCATTTGGTGTAGGTGCAGCGCTCCGTTGTTGTTGATATTGCTCTATCATCGGGAAAAAAAAAAAAGAGGCAACCACGCGTCGTACCTCAGAGCAACGGACTTCGACACTACAGTACCAACACTTCAAATCCTGCCGTCGGAACGTATTTCTGTTCATCTGGCGTAAAAATTCGCCACACTGACGTCACTCACGCTCATGGATGTATGCGTGTGGTTGTTCATGGCTTTGAGTGCCGCTGGCTCGCATTTGTAAAGAACGAAAAAAGTGAAGACTTAAGCAGCGCCCCAAGCATGCACGCGAGATGCTAGGAGAGTTATGGTCTAGAAGCCAGAGTATGTGAGAACTATTTGTCGCTCTTTTGTCAGTGCGTTTGTACAGGGTATGATGTTCTGCGTTGGCCGAAATATCAAACTCGTCAGTGCGACTGACCGAACCCTATATTGCAGCACACTGCTCAGGTATCTCGAGAGAGCAAGGAAGGCTCGTCTTTTTCTATTAACCATACATCCGGAATTAGAAGTGCCGGTGAAGTTTTTGCGGGAACTTGCGCAAAGCAAGGTGTTGATTGATTTGATTTGTGGGGTTTAACGCCCCAAAACCAGCTCTGATTATGGGAGACGCCGTAGTGGAGGTCTCCGGAAATTCCGACCACCTGGAGTTCTTTAACGTGCACTGACATCGCACAGCACACGGGCACTCAACAATTCGCCTCCATCGAAATGCAGCCGCCGCAGCCGGGATTCGATCCCGCGAACCCTCGGATCAGCAGCCGAGTACCATAGCCACTAGACCACCGTGACGGGGCGCTTTCAAAACGGCGTAGGAGAGACTGTGGCACTCAGCGGCATTGAAGAGGGACAGCCGTGAAAAAGCGAGAGGCTGCGTGCGCGATGGCCTGCAAAGGAGCCACGTGGCCCGACGGTTCGAGTGCCACGAGGAACGGCGGGGCAACGAGTGCCACCCGAGAAGCACGCGCGCGTTCCTCCGCCTGCGCGGCACTCGGCGCGCGTTGTTGTTCTCTCGCGGGCCGCGAGGATGATATGCAAATTGACCTTCCCGACAAGGATGACGGCACTCGCGCAGGAAACGGCCCGCTCTCGGCAGAGAGGGGGGCGCCTCCGTATCGGCGCGCTTCAAATAAGGTCGGCGCGATAAGCGACACCATTCCGATGCTCGAAGCCGTCTGTCGGTCCGCGGGCGCCCTGGCATTCCGCCAGCCGCGGGGCCAGCCTTAAAGCTCCGGGGCGCCCCACGGTCGCGTCGATGGGCCCCGGTTTGGGTGCCGGACCTGAACGCCCCGTCTTCACAGTTGACGGCAAAACGGCAGGCGTCTTGGGCTCGTGGACCAGCACTTACGTTATAATGTTGACTCGTGACGCACGTGTGGTCGGTGTCTCGCAGCAGTGTGCCGTCGTACTCGTTGCGCGTGCGCGCTTGCTGAAAAGGGACAACGGAGACAGTGGGCCGTGATGGGGGGCGAAAACACAGGTGGCGCTTGTGGTCGTCTTGACGTACGAGTATATAGATATGGGCAATGAGAGAAAAAACAAAATTGAAGCTGTGTTGCGTGTCAAAAGCATACCTCAAATCCCCATTAAACGGGTCGATAAGCTCATGATGTTTCAGATATTGATCTGTAAACCACGGAATGTCTCCTGAAAAGTCTGGCTCAATATTCTGTGACTTGTGAAGTGTTATACAGACATATGTTTTTTTTAAAGTTGATAGGCACCTAATTCATTGAGCATCAATAAATCAAGACGTTGTTGGTGCTATAACAACGGATAGCCAACATTTTTCATCCCTTACCCATTGCCAGCTGTCATTTAGTAAGGCTAGCCTGCATTAGTGATAGTCTAGCCAACACAGTGACAGTGCTAATGGTTGCTGCAAGTATGCGAGGAAACACGGTACTTGAAGTGATTGCACTGCCTTCTTGGTGAGGCCCGTGTACTGTGCGATGTCAGTGCACGTTAAAAAACCCCCAGGTGGTCGAAATTTCCAGAGAGACCTCCACTACGGAGCCTCTCATAAACATAGCTGGTTTTGGCACGTAGAACCCCAAAAATAAATCAATCAATTGCACTGCCTTCTGAATTGGTGCATATCTTTCGTTATAGAACTGCAATTATCACCATATCTCGTTTCACAGAAAATAACCTAGCAAATAATATGCTGCGTGGCCTTATAGATCCGGACAGCACAACATCTCTACTGAAAGAGCTCCCTCACTAGAGACACTTCTGTTTTCTCCCTAATCGAAATGAAGGGCCCACGCGGCGAGCTGTTCCCGCTTACTTGACTCCCTTCTTGCTTTCCCGTGGTGAGGCGCATTTCTGTAGAGCCGGTCTTCGACATAGCTCATCACCTGCAGGTCACGTTTGTCGGTTTGAGAAGCAAAGAGTACTGAGCCGCCATTCGAGCGTTATGTTTCAGGAAAAATGAAATATAAACATCCACTCAATACATCAATATTTCTCGCCTATAGGCTGTGCGTGCTCTATGAACGAGCTGAGAGCGGTACGTTGAGATTACGGAAGCGCGTTGAGATTGCGTGCACGGCCTTATGCCTATGTACACGGCCTTTCTCAGAACGCGGCTACATGTTTAGGAACCTGACCACATGCTTCAGAGGCAGCTGCGAGGGCAGAGAAGCCCGCAACCACTGTTTTGTAACCTACAACCAGATTCGTGCGGGTTTGTACTGCATGCGAAGGAGGCGCTTGAGTGTGACGAAGGAACTGCTTGAGGCACCGGTTGCGTCGAACGCTAAACGAAATCGATTGATGTCCTTCTCACACCTCTTGATTGACACCTCCTTCGAACCCCGGCCGTGGCGGCTGCATTCCGATGGAGGCGAAATGTTGAGGCCCGTGTATTGTGCGATGTCAGTGCACGTTAAAGAACCCCAGGTGGTCGAAATTTCCGGAGAGACCTTCACTCCGGCGTCTCTCATAATCAGAGCTGGTTTTGGGACGTAAAACCCCAGAAATCAATCAATCAACCATTGACACCTCCTCGCTTCTTTTATTATTATTCTTTTAATCCTAGGTGACGAGGCCAATAAATTATTCTGGCATTATGGATATGAAAAAAAAAAAAGAAGAGGGCGTGCCTTGCGCTGGCATGTCACGGCTTCGAATTACCGTTCACATTGTAATACCTTGGCTCTGTTGTTCTTCCCTATACAGGCCGTACAACGGCGTCATTCACAGTCTTCCCTTCGTCTGCCGTGGAAGCTGCAGTCTTTATTACGAAAGATATCCCTTTACGTTCGGTCCCGGAATATCAGGAACTTCGACGTTGCGTTGCGGACACAGAAGGTGTCCCGTCATTTGAACGCTGAACTGCAACAAAAGCCCCCTTACACACGCACCCCCTCACCCTTATCGGAGTGTGCTGCACCGGCCACCTCAAGCTAACCCATCGTTAAATATCTCGATGCTTCGTACTCACTTTGTGGCTGACATCGCAGTCTTCCAACTATACTCCTTGGTGCTTTATTTCCCCCCACGTGTTCCCGATCGAACACTCAGCAACAGTTCCAAGCTGCTGATATTGCCATCTTAATCGACAACTTAAACTTGATATCATCAGCCCGAATAAATGACATCAACACCAAAATACTAAAAAAAAAGTACTGAGCAAGTTACCAGCGTCATTCTTTCCTGCATATTGCAGCAATCACTTTCCACCGGTATTTTCCCGCATGTTTTTGTTTTTATTAAAGGTGGACAAGGTCATTCCAGTGCTTTAAAAAAAAGGAAAAAGAAGGAGCAGCCTTGCCCATATCGGAAAAGTGGTGACCTTGGCACCTTTCTCTTACTTTCTTTCATTTCGCGCTACTGAAACGCAGCCGTGGCCGCGGGCATCGAACCCACAACACTGAGCTAATCCTTTTCTACGCTTTATCGCACACTGGCCTTCGGATAATCACTACCATGTAGCAGTGGCTTGAGGGCAAGAGCGGATCCGTTTTTTTCCTCCTGCGTTTCTTGCTTCCTTTTTCTGTTTTCCTTTCTCCCCTTCTGCTGATCCTTTGTTCTTTCTGTCGTTCTTTCTGCTTTTGCTTATTTACTTTCTCTTCTCTTTCTCCCCATGCTTCTTTCTTTCCGTCTTTGGCGCAACACCAAAGATATGGCTCAGAGATGTTCACGCCTTCTTCAGTTGCCGAGCGTGCACTGAAAAGCGCGCACGCGTTACGGGCGCGCGCCGTGCACTGCGTCTACTTCTTCATGCGTATACAACGCCGCTTTAAAGCGCGTGCGATGAGCCGAGTCCGTTTTCCGAGAAGAGTTTGGCCAAGCGCACCGTTGTTGCTGAGCCCTTTGATCCTGTTCCGGACTGGCGCTGGCTTTCACTTCTGGACGCTTATGTTTGTTTACCTGACTTCTGAAGAGTCTATGAGCTTAAAAGCGCAAAACGTTTTGTACATTAGAGTGGTGTGCAACTGTAGTACAAATAGTTTATGCGCATCTACTGGAATATTTCGAGGCAAAGAAAAAAATCGACAGTGGCTGAATGGGAAGCACGATGGCTTCGCAACCCGGCGGTCGATGGTTCGAATACGCAGCCGAACGGTCAATATTTAGTTTCAGTCTGTTTAAATTTCAGCCCAATGTTTTCTGGACGATGATGATATTTTTTTTTATTATGCTGGCAGCTTCTACGACAGCACAAGTACTACTTCCAGGGTCCCGTAGGGAGGAGTCCTCGGCCCCCTACTTTTTCTTATCTACATTAAAGATACTTCCACTAATATCTCTTCAGGGATTTGGCTGCTTGCCGACGACTGCGTACTATACCGTCCTGTTAATAACAATTCAAATGTTTTATCCCAGTCGTCTTACTTCCATGAAGTTAAAACTTCGGTGGTTGATGTCATTAAGCGCAGCAAAAACACCCCTTATCACGCTTCATCGCAAACAGTCGTACCCTACTCGCGAAGACATAATACACAACCCTGTAATATCCTCCGTTAACACCTTCGAGTACTTAGGAATCAATATAACCCCTGACCTATCTTGGCGCACACACATAGCCTCTTTAACAAATGCAGCTTGGCATCCTTCACCCGAATATCCGACTAGTGCCACCCTCCGTCGAACTTTAACTTACTAATCCTTAGTCAGGCCCGAACACGAACATGCATGTGCTCTGGTATCGTTGCCTACATAACCACTATAACATGCTCAAATTTGTGCAGAACATGCAGTGCCGTACATTTATTTTTTTCTTCTGATTATTCATACACCTTTTGCCCATTCAAACTTACATCCCAAACCAACTTTCCAAGCCTTTCATCACACCGCCAGAAGCCCCTCTCGTTCTCTTCCGTAAATTCTTTCACAAGTCACCCCAGGAAGACATCAGCGTGTCACTGTGCCTGCATATCGTCACTAAAGCCCGAAAAACCACGAAAATCTCGCACCGTCTCTTATGCTTCCTCATTCTTCTCACACACGTGAAAAAACTGGAATGGTCTTCCCGCTAACACAGTGCTTCACAAAGAAGTTATCTATAAATATGACCGCCCCCTCCCCTAACGCAATTGGCAGAGACTGGCAGAGAGAGGCGTCACACCAAGTCAAAGGAGCAATAGTTCCAACCTATGTAACCAGTCGCGCAAGGCTGGGTACAGTCGTGACGATCGAGCGTTAGCGTAACCATACCAACTGTATAACATACCCTTTTTACAAATAAGGAGCTGAGCACGACTATAAACATCCGTGGTCATCACAAAGGACACCAAGACCTCTATTAATGGGATTACCTTCTTGAATTGAGGGCATGACGATGGTGTTATTGCGCCGAAGTTGTAATGCGAGTTCATGAGAGACGTGAAGCACGCGCGTCAAGAAGACTTGTGCTTACGTGGGAAAGTGAGTATGCACATACATATACACCGCGTTCGGGATTCGATCCAGTGCTCTCCATCATGCTCGGCAGTCGAACTCCGCCGTGGACTAAGGCGTTATTCTCGCACTCGCTTCCACTAAGAATCCGTTCAGTTTTATGCAGTCAGTGCCACATGGTATAACAAATAGCAACTGTATCAGTGAGCGAAACGTATTGTCGACTATACGGGCGATCGCCGCAAAACCAAGTGCTGTTCATGTTAACGCACAGCGCTTCGCTTCAACTGCTCGCGGCGTAGCTTCGGGACTTCCTGAAGTGTAGCTTCCTCTTGCTTTCAAACCAATGGTATGCTATGCAGATGCCGGGCGTCTGATGCATTGTGCATTACAAATCCTGGACCGCTGAGAATGCTCTCCAACAGGGATATATGCTAATGAAAAATCTGGGTTATATAGGGCACGTGCAAGTGGACATGCGCCCGGAGAGATTAGGAGAAAATAACTCAAGAAGTGATGAAGACGCTGAAAATTGGACAAGTCAGAGAGAGAAGACGAGTCGGCATCAAATGCATCCGACTGTAGCGAAAGTGAACAGAACGGAAACAGAAAGTCACACTGAGGGAGCAACCTCCAGCCACATAGAAGCGAAGACTTGACAGATACTGCTTTCAATTGTCGACCTACACAAACGCGTCGGATGCTCGCCGCGTACTTGTTTTGGACGATCATATCAGAGCGTGAGACTTAATTCTGGGTGTTTTACTAGGAGGGAAGGTGGTTATCGTATAACATACGCCCTTGACACGACACACACACACACACACACACACACACACACACACACACACACACACACACACACACACACACACACACACACACACACACACACACACACACACACTGTGCGTGAACTCATCGGACACACCCAACCGCGACAGATTGCTTTCGTAATTGTCGTTGTTCAGGACGCTGGTGGCGGTGACAATATTCGTGCACCCAGCTGGCCGGCATCCTTTGAAGGGCCCGCTGCGAAGTGTGTAAAAAAGCGCGGCCGCGTGCGAGACCTCCGCGTGTGGAAAGCGGCCGTCCTTCCCGGCCAATGTATCCTCATGCGTCATCGCGGCGGAGGAAACGGCCGCCTTGCTCATGCTCGAGTAGTTTTCCACTCCCATTCCGACCGCTCAAGGAGCGCAGCCGCGGGTCGACTCCGCGGCTGCGCAGGCCGGTCACGTCGCACCTCAAGGTAGATTGGAGCCGGTGATCGATGTGGGGGACCGCTCGCGGCCGCTGCGCGCGCCTTGTTTGCGGAGGCGCCTCCGCGATCCTTGGCGAGCCGTGTAAGGCCCTCGCGCTCACGGGTGTCGTTCACGCCCCGGGTCGACGCCTCCCTAACTGCTCCCAGGGTTCCCGTTATAAAGCGAGCAAAGGGATTTGCTCCGTTTTGCCTCGCGCTGGCGCAGTCGGCGTCGCCCGCGGAACAGAGGACACTGAAGCTACGCATTCTCTCCCCCCACGACGGAAGCAGCGAGAGATAAGACCCGGAGAAAACAGGCCTTGTTGACGCCACCCGCCGGCTGGCAGTTATGCCGTCAGCTCCGACGCCACATAAAGAAAGGTCACATATTTTTGCTTCTTCTTTTTAAGAGCGCGAAAAGAAAGCGACGCGGGTGCTCGCGGGGTCTGCGAGAAACTGTCGGGATCCCCGTGAAGCAGCAGCGCGCCTTGCCGACACAAAGCCCAACTCCGCCTCGAGGCCGGCGACTACGCCGCGGCAATCCATCACGCGTGCGCACGCACACGCGCCGTTTTCCCCCGCCACGCGAGCTCGCGCAGTGCGTGCGCCCAGCAGCCACGACAGTTGGTGCACGCAACGAGCCGCACACTTGTTCGTACATCGGGGCCACAGATTTATCGGTGCCCGAGCAGAGTGCGCGCTCCGAGTCATTTACCCCCCTCGGCGGAGTCCAGGTGCGCGCACAGGTGTCGTCGACGCGCGCAAACGGTGCTTCCGCATCCAGCGCGCGCCCGACCCGCGCTCGTCGTGCCTCGATCGCGAAAGAGTTGGTCGCGGTTCCACCCACCGGAGTAACCAGCGCTTCGCAACATGCTTTTCAGCGATGGCGCTGAGACGTGCTCCCGCAAGGGCTGAAGAAACTAGTGCCATTTTTGTCTTTCCTCAGAACCCCCTCCCTCTCTCTCTTTAGCTACAGAAAAAGAAAAAGTTATGACAGGAAGTTCACAGAAGAAGAAGAATGGGGGGCGTGAATGGTGCGCATTTCTCTTAGGGGCAATGTCCCCGTGTTTGAAGGATTTATTGGGGGGGGGGGGGATTTGCACCGTAGTACATGAGATTCACTTATTGCGCTCTTGTAACCTAACCACATTAACCAACTGCTAGTTGATCAAAAGCAGCCAGCACTGGCAAACATTAGCGAACACTAGCCACCAGACAACCGTCACTTCCAGCATACAATAGGCAGGTCTGCTACTATGCGAGTAAATACAGTGCATCATGACATGTAGGTCATGATGTACTGTAAAGTGCATCATGACACGTAGGTCATGAGTGCATCATGACACATGAAGTGCATCATGACATGTAGGTCATGATGTACTGTAAAGTGCATCATGACACGTAGGTCATGAGTGCATCATGACACATGAAGTGCATCATGACATGTAGGTCATGATGTACTGTAAAGTGCATCATGACACGTAGGTCATGAGTGCATCATGACACATGAAGTGCATCATGACATGTAGGTCATGATGTACTGTAAAGTGCATCATGACACGTAGGTCATGAGTGCATCATGACACATGAAGTGCATCATGACATGTAGGTCATGATGTACTGTAAAGTGCATCATGACACGTAGGTCATGAGTGCATCATGACACATGAAGTGCATCATGACACGTAGGTCATGAGTGCATCATGACACATGAAGTGCATCATGACATGTAGGTCATGATGTACTGTAAAGTGCATCATGACACGTAGGTCATGAGTGCATCATGACACATGAAGTGCATCATGACATGTAGGTCATGATGTACTGTAAAGTGCATCATGACACGTAGGTCATGAGTGCATCATGACACATGAAGTGCATCATGACATGTAGGTCATGATGTACTGTAAAGTGCATCATGACACGTAGGTCATGAGTGCATCATGACACATGAAGTGCATCATGACATGTAGGTCATGAGTGCATCATGACACACGAAGTGCATCATGACATGTAGGTCATGATGATGCACTTTATGTTAACTCTGCATGCAGACTATGTATATTCTGAAATCCGTGTTAAAGAAATCACCGAAATGAATCTTGTCATTTATGTCATTCATGTCATGACTTACATATCATGAAATTTCACATTTCTGGCGCCGTGCACTTTCTGATATACACCAAGTTAATGAAACGGCCTGTCAGCACTAGGATCAGGTTAAGTGGAGATCTATGGGAGAGGTCTTTGCCCTGCAGTGCGCGTAGGCATGGTGGTGATGATGATTGAAGCGACCACAACAGCTTCAGCCTTCACAAACTACGCACCATGTCGCGTATGCCCTATACATGGCATGGGACACATGGCACGCATACCACGTCAATCGTCTTTGTCACGCATGCATACCACGTACAGCATGCCCATTCTGATATGCACCCAATTAACGCAATTAAGGCAAGTGAAAAAATTTACTCTGAATCCAGCAAACGCAGCTCCTATTGGGGTCGTACACCGCGTTGGTATAGTGGTTACGGTGCTTAGCTGCGGGCACACAAGACGCGGGTTCAATCGCGATTATGGCGGTCGTATTTTCGATGAAGACAAAAATGATGAAGACAAGTCGTCTAAATTTCCGGTGCCCTCAACTACGGCGTGCTAGATAATGACATCGTGGTTTCGCCACGTAAAAGCCCACCAATAGTATTATCCTGTTCGAGTCGTTATCTCTGCGTGATAAGTTTAGGACAGTCGAGCAACAGGTGACACACATTGTCGTCGTCGTGGCCGCATCGACATGTTCAACATGACACACGCTCAATTCTAAACAAGTGCTTTGTGTGGGCAGTTCCTAGCCGGAGACGATGCATGAGGGTGTCGATGCGTCGTGGCAGCTGAAGGTATAATTAGTGCTAAATATTAGGCTCAACTGCGTGCAAGATTGTTTCTTTCGCACTCTCTGTGAAGCAGTCTTGCAAACGTAGTTTTCGTTCGAATTCTTTCACGACAAAATGCTTCATGGTGAGATTGTGCTTTCTGTACGTATGAAACCCCGCAATTTACGTGTAAGTGATTGAAAGGGGGACGACATGGTAGCGCTAGTGGCTGTGAAAAAAGGACGCAACGCCTGCGAGACGGCGAGTTACCAACGTTGTTTTTTTTGTTATTGGGCCAACTTGTGCCAGCAAAATGCACCATTCACCAAGAGCTTCGCGACAGCCACAAGCACAATTGTTAGTCGTCGAAATCTGCACTCATGTATCTATGCTTTTCACCTATTTGTAGATGTATACCAGTAGACATTCGGGAATAATCGCTTGTGCATACTCTATAGCGATGATGTGCCTTGGATCGAAAAAGCGCGGTAATTGAAGGTCGCTATTCAAGGACCATTTTGGACATTCGTTAACCATTACATTACTAACTACCACTTTGTTATTTTAATTACTCTTCCTTTTTCTTATGTCTTATATCTGCTACTTTTTTCCCTTTTTTCCCCTCGCCAAGAGAAGGGCAACCAACGGGACACTCTATGGGTTAACCTACCTGCCTTTCCCTCTTCGTTTCTCTCTTCCTTTCGCAATATTTAGCCATTCTACAACAGAAGCAAAAAAAAAAAATAAATAAAGGAACTGAAGCAGCTTCACTGGCCTAACGTCGCGAAGACTGGTCGAACAGCTGAGCACGTCTCGACTCTGAACAGCTTAGCTCTTCAAAAGCGAAAAAAAAAAAGACAGCGTGGTAAGGGACAATCGTGAATAAGCTGGACCCAAACCAACCCCCTCAATGCATGTTATTGCCGTTTACTGGGACACCTTTATGCACAGAAGCACACATACAGCTCGCAATTTTATGATCTGACGTGCTCTTATAACGCTGTTTCTGCTATACAAAAAAAAAAAAAAAGAGATCGTTCTGTTTCTGTCGAACCCGTCCGTCACCTTCTTGTGTATGTGATGAGACTGCGCTACACTTGACTGCCATCGGTGCTTATGAAGGTCATGCACCGATCGAAGAAGTCATCAGCGGACTTCTACGTTCACTCAGGGCCACTAGAGTCTTCTGTAAAGATGGTGCTTTCCAGTTACTCTCCTCGAATGTGAGTTCTTTTCACATGTGGGACAAGACGACACTGCGGCGGCAAGCTTACTGCAACTCGTTCCCCGCTGCCAGCGTCTTACTGTGGTCGCTAATCTTGAGGCGCGAGTGGTGTGTTTGCGTGACCTACCGTCTGCGCTCTTATCTGGACAAACATCTTTCTATCCAGGAGGCACAGCGTTTATTCTCAACAGTTGTCCGGAACGGGGTATCATTCGTTCAGGAACCGCCCGTTGGCTGTGGTAATAGCTTAGGCTGTCGAGAAAGCGTTGAAAAATTTCGGGCTCCAGAGCTGAGGGAAGCCGTGTCGTTGCGTACGATTCGTTGGCAGCGTGCGAGAATTATAATTATTTGATATGAAACGCGCGCATACAAAGGACAAGGACGGAAGTAAGAAGGGGGCAGGCTTGACAGGGTGCCGCCGAAAAGGGCACAACGCCTGTCCACTCTTTAGAAAGGCCTATTCAGAAACAGCAGTTGAAGACAGCAAGAAGATAGAGAGGAAAGAAAGGGAAAAAAATTAACAGGCCACAAAGACTGATATCAACAAAACAGCATGCTCTACAATCGGGCAGCCAGGTTAGTTTCTTGAGGAAAAGTAAGCAGGGCGCTTCGTAGCACGCACGTGTTCACGTCGAGAAACATGTATGCTCACCACTTGGATGCAGGTATATAGTATATTGTACTCCCTTACTTCAGCGGTTTGCGTGGCGCACAGAGTGTACGACACCCTAATACGAGGCGCTCAAGTGTCTCCCACGAACCACGGGACGCACACGACGGACTGTCCACAAACCTTCGCCTGTACAGACGTTCACAAACGGACACGCGTAACAGAAACAGTATGCAGTAATGCATCAACGACGGCCACAAACACGAGGAGGAAATGAACCATTCGCAACAGGGTTAACTGAGGGCTGCTTGAATGGGTACTGGCAGATCAACACAGGAGCATCGTGAAAGCTGGCATCCACATTCGGGAGCGCAACTGGAAGCGACTTGAAGAGGCTTTTCATTTCCGCAGATAACCGCGTGCTACGGTTTCCCCAGAGCATGATCAAGGGACACCCAACACGAGAAGCAATTTTGCTGGCACACTGCACTACATGCTACGCAGCATTGGGCGGTCAGCGCTTTTCCTCTTGTATTCTGCCCAGGGGAACGAGGAGTCCGTATAGGATGACAGCATTCGATTAGCTTCATTTCACTTGCGCGTACCAAAGGAAAAGAGTACTCCAGAGCAATATCACCATTATCAGCTACTTCCAAGCGTACTCCAGAGCAATATCAGTCGCCTGCAGGCGACTGATATTGCTCTGGAGTACGCTTGGAAGTATAATTGACGAGACCGGATGCGGAGGTTAAAATTTCACACCGGAACGACAGCCTTCAAACCGGAACAATTTCCGGTGGTATATAAACGGTGCATATTTGATAGCCAAAGCTGGATACAAAATGGCTTTTCGACGATGGAAGTTTGTACAGGAAACATCAAACCATGCGCCATTTATGTTCCGACATTGTTGAAAGATGCCTTGCCGTTCTCCGCTCGGTACGCTAGCCATTTATCGTGGAATATTTGCTCAGAAAGGGCTAGAACGGTTATAGTGGTCGGAAACAAGTTGCGCATTCAATAGCGTCATTCCGCAACGGCCCGCTTAGATATAATCTACCAATCGTAATGACCACACACGCAATTCCGAGGCACATACTGCTTTTTAGTATAGTAAGTGCACTTTGCGCACAACATCAAGCCTTTTTGGCAATACGTTGACACGCAGAAATGTTTGACCATATTCTCTGTATATTTTCTTGCACTACATACGGTATAGTTCTCGTTACTTAACTATTAAACACGACTATAAACAGTCAAATGACAGCGTATATAATTATCACATGCAGTATCATCGAACGGGCTGAAATCTGCAATCAATTTCCTTTTTTTTTTTCACATGTCGCCTTTTGCACATGCGCACCATAATGTTTGACGCGTGAAGGAAACGCAGGCTTTACAAAAATGGGACGCGCTGTGGCTTTAGCTCGGCACAGAAACTGACCACTATAATTCAAAACCTGGATAAATGTTCGGTCGGCCCTGATGTGGAAACCAGACAGAAGTTCAGGTGTTTAAGATATACCATTTCTTAAACATTATAGCTATATGTCAATGAAAAACGATAACCACGCATCCGACTACATACGACGAAGGTCCAACAAAGAAAAGTATCATCGCGAATAGGTTACGTTGGGAGACGCCAGGGTTGCATAGGGGCTAAAGTAACAGACTTATGAAACCCGCCTTATGAAGCTCGGGCCCAACCCGGGTCCGTGTTTACAAAGGCCTGGACCGGCCTCAACCCGGATTTTCATTATACGACGGATCCCACCAAAGTAAAACACTGAAGTGGTTTGGACTCTTTCATTATTTTTTCGAGAATTCTGCTGTCATTAATGCGTAATTTTATATCCCAAATATTATAATAAAAAAACTTAACGTCAATATTTTTATTTTTTGAATGTCGTGTCCGAACTAAGAGACGATGGAGTCACAACGCCCAGTCTCTCTTTAATTTTCGTACTTTGGCCACATTCGCTCGGTAAAAACGTTTCTCAGCTATGCTAATACTCTGACTTCCTTAGAACGCAATGTCAGTCGTTTTAAGCAAGGCCAGAATTTCGACCAACGGCCACAATTCGGGCCTTACTTTTATTTCCTCACTTAGTGTCCGTGCGTGTTATACTTGTCATAGAGATATGGCTGCGAAGTAATTCAACTTTCTCTGAGATGCCGCGCCATGTAAACTTTTGACGTGTGTTCCAGCACGCACGCATATGTATAAGGCTGAGGTTCTGCTCGTGCATGTGTGATGAACAGGTGCACCCCATCGCTCTTCCTGGACCTCGCTCTTCAATCGCTCTTCCAGGACAGCGTCACTGAAGGCTGTATAGCCTGCTGCAGGTACGGCATCTCTACAGATACGGCATATTGCGCAGGCAATGAACGGATGTGAAAATAATAATAATTTCTGGTGTTTTACGTCCAAAAACCGCGATGTGGTTATGGGAGACGCCGTAGTGGAGTGCTCCCGAAATTTCGACCACCCTGGGGTGCTCTAACATGCACTGACATCGCACAGTATATACACGGGCCTCAACATTTAGCCTCCGTCGAAATGCAGCCGCCGCAGTGGTGTGTAAATATGCAAAACGTTGTACAAGAACCAAACACCCTTCGTTACGTAAGCCCATCCGAGCCGTACACTCTTAGCACGGTAACCTTTAAATCATTTTATAGGTACACAAAAATGTGAAAATATGCTCCTTTACTAAAGGTTAAAGCACTTTAACCTTTATAAAGGAGCATATTTTCACATTTCTTTTTTGTACCTATAAAATAAACTAAAGGTTACCGTGCTAAGAGTGTAGGTCGTCGGCATCATCAAACAACCGTGGCAATACACACACGGTTGTTTCACTTTCTTTGACCATTGACCAAAAGCCCGGCGCTTCGGGGTGATACCAATGTACCACAACAACTTTTAAGGGGAACCTACGCTCGTTGCTTTGAAAGTGGGCTATAAATAAAAGAGGACACATCAGATGCGCCCTACTTGGTCGCTCCCCCCCCCCAAATCCTTTTCTTTTTTCCCCGAGAGACGATGCTACTGCTGTCAGACTGCATGGTAAACTATTAGAAAAAAAAAAAGACCTTCTCGGGGAAAGCATAAAGCACGCAGCCGCAATCACTAGCCCAATGCTGGCGCAGACGCTCCCGGTTGCGGTACAGTTTTGCTGTTTATAGGCACATCCTTAAATTTATGTGGCCGTAAATAACAGGTCTGCGTCGTTCGTGGCAGACGACAAAGATAAATAAACAAAAATAAAAACTCGGTTAAAACTGGCTGAAACCTAGGTCATAAATTGGGTCGAACTTCACACTAACTTCCTGAACCAATTGGTTCGGCTCTCCGTTTGGGTGCTGCATTATGATTATGCGTTTCTTCATTCAGTTCTCTTATGCAGCGAATGCGATACATGCACTGATTGGCAACGATTAACGTATAAACGCCCGCATTCGTTTATCCCACGACACCGCATGATGCATATAGGTTGAAATAGTATGCCGTAACCTTTGTGACTGCGACCCCACACATTACCGGGAAGTGTCATACGTTGGAATGGCCTCCGTAATTTATTGGATGAGCTCGACCGAACGTCGCACCATGTGCACACTCCAAACTCTTAGCCACGGAAGGTGTATTTGGGGTGTATTACTGCGATGGCAATTCTATGGACACTTGAAAGGGATCTTCGGCGCCGCCGTCATGTCCCGTATATGTAAGTATACATATACCAATCGAATTACGGGGTGCTTGGACTGGGAGTCGAATATCCGATCTCTCGGTCGCCAGACGCACGCCTAAGACGACTCGGCTCTTAATACAGCGCAAGCGGAGCGGTACTCATACGCAGCGCTTGAAGCTGGAAACATGCCAGAATCTCGAGCCGCCTTCAACCGAGGAGGCCCGTGTTTGCACTAGCCCCCGAGATGGCGCCGTGCTCTTACAGCGTTGTTTGCGTGGGTCGCCGACGGCGTTTCTACGGCGTGGCACTGCGTCGATCGAACTGCTTGCCGAAAGCATTGGCGAAACGCTAGTCGCGCCGAACGAAAAGCGCGCTTGCATGCGTATACACACTCCACAAGCACGAACAACGTGCGGCTGCGCGTTAGACGCGCTGAAGCTCAACGCCGGACATGATTGCACAGTTCGATGGAACAAAACGGAAACGCATTGCCGCTAAAGCTGTAGTGTAGTCTGACTCTGTATAATAATCCATGCGTTACTACCGCATTCATTGCTTCGCCCTACGTCACGGTACTCCCCTGCACTGTAAACAAAAATTACCCGAGATGGGAGTAAATGGACCTGTCCTCTAGCGCATTCCCTGATGAGAGTTTAATATACTCCGGTCATGCGGAGTAAAAGATTTACTCCGCTTGACCGCAGCTGTATTTACATCCATCGAGGAGCTTTTGCGGGTAGCTATGGGAGTATTTGTTTACATCCATCGCGGAGCTCTTGCGGGTACCTATATGGGAGTTTATGTTTACATCAATGTAGGAGCTTTTGCTGAAGCCAGCTAAGCCTAGGCGTGGTCCGGGACAATTTCTTGCATAATTTTATTAATATTCGATCTACCTGGGTAAATTTGGTATCCTTTTGGTCCTTTCTCCTTCCGGTCGATAGCCTTGACGTTTGCTTTCCGATAATCCTGGCTTGTCCGCATACAATCTTGATAATTTCGGAAGCCTAAAACCACGTCAACACTCGCTGGGCGGTGGTGCCCCAGCCACTTCGTCACAAAATATTTCCGATTCGCCCATCACTGTGGTGGTCTGGTCGATGCGCGGCATTCGGCGTCTGGCTGGAGGAGCAGAGCGGTCACCAGTGGAAAGAGCCTTGACACGTTTACACAGAACACTGATCGGCCGTTGCAAACTCACTGCGCACTCAAGACTCGTTTAAAAAAACGAAGTGGCGCTTCACTTGGACGCACTAAGCACACTTGCGAGCACGCACAGATACAAATCCCACCGACGATTCGTCGAACCAAGCAATGCACTGGAGCATCACACGGAAGCACTAAACAGACGCGCGAGCTCAAGCGCGCATACACACACACATCACACCGCCGCAAGAGCGTCGCAACCGAAGACGGCTGTTAAAAACTCCCATGTGGGGGTTGGGACCACGTGAACTGAAACTCCGTGTGGGTAGTATAATAAGGGCATGTCGTTTTTATACTCCGTCACTTAGCAATGGTGGTAAAATGATGTCATGCGCCGAATTCACTCCGCTATGACGGAGTAAATGGTTGGGGCATGGGAGTTTTATCGGTTGACGCGCTGGTAAAAGCTCCCATCTCGGGTAATTTTTGTTTAGAGTGTGGATACCTCGTTCACTTGGCATGCACCAAGATCGGGATGGTAGGGCATGAATGTATGACGAACATGAGTGATTCGTCTTCATTTCACTAACGTAATAAACTTGTCATGTACATCCCGATTAACGACGCCACGACATGTGGCTTATACCGGCATTGCTCGGCTCGGCGTAAATGCGGGCATGCGTCACATCGTATTGAATCTTTGCATAACACTCTATATATGTAAATGAGAGAGAAAGCAAAATAGACGTCTGAATTTTTATAAGATCACACTTTACGACAGTGAAACAGGAGAAAATGTAACATTTGCTGTACTTTGCGATTGAAATATCCCAAGCAGAGAACAAACAAACGTGCTATAACACCGAAAGCAACCTACCACGCGCCAACGGAAGTAGAATTCTAACCCGTCTCCCTGAGGTACAAAGCAAGCACACTATATACCACCGGTACACAGTGGTTCTTGTCACGCAGTAATTATCGTAAACGAACCTATACTGCATCAAAATAGGCGGTTCTGATGTTTTGCTCAGCTCCGTAGCAATACACCGAAAAATGAAGTTTATGGCATGCCCATCAGCGCACTGTAGCGCGCATTTATCTCGATAATAGAGAGGTCTGTGCAATGATGTCAGTGCCGACGTTACGTCATACCGTGAGCTACTCTTCGGTGGGCACACAGCTGCCGACTTGCCTGGCAAACCCCCGTTACGAGCACAAGTACACAATTTCCATGAAGACACCGTTTATACTATAGGAACAGTTCCCTGAATGTCAAACAATTCGGCATGGACAATTTTCTCGCTGGCTGCTTCGCATGGCATCGGTTCCCACAATGTGTCGGATCTGAGGTAACTTTTTTTCTTTTCTCCCACAGGAAGAATGTTCGTAAGGCAAAATCGAGTATTTGGAGAGCCTTTCTGGCTCACTACTATAATCGGTCCATCTGTCTATAGCGTATTTCATTGCGTTATCGCCATACGCCCGGCGTTTTCCAAGGTCGCGAACGGAGCGCGCACTATCGGCGTGCACATAGCATTCTCGATAGGAAAATGGCGAGTGCCGAGGTTTTATCAAAGGAGACGCGGGTTAGCCAGATAACTATTATTTCTTGGGTGGCAGAAAAACTGTCTTAATACTTGATTTTGTCCTAGAGTTCACTAAGTGGTCCGTGAAGCCGCGTTAAGCTTTGCACGGGTATATGGCATATTGCAGGAAATGATGAGGTGTGCAAATATTGAAAGCTTTGAACAAGAACCGAACATCCTTCGCCATTGGAGCCCGCTCGAGCCGCAAGGTGTCGACGTAATCAGTTAAATCACAGCAATAATCAAAACACAAACTAATAGGTATATATAGTTCAGAATTTTATTTGCAAATATCGGACGAAGTACATGTTATAGATAAACTATTCTAGAATATCTTCATCCGCTATGACACTGTTGAAGGTAGTGTAACATGGGTGATATGGGCGGCGCGAGGGCGCATGATAAAAACACGAAATCATCAAGCCCATCATGGAATAACCACCGCTGTAAAATATTTGCACGAACAGCCCAGTCGGGCTTCTTTTTCACCAAATATCTGAGCAACAGGGCAATATAAATTAATGTAGTCTTAAACGCTGCTAGACTTATAACGAACGAAAGCTTTACTTCACTCTCTCTCTCCCTTCAGCGCACGTTAAAGAGCCCCAGGCGGTCAAAATTTCCGGAGCTGTCCAGTCTCTCATAATCATATCGTGGTTTTGCATTATTACTTCTATTGACCACCGAAACGTCACCGCGGCGCCACAAATTTAAAGATCCACTTTAAAAGTAAATAAATAAAATTAAGTTCTGAGGCTTCATATGCCAAAACCAGGATTTGGTAGCGAGGCACGCCGCAGTGGGGGACTCGGGATTTTTACCCATTCACCGTATACCTGAAACAAAACACAGGAATGTTTTCACATTTCGACCTCCTTGCCCATTCTGTATATGCAACCGCTGGGCCGGGAGTCGAATCGTGAGCAGAGGTAAAACCTAAGTCGCCAATCCACCTCGGCGGAATATCCAGTTTTCTCATATCAGGAACGAGGAAGAAGTACACGATATTTACAAGCCCTGCAGCACTTGCTTTCTTTAGAATGTGGGGCTCCTGTTTACCTGTTTACCCTGTTTACCTTGTTTACCAGTTTACTCGAGTCCCAAAATCAGTTACATCATCACAATATAGCTCGAGGACTTTATAGGATCACTCTTCCGTTATCGCGTCGTTTCTCTCAGCCGAAGCCACAGACTGCGGTCAAAGGCAGTAATTTTTCTATTACGGACGGTTAATTTGCGACACTTACTTCGATACGCGGTCACTCAATCATAGCGCTCAAAACTAGAGTATCTCGTGCACTAACCACACAGGCAAAGAGCTTTTGACGACAATGCAAGCTCTGCCAAAGAAAGCGAATTTAAAAAGGGAGGTTTTTTTGGAAATGTCGGCTCCTACGATGCATCCTTGTTGGACCACGTGCTTCCAAGTCAGATGAACTCAGGGGGCCTCCTCCGCCTGACGTTTACGCACAGTATAGTTAGTCTGCTCGCACAGTGGCCATTATAAGCAGCCGGAAATAATTAAGCCGCAAGCGCCCGTTCAGACACATCATTACTGCGTTTTTAGTTAGCCGCCCCTTGCCACATTTAGTTTGCGTGCCATGCAACCGCGACGAAGGAAGCGGGCACGCGGGCTCGATTTGGCCTGCATCATACGATGGCGCCAATATTGGCCGCTTTTTTTTATCTTCTCACTGACGGTTATAGGACGTGTATAGTTGCCGCGCAACTCTCCGTACGTTACGCCGTCTTTACGCGGCCGGCGCAACGACCAGGAAAAAAAGAAGAGAAAGAAATAAAAACAAGGAAAGGAAGGTAGTGAAAACGCCGAGCCGCGTTTTCTCGTTCCTTTCCTCCCTCGCTTTCGCCTCAAAACGAGAGGGATTCGCGCGGGGGGGAAATGGCGAGCGGCATCGGACGATCTCCGCCGCGTGCGTGGGGCGGAAGGAGTGCGCGCGTGTCTCTGGTGACGCCGCCTTCCTGCAGCGCCGCCGCTATGGCTTATCGGCGCGTCTCCTCCTCGGGCGTGGGCGAGCAGCGCCGGTGGTAGGTCCCGTTATTTCTGTCGCACGTGGCGGCGCGCGTGCCGAGCGTCAGAACCCCGCGTGCCGCCGCGGCCCCGTCGGTGGCGGCGCCCGGAAAGCCATTTTAGGCGCTGCTCTCCAGCGGCACGTATACCCCTCTCGGCACGCGGCAGCGTCCAACCTTGGCGCTCTGCTGTTTTGCCCCGTTGATATAGTTAAGGGGGAAGCTGTTAGTTGGGGGGAGGCAGTTCTTTCTCCTGACCCAGTTGCGGTGCCGCAACCCTTTCTCCGAGGCTGAGAGACCCTCGAGGCCGAATGTACCGCTTTGTGTCGGAAGCTCGAGCGAGACGCGAGGTTTCCGCCGGCCTGCATCGCGTAGTCGTATGTCGCCTTCAAACGCGCGTAGGCTGACTGAAGTTTGACGCGTGAAGATTGAAGACAAGGAAGGAAATAAAAACTGCGTAAGAGCAAATTCTACAGCCTTCCATCACTAATTTCTTCAGCGTAGGGTAGCCAATCTGACAGTCGTCTGGTTAACACATCTGCCTTCTCAATACTTCACCCTTTCCCTTACCCTTTTCCTTTTCTTTTTTTGACTTCTTATTTTCAGGCAGTTGAGGAGGCGCATTTCCGCAACCGCAGAATGAAGCGCATCGTCCTGCTCCTGCAAGGCTGGTATATGCTTGAAATAACACGGCGGTGCAATAGGGTGAAATCACAGCAGCAAAGAGGGGAGACTGAGAGACAGCTAGTCGATGTAAAGGCTGAAAATTTGACCGTGGATGCAGCAGCGAGGTCAGATAGTGCAATGAACTCACTGGGAAGGCAATCTTGCTTCACCCGCGATCATGCTTCACCCGCGGGGTGGGTTGGGGCGGCCCTCCTAATCATCTGAGGGTGGCACCAAAGCTGCCCCATATTTTAGGGGCGAAGCTCCTTATGACATCACCTGGGCGGTTCTCGGTTGTCGATGCATCCTGCGTAGCCAGTAGCGTCGCCCTTAGCATACAATAGCATACAATAGATGGTGCTGTCCCATAGAGATGCATGCAAACTGCAGTTGGGTGACGATACACTAGATGGCGCTGTACGCATTCTGTGTCCTAATATGAGAGAGAGTAGGTGGGCAGTGAAGGTGTTCCGCTATTTATATAGAAAGAGCGTTGACACGCAGTGGAGAAAGAGAACTAAGAAGCTCACCAGTAAATATACGGCTCTAAGAGAACTGACAACAAAGAGCGTAAAGGGAAAAGTCAGAGAGGCGGAGAAGATTTACTGGAGGGCAGCGATGGAAAAAAAAACCGACTCTGAATAACTACCGAGAGGGCAAAAACGAAATAAAGAGGGATGCATTTTATGATAATTCAAGAGGAAGCGCTTTATTGTTTGAAGCGAGATCGGGCTGCCTTAGAACGCGTATTTTATAAAGCGAAATTCAGTAAAGAAGAAGAAAAATGCACATGCTGTGAGGAAGATAGGGAAACGACTGAGCATGTTCTGATTGAATGCGGAAATATCCACCCAGGTGTACGTTTGGGCACCACCCTACATGAAGCCTTGGGTTTTACGGCGAACAATGGGAAGCTGAACATAGCCGCGATTGAAATAAGTAAGAGACGGTTAGAATACTGGTGGCAGAAAACTAGAGAGAACGGACAAAAGTAATTATAGGGAAAAATATGGAATTTCTGCCGTAAGGGGCAGGGAACTGGGCTATGAAATTCCGTTTTTGCTATGGTATGATCGATTTGATTGAAGTAAATTTAAAAGGCACGAGGAAAATTTAAAGAGAGGAAAAAAAAAGTTCTTAAGTCTTCTTACGAGCCTGGTGGCGCACATGTCACCGCCCCGTTACAAAGGGGAAGCTCATAGCATCCATCCATCCATCCATCGTCGTCATCTCCATTTCTCGTCTCGTTTCCGAGAGGGCGCTGTCCCATAGACATGCGTACAATATGGCGGTTGGGTGAAGGTACGCTAGATGGCGTTGGCGGTGCAGCTGCTCTCCGATTGGCTGCTACGCGGGGAGCGCTCCTCTCATTCTCCTGGATCGTCGCCGTACGTGTCGGATCGCGCTTGGTGGACCATGGACGATGAGAAAAAAATTCTGACCGTTGTGTCCGAAGCGCGGAATCG
The DNA here is from genome assembly GCA_013339685.2 of Hyalomma asiaticum. Classification (NCBI taxonomy): domain Eukaryota; kingdom Metazoa; phylum Arthropoda; class Arachnida; order Ixodida; family Ixodidae; genus Hyalomma; species Hyalomma asiaticum. The sequence goes on from CM023481.1 coordinate 89,935,279, forward strand.
AACCAGGGACCCCTCGCTTCCGAACGCGCGGCGCTAGCCACTACACCACGAAGCGCACATCGACACATGCACCACGATGACAGTAAATACCCAACATTAACGAAAGACTGCGCGTTTCTAACGCGTTTGTGCTAGCGCGTTACGGCCCGTGTAAGAAGCTGGTGTAAGACGCTGTGGCCTCTCCGCCTTTTACTCTCTCAGCAGTCATGTGATGGCGTCGGCAAACGCGGTGCGCGTTCCGGCATGTGTAAGGGGCTGCGTAAGACGTCTTTACATGATGATCGACTGGGCGAATTTACACGGAAGGTTCACGGTTTACCGATGATTCCCTCCGGAGCTTCGCCCACTCATCATCATTCACCCCGTGGATATGCTGTGATTTTTTTACACTGCACTGCAGTTTTGGCCGAAACAGCCCTATAGTGGTAGGGGGTCGGGAGGAGAAGCGGGTGCTGTGGTAAAGCTGCTGTGCCCCCCTAAGAGAGAACCCAGCTACGCACGCCTATGATGATGATGATGATCACTTTTCACCAAAGGCAAACTCAACGTGGGGGCCGAGTAGATGGACATGTACTCTGCTCTAAATACCGAGCTCGCGGCTTCTGACGAGATGTAGTTGTTCCTCTGACTTTCTCAAAATTCAGGAAACACTGTGTCGGTCAACGACCTGCGGGCCGTGTGCACCAGGTGAAAATAGCTTAAGGATTTGTCACTGATGTGCTTCATCGTCATCACCATCATCGTTGTCGTCGTCATCACCATCAGCTTCTCTACGCCCACTACAGGATCTCTACCACACTTCATTTAACTTAGTTCCGTGCTAACTCCGGCTGGCATTACTCTCGTACTGCTCAAATTATACGGAAGACTCGCAATACACAGTTTATATGAGTTTTTATTGTTCGAGCACTTCACTTACTACGAGCAGAATTCTTGCGTCCTACTGTTAGCACATAAACAGGATTTGCAGGAACCGAGCTGAAAAGTCGAAAACGAAATCCGCCGCAGTAGGAGGAGTACTACACTTGTAGCTTAGGACTGATGAATAAAGGGAACGAGCCAGGAACTACAGTGAACTTTCGGCCACGACATTAGGCACACACATGAAACCCAAACCGAGGATAGAAAACAACTCCACATTCACGAAGCTTGTCCTAAGCAATAGATGTCTCCATAGGTCGGCCGGCGTTCGAATGTATACATACATATGATGGTCACATTCAGCCTGATAACGAATGCTTCGCTGTAACAGTGAGTTAGTGACCATTCGTAGACGAGGTAAAAGATTTTTTTTTTTTTTTTGCATAAACGGGCAATGAAGCGTCGCGCATCTTGTGGGCTCTGGTTAAGCATGGCAAGACAGTATCCTCGGTTGCGCCGAGTATCTAGAGCACGTGGCGGCATAGTGCAACATAGTTTCCGATTTCTCTTGACGTCATTAGACATACGTTGCTTTGGCACGTCCCTATCTCAGGTTTCGAATGCTATTAACACTGAGAAAATATCTATAGCTCCGCGAGTCTGAAGGACGTATGGTAGTGTGGAATGTAGAAAACACGCAGGAAGGTATTCACGAAGCATCTCTATGTTAGGATTCAGGGGCCTAGCCAGAGCGGGAGAGGGGGCAGTGGCGGTGATGGTGGTCCGTTGCTCCGAAATGTCTCTGTTTGCAAACATACTGCACACAGAAACATAAGAAGATTCGAATCCACCTTTCCGAATCCCAGAGTAATGCGAAGAGCCCGATCGGGGACATAATACTCTTTCTCCTTTTGTATTCGTTTTAGCACTTACATATCTTTCATCAGCGTATTTCCTGCAGATCAAAGTTTCGCGTCTACAACACATGCCTTTGCTGTATAATGCACTTCGCTAAAGTGAATGTAGAGTTTTCGCTGTTCAGCCCGCACGCCTGAGTGTAGTTCCCTTTCAGCACTGCGTATAGCCAAACATCTGCAGCTCTTCATATTTTTATTTTCTTTACGAGCGATGCCACCGCCTGCCTTTGTGTGCTGTTACTCTCCTGTCCGGAAGTCCTGTCCAACTGTCAAGCACGCGTTGGCGGCGATGAAGCTTTTTACGAGCAGCTCCGTAGTCCCAGGTGACGATGACAGTCTCAGGATGGTGTGCAATATGGTGGACAGCATAAGCGACAAGCGACGACAGCCATCACCGTGCCTGCTGTCTGCTGCAGGAAGTGCAATATTACGAGATTGGCAGGAGGCCGGTGTCTTTCGGCAAAAGTCGCCGTTTCAGTCTGGGACAAGGGAGCTGTAGATTCTATGATCCCGATGGATGTTCCGCCAGCCTCTGTGAGCCCTGTTTAGAGTGTTCCTCCAGCGTGTTATTTTAGCGCTTATACGCTACGTAGAAGTCCGGATCAGCGCATGCATATTTCGTTTTCTCAGTGCTACGAGTTCTCATATATTACCCTGAGACACGAAGACAGCTCAGGACTATTGCCGGCGAGAACAGCATCTTCACGTACTCAGGAAAACTGACGGTGTTCTCACGTTCCTTACAAGAACTGTTTTGCTTTCACGTAACAGACAGCAATACAAACGCGGTGTAATGGGCTGTTGCGACGTTATATTCAAGATTTTTACGTGATGGCGCGGTCTTCACGAAACGCACATCGTAACTGCTAAACTCATCGTCGGTGACTACACAATGGTCTAGAGATCAAAACATTGTCGACTTTATGGAAACGTTACTTAGAGTATATAAGTAAATCATGGCTGCATACACTGCAGCATGAATTTGACTGCGCATTCAGGACGGATATTGTGCGATCCGTTTCCGCAATAACGCTGACAAATTTGCAGTCAGTGTGTAACGTTAAGAGGTTTACGAGACCATACGTCAAGTAATCATTTGACTCCGTATCTCCAGGAGGTTGTCCATTCTATCAATGGTTCACCTCTATTTTGAGGGTACCTTTGTGGCTTGACTGGAGGACGTCACTCCAGAGGCCTTTCCCCGACAATCTTTGAACCTCAAAACATCGCTAACAGTTCAAGAACACTGGAGAGAAGCGTCGCTCAACTAACTCACAGGAATCATCCCGAAATGTTTACTGAAACGCACTCCTCATTTTATGTCGAGGTGGAAAGCTGCCTCTCGGAAGGAATCGCAGATCTTCGAGTAAACGCCCGTTTGTGGTTTCGTGGCGGTCAGCGATCGACAGCCGTCCAAGTGTGTGCCATATCGGCAACCGCTACGGCTGTCTTCGTTGTGGTGGTTGCCGGGCGATAAGGGCGAGAGATCGGAGTCTTGCCCGTTTGGCAGTGCCCGTACACACAACTCACAAGCAAAGCCGATACGTTCGCTATACAGTGTACATCTAGGAACAGCCGAACTGTGGCTTACACCTTGCACTTCAGGTGGCTGTACGGGGCCCCCTAACATTGGAAGACATGAACTCTGCTACACTCTTATGGAAGACGAGCTGCACGCTTGCTCTCACAACACACAGCATTAATGTGCCGCTCCCCATCATCTCGCGATCCAACTGCAGCTGGTTGCGTAATCGATTTCATTCGTTGAGGATGTGGCAGGCCCAGCGTATATACAGCGTCAAGAATATCGAAGGCAGGTGAAACCTATTTATTAACCACCAAATTGTGGGTGTTCAAGTAATTGTTTGTTTGGCTGCACGAAAGAGCTTTTCGCCGTACGATGAATGATCTACTTAAACAAGCCTCTCCAGGGGAGAGGAGAGCAAGTATAGCCGTTAAATCCACGTAAAAAAAAAAGAAGTCAAGCAGCTTGAATGGTGTAATTTTTTTTTTCACAGTGTCTGTGATTCTTCAGTGTCTGTGAATCAGCGTCTGAGAATTTTCAGAACACTCGATTGTGATGTCCGAGAAGGTGGACACCCCGGCAAAGAGGAATAATAACTGAAGCTTCAGGAAACTAAGGGATAGCTGGATGGCGAATTTTGTTGAAGATGTTGCAAAACTACGCATACTTTAGTGAAACAACACGTTATTTTCTTCTTCCTCCGAGAGACGGGAACTTTTTTTTTATTATTTTATGTTCACTCTTCCTTTATACGCTACGCAGCGTGGGCCTCTCTTCATTCGGTTCGGCTTGCTACAGTTATGTAGCAAGTTATGTAGCAAGTTATGTTGCGCCATATGTTATGTTGCGACGGATGCAGGATATCAGACTACAGACATACTCGGTATTCGGCGGTCCGTCCTGTGAGGCTGAATGACAGCCAGATGAGCATTTGATAAGCTACAAACTGAGCACCTCATTCTCCTGACAAGAAAACGCAGGGGAAGTCTCTCCCGATGTTCGTGGCTGAATTAGCAATTCATCACGCGCGTGTAGGTAGTCACATATGCGCGCAATCGAAAACTATGCTACGAAACGCGCGAATTCGGAAGTCGGAATGACCTCTGCTTTCACTCGCGCTATTTTTTGCTTATGTTTAGTGTGTTTAGACTTAGTACGTTTGTTTATTACATGTATGCGAGTATCTACGAGAATATGGGTTGTTGAATTTTCTCAAGTGCATATCGGGACAGCCAGTTATAATGTAGCCTCCACTCCCGCCTCCGCGCAGTCACTAACAAGAAAAAAAAATTACAAACATCACCCGTAAACTACTGCCGAGCATGGTGCAGTGACCACATCTGTGCAGGCCAGAAACCATATACGCCGTTCTTAGCTACGAAACATGCTGTATCAAGAATACAGTGCTGATATCAACCATGCTCACTCGCTTCGCGCGCGATCGGACTTCCGAGAGCGAAAGTTCAATGCAAGCGTAAACGAACTATAAGGAAAGGAGGAGGTGTGGTTAGTGTAGCGACGTCGCTGGAGACGCACTCGTCCGGGGCCTGGAGTATGGCGGCGAAGCGAATCTCCTGTTGTCTAGTTTCGCGTCCTGTCCCTTCCGGGCGTCTTCTCCACTGCGCGGAAGTGAGCGGCTTCGTCCGCTGCGTGCGAGCAAGCAGGAAAAAAAAAAAAAAAAAGAAAAACGACCGGGAAAGCGAGGAGCAGCGAATTTAGCTACAGGCACGTCGCGTTCCATTTACGCGTTATAGGCAACGGTGCGTCACAGATGCTGACATGTTGCCTCTGTAATAGATCACCTACAGAAGCGCCCGGCGTTAAAGAGACGTCAAAAGAATGCATTATACAGCGGTCGATCTATTCCTCGTGTTAGCGTTCTTTTCCTACTCGAATGGGCGTTGAGGCGGTTCAATCCCGAAACAGCGGCAATACACTTATTTCCCTTTACAGTAAAATTCACAAAATGTTCGTCCCACCCTTGATGTTTTTTTTTTAGATAACGACAGGAGAACAAGCAGATAAAGTTATATCGTTGTATGTAAATATGTAAGCGTAACCAGGAAACCATGCTGTTGGTTCCTTAGTAAAAAGAATTTAGCGGGTAGCACACTCTTGAAAACTTACAATTCAAGAAGGAAGGAAAAAATAGAGAGGGAAAGGCAGGGAGGTTAACCAGTGTAGGACAACCGGTATGCTACCCTGCACGAGGGGAAGGGGACGGGGGAGATTGAAAGGTGAAAGGAAAGAGGAAGAGAGAGAGAGAGGGTGCACATATAGCACATTGTCAGAGTCAGTGGCACCTGCATGGTACGTGACATCACACATCGCTGTTAAAGTCGTTTGTGCAAGTCCGTCGTCTTTAAAAAGTGCAGCAGCGCCTTTGTCAACTTCAGTTGCAATGTCTTGTGTGGCCGACACTGCAGAATGGCATCAACCGACATCCGTCGCAGGCCAAGGGGAGCAAGAGTGGACGCCAATGTTTGCCTCTGTATGTCATAGCGAGGACAGTCGCATATGATGTGTTGAAGCGTCTCTTCACGTCGACAGGTGTCACAAAGAGGGCTGTCGGCCATTCCGATCAGAAAAGAATAAGAGTTCGTAAAAGCCACTCTTAACCACAAACGATAAAGCAGGGTGGCCTCTGCTCGGCGGAGTTTTGGTGGCAATCGAAAATGTCGCAAAGACGGAAGGTGGTGTTGTCGACTGTTCTGAGTTGTTTGGCTGCTTGAGGCACTCCACACCGACAGCGTAATCTCCTGTGCAATCGCTTGAAGTTGCCTGGCAGCGTCGGACCTTGAGAGAGGTATGGGCTCAACTTTTGTGCCTTCAAGTGCGGACTTGGCGGCCTTGTCAGCATATTCATTTCCAATGACGCCGCAGTGACTGGGGAGCCACTGAAACGTCACGTGGTGTCCCTTCTCATGTGATGCATACAATTCAAGACAACAACGCGAAGTGGGCACGCTCATCAGAGGTGCACGAAACTGACGAACGTGGCGAATGTTTGCGAATCTGGGCGAATCTATGAGGCTTTGACTATATAGTTATAGAGACCCTGTACTACTTTCTTTAACACGGCGTGAAAACGGTCCCCATCGGTCTCGGAGGCTCCCGTGAACACGTGAGCCAAATATTAGTGCCCTGCGCGCACCAGGGAATTCGCAGTCTGGTTTAAAACACGGCCGGAAATGGACTGCCCTTGTTTCGTCATATGACGTCACAGGGAGATTCGACTTCGTCGCTTGAAGTAGAACTAGGATTAGTGATTCCATAGTCGCGGAAATTTCCTCGGTAATGCTTCATTTGTTCGTTTTGAGTCCAACAAATAAAGAAAACACACGTATCTTTCTTTCACAACAAGGGGAGAAGTTAAGCTACTTGCGACGTCATTTGTTGAAAGGATTGATAGATGATAGATAGATTGATTGATTCATTCATTAATTGATTTGTGGGGTTTAACGTCCCAGAACCAGATACGATTATGAGAGACGCCGTAGTGAAGGTCTCCGGAAATTTAGACCACCTGGGGTTCTTTAACGTGCACTGATACCGCGCAGTATACACGGGCCTCCACATTTCGCCTTTATCGAAATACAGCCGCCGCGGATTTGTTGAAAGGAGGGCGGATATATTTGAAATCAAATTGCGAATATCCTGGTGCATGTAACGCATTAATATTTCGCACGTGTCAATATGTCATAATGACGACACTATAGATGGCTAAAAGCCACTGTTATATTTGTCCTATGCCTTCACTGGCCTTATTGTCTGTTAGGGTCATTATACGTTTTGTCTAACAAAGGTACGAATCTTTCGACCATTCTTCATTTCCCCATACTAGTGCACGTATTTTGGGGTAAATCTTGGGGTAAATCCCGAATTAACTTCTCAGAAAAATCATTAAAGTTGTTTCATGCAGTCATTGCTGGAATTTTTCGTAATCATATCGTTCGGTGACAATTCCATACTCAGGCCTACATAAAGTACAATAGGGTGTGTTCGGACAAGCACGACCGGACGTGCCCGGGACAACATTTAAACTTGACTAAAAAACAAGTTTTGTTGTTCCACACAACTGCAAAACCAGTCTCGAAGAAAAAAGTTGCCCCTCACGCCCCCCCCCCCCAACCACACACACACACACACACACACACACACACACACACACACACACACACACACACACACACACACACACACACACACACACACACATACACACACACACACACACACACACACACACACACACACACACACACACGCACGCGCACACACACACACACACACACACACACACACACGCACACACACACACACACAACGAGAGAAGAAAAAATTGTACGCGTATGTAGGAGTACACCGCCAACCAAAACCACTTTTAAGAGACTTAGCGAAGCCCGCATTTTAGTTAGTTCTCTAGGAACAAGTTCCGCAGCTACGGCTTTAAACATATTCAATAATATAATACACAATGCGAATTAGCGTAGTCAATTCTATCGAATTATCGCGGAATATCGGTACCTTATGTGATACCACGAAAAGAATTCACGAAAACGAAACTTTGCACAATATTAAACAAATTCATCTCTCCCCCCTGACAAAAAGAAAAAAAAAGTCACTCATCATCTTTAATACGTGTCGTTGTCGAACCTTGTCATTCTGTTGCCACGAAAGTCCTTTATAGGTTTGACAAATGTATTTGCTCTCGTCGGCATCGAAAACTGAGGACGAGCGCTCAAGTTTAGGCGTGTAATTAAGAAATAAGTATTCAATTTTTTTTCCCTTTGCAGTATTTCAGAACGGTATCTTCCATTCCGTTAACCATTTTGAAGATACACTGACATGAAACAATGTATATAGTTTCGGAAAACAACCCAGAACGTGATGAAAAATTACAAATCGAGAAATGGCGTCGCTGTGACGTGTGAGGTTTGCATGCTTGATTTTCGAGGTTCCTTCAATTTTGCGGCGCGAGAATGCTCCAGGAGTACCCTAGAATCGCACTTTGACAAAACTTAACTTTCTTTGTTTATGGGGCGGGGAGGAGTGGGCTTGAACACTGAGCATTGGTCCCGATATTTAGGCATATGTACAACAATAAAATTGCGGGGCATTGACTCATCGTTTGGTGCGATTGATTTTGCTTATAAGCACATACTATGCTTGTTAATTCTTTTGGAGGTACATGAGGCCAATGAGAAAGGTCGCAGAGATGAATCTACCTAGAATATAGACATATATTTCAAAAGATGTTTTTCTTAAATTCCAGCAATTTTCATTACATCGGACACCCCATGCGCATGTTGGCGCCTGTATTTGCACGTGTGTGTATGTGTGTGCGTGTGTGTATGTGTGTGTGTGTGTGTGTGTGTGTGTGATGCCACTGTACATGACACTGTAGCGGTTAAACAAGATGTTTTAAATCTAAACTAAGAACGTCCACCTTGGTCGCGCTTATCGGAACCTGACACGAAATAATAACTTCCCCTATGAAGCGGTATAACCGCTCTGTGTTTGGACAGCGGAAGTCTGTCGTTGTTGAGGTCATCGCAAAGACAGATCTCCGTGTCAAAACACGTATGCTCGCCTTCGCTTCGGAGCTTCAGATTTGCCCCTGTCCTTCCGCCATTTTACTTTTTTTGCTTGCTGTCGCTAATGACATGATAATGTAATTGACCTATTATAGAGACCCGTTGTCTCACTGTCGCTTCCTGAATCGAGCAACAATCTGCCAAACGTTGGGAGGCGTACGTGAGATTGCCCCGGGCACTTTTCGAGCTGCGAATGACTTCGCGGGCTACGCGTAAGTGGTCGCAATGAGAACTGCGCCGGCGAATAACGTAACGTCCACCGGCAGACGTAGAACCTATGCAACCCGAGAACGAAGGGCCAACGCAACAGCGCTACCTCCCCTTGCCTTTTCCCCTTGGTCTTCCAGCATTATAACACGACGAACGACATAACCATCGACTGGAATCCTCCCAAACCATCGGTGCATCTGTGCCGAAGTTACATAAAGTGCGCAGTTACTTGGTGTTCCAGACAATGCAGTCTCCGAGCATCGCGAACCATCGGTGGCCCTGCTTTCTTGTTCTTCTTCTTCTTTTTTTTTTGCATTTTCTCACGGGAGAAACGAAATTGCCTTACTCCGTGGTCGTCTCCATGGCACCGCCGAATGCTGCTTTTGGTGACGTTTATCCGGACATATCGGATTTTCTTTGCTCTCGATAGCCGCCGGAAGCTTGTGTTATATCACCAGTAAGCGTTTTCACCAATCTCGCGGAATACGATATGCCTCTCGCGACGTGCTGGCGATGCACATTGGATCAAGATTTGTCATCCGGCTTCTTGACTAGAACTTATCTTTGTGAGCCTATCATATAGGCGGGCATAGTTGCTAACAGTTTTTTTTTTTTTGGATACAACAGGTATGAATCTATTGTAATCGGTATAGGAAAGCAACGCAGGTGAAGCGAAGTGAAGGGACTTTCGCTCAACCCCTAAGCGTCGAACAATTACTTTCCGAACGTGACAAACAGTCGTGACCCCTTCCGCAGAGTGCCTAGCAGACTGGAGCTACAACATAGCGCAGCAATAAAAGCGAATCCCCAGCTAATGCTGCGCGGAATTAAGACTAATACGGAAAAGTAGACGCCTTCCCGATCCCTGTCGAATCGTGTGACAAGAGAGAGAGAGAGCGAGAGGCAAGATAGCGAGGAACATCGCACAGGACACTCCGAAACTTTACGTTAGTGAGGTTAGGAGCAGCCTGGACGTGCACGTTTCCGTGCACTCTTATAGATCAGAAGGAGGTTTTTCTACACGGCTTTTATGGTTCATGAAATGTCACCAAAGCCGGATCTAGTCAGCGCCGCCACAGATAAACGCTGAGATGCACGCAGATAAATTCCAGATAACATCGAAAACGAAAGCATACATGTCTGCTCCGCCAATGTGAGCTCGACGAGACACGAGTGCATAAAGAAATGTAAATATTTTGAAGCGGCAAACAAATAAATGAAGTAAAAAAAGAAAGCAGTCAATTCAAGATGATCGTCTTGTTTCCCAACATTTGTGGAAGTATTGTGCTGCTTTGTTCGAAGCCTTGCGGAGCTCCGTCTTTCGACGGGCACACGTGCTTTCTTTAAAACGAGGAGACAATGTGACCGTTCGCGCCAGCACACAGGTTCATAGTGGGTTTCACGTGTACACCCGCTGCTCCTCCTTGTAAAGAGATCTCGCTTTTCGCTCCCTCGAAGAATACGGCTGATCATCCAGCTGCAACAGTTGGTAGCCTGCTTTTGCTTTTGGAAGTAATTTTAGCTGACGCGATCTCCAGTCGCTGCTTTGAACTAGTCCGAAGAAAGGTGTTCATCCTCTTAGCGAAACTCTTCACGCTGCGTCATATCTTCCTTATCGGAATACATCCGGCAACATGATGACCCGGGACAGACCGTGGGTGAGGGAGACACGGAGCGTTCCAATCAGCCAAGAATCCACAATGAGCCATTTGCCAAAGGGACGCCAAAGACGCGGCCTTACTTTGTGCAACCTCCTCTCCTTCCCCTCCCTTCCTTGATATTCCCACTTCCACTACATACAGTGCTTGGCAACCTTTAACGATAATGTGTGTCGTCGTGCAGACACGTGTAGCTTCCCTTGAATACCGTACGGGAATGATACTAAGAGATGACGTCAACGCACTTCCACGAATCGTCTGCGCGGTGTCAAAAACAATGAGTTCCCGCGTGTGCCTGCGCTTAAGGCGGTGTTATGACCAAACACGCACAGCGGCCATGGTTGCAGCGACCACGTGACGTCGCGAGGCGAGGGCGCGAAGCCCCCAGAAAGGCAAGCCAAGGTCTACGAGCACGAAACCTTGCGCCGCCGTTCGGAGGCCTCGTCATGGATCCGTGCGCCTCGTTGAAGCTGCATATAACGCACAATTTGTGCGGCGAACGCATATTGCCGTGCCGCTATCGAGACAAACAGGGCCCCATCGCTTTTCCTCTTGTTGTCGGAACAGCTTGCACCGCCAGCTGCGTGAACTAAATACGCTATCGGCGTCGCGGAAAATAAACCTTGACGCAAAGAGTTGAATGGACTTTTGGCATCACACGGCGGAAAGTGGAGCGGCCGAAAGAAAATAGGCACTAAAGAGGTGCCAACGGCTGACGTCGTTTCATTTCCGGCATGCCGTTTCGTTATTAACACGAGCCGCGCGGTGTTAAAAGGATGGTCTCGCCGTACGAGGAACGGACACCTCACGCCGTCTTGTGAACGCCGCGGCCACAACGTCCGCTTCGGCCGTTGCGCTTGAGGACGCGCTCGTGCTTGGCGGCACCGCAAACGCCCTGACGCCTTTCTCCGTCTCATTTCACCAGGTTCCACAGCGAGCACGCCACGCGGGCACGTCTCGACAGAGGCTGCGGCGAATGAGAGGGAACGCTGCGGAACGCGTGTTGTTGGTGCGCATATTACAAACACGATGGCCGCGCTTATCTACTCCGCGAGTGCGTAAGCGATAACAGTGTACGTACCCGGTGTGTAGCGCAAAAAAGAAAATTTCGGAAAGAGAACGGACAAACACGGGTTGCCTTTGGCCTGCCTCAACTCGCTGTCCTTGGCTGATCACTTCCCCCCCAATTCCCCCCTCTCTTGACTCGAGAGTTTCGCTGGTGACGTCAGATCAGTTAAGGTAACGGGACGTCGTCCGCTGAAAACGCGCATGCTCCTGGCCGCGAGTATATCGCCATTGTGCAGCGCCATAAGCCCTGCCACCACTTTCCGCTTCGGGATGCTGAGCGCAGCGCGTGTGAAAGCATGCCTAGCGGAGTGTGAGTAGTTTGTTTGCTTACGGAGACCACTGTCTCAATAAACAAACAAAAGGAAACCTAAACCTTTATTAACCTCACCGAATTGGCGCAGTCACATCTCAGGAAGCGGCGACGCCCCGAATGTTTACGCCTCAAGCGAAGTGCTCATGCCAAAGATTATTAGCGTGCCCTTAAGAACTTCCGGCGGGGACGCCGCATGGCGAAAGCGGAAGTGACGTAACACCCACTCAAAGATACGGATGCATTCGCGAAAAAAAAAAAAGTACAGCACAAGTGCACGTGTTGCTCCTTAAAAGCAGAAAGGGGCAATGAAGTAACGCTGAAAGGAAAGGAATGATTATCACCGATCGGTTCGTTATCCCTTTTTTCTAAAGAAACCTTTGATCCCCCACACAATAACGGCGTCCTCCCAACCGCACACAAGGGTCCCGCGCCGTCCCGAAGCGCCGCTGGCCGTCGTGCGCCAGCGGTCCGTCCGCCGGCGCGGACGGCGGCAGGTCTGCGGCGGCGGCTCAGCGAGTGACTCACCTGCGTCTCATGTGGGGCCTGAGCCCGGCTGCGCGGGCATGCCGTGGAGGGAGTCCGTATCCAGCGGGGTGCGTCGAGTATCCGCGCGCGTCACGTGTTCATGGCGGCGAACGCCTGTCGCACGAGCACGAGCAGGAGTCGGACGAGCAGGCGACAGCGCGCGGGCGTGAGCAGGGCCCAGGGTAGAACGGGCAGCAGAGCGCACGTGGACACGCAGAGCAAGCACGGGCACGGTGGCCGCATGGGCGCGACAGGCGGCAGCCGGCGCTGTGGCAGGCGCGCCAGAGGCGGCGCGGGACTCCGGCGAATCTGGGTCAGCCGTGTCAGGGCCAATGGCGGCTGGACGTTTTCACTGGCAGCGGGTTCGTCGACCGGCTGGCCCCGATTCGGGCCGCCTCCTCGCCCGTCCCACTTGCGCACAAAGAGGTCACTCAACCGGCCGTCGCCAGAGAACCTTGAAAGCCTCTTCACTTTCGAAGGAAACGCACCTTGCTTCCTCTTCCTCCTCCGGCGCGCGGAAACGCTGTGTTTGGCCCCCGCCGCCGAGCAAGGTCGCGGTTATCCAAGACCTTCCTTCCGGACGGCCACTGGTCCTCCCCACTTGGTGCGCGCCACCCGAAAGCAGGTGCACAACGGGAAAAGGGGGGACCGTTATGGCGCACTTCCAGCAGAAGGGGACAGCCAGCTACATCGGACAGCCCTTGCACTGCGGCCCGTCACGGCGACTTTGTGGATGTGTGCTGCTGGTCACAAGGCCTGGCTCCCGTTCGCGACGCGCGCCACTCCGCGATTGGAAATGAAACTGCACGTGGGCGTTTGCTGGTAAATACTAAGGATGGTCAGACGTATCCTGCCACCGACGGGCTCCTTGTATCCACGGGGCAAATTACCGTTTGTCTTTCTGGGTTTCGGTGGTTATGATGCGTGAGTAATGAATGATCTTGTGCCACGGTGCGCTTTCCTATGACGTCTTCGTCTGCTTGAGTTCTGTCTCTCTGTGTGCACACAGAGCTCTGAGAAGTAGTAGTTTTTTCGCGCAAACAGTAGGACGGTTAGTAATGTTGGCTTTTATAGCGCAAAAGCAGCGCCATAACTGTAAAATGATGTCTGTCACCTTACTTCCGCGTAAAGTCAGGAGGGCCGAAGGAAGCACAAAGCTTATTCTCGCATCGTCATGCGCACCGAAAGCACGACTTATAATTCCTGCAGCATTAGAGGTAACTGTAGTACAGTGAGGAGGATTGCGCCTGGACACGTCTATAGGCATAACGGGAAGGCTAGCGGAACAGTTGTAGCATCAACGGCGCAGCGACTTCATACCGCACACAACGTTCTGGTACGAAGTCACTTTTCGGGTCGGCCGCGAGAGATGAGAGAGGCCGTGACGTACGCGGTATGCACGATGAGGCGCTCGGAGCACAGCTGCTGCTCATTTGAGACCGGAAAAAATAAATTACGTGCCTAGCGAAACTCGGGTGTCGATGCTCGTTGAGCTACATGATCATGTTTTCGGGCTTCCTCCGCTGGCAAGGTGACGATACGTTCGGTGGTTTCGGACCGTCGGTGAGTAACTTAAGTGAGCTTACTGCAAATGCATATACTAAAGGATGCCTGCATAAACTACTTTTACGGGGACGCAGTGAATGCGAAGAACTATATGCCCACCGCAGGCGGACGCGCCACGACTGCGATCAAACAAGGCTGCTATGAGACCGGATGTACAGCGAGTATTTTACCTTCGAAGAACACTTGTCGAGCGCATCGTTCCCACGAATATTTTGCCACACGTGGAAAAAAAAAATACCGTTCATTATCGGCCCAATAAGGCTGTGTCCTCGTAAACGTGGACATTTTTTCAACATTTCGGGAAATGAAAGACTCCTATATATATTACAAAAAAGCAAACAAAACAAAAGAAGCAGACGAATAAGAAAACAACAACAATAACATGTGTATTTTATAGGTCACTGGAATGAGCCACAATCAAAAACAAACTTACTAGGTAGGTCTGTGCTATCCTCTTGCGCTCAGGCGTACGTTGAAGCCGTATAGGTTACACAGGTGTCGAGAGGCTAAAAAACCATAAGAGGAATTGATGCTTAACATTACAAGAAGTCTTCCAAGTCTCCCGTCATGCCAAGTATCCGCATTTTTGAGTGCCGCAAGGTGATGTTAGAGCAGAGTTCAGGAAAGCGCGTTCGGTTTGGTCGGGTTCTGTATGCTCGAATATAGGAGCTATAAACAAGGATAGCGTTATTCACAAGTACCAACAGTGCACGAAGGTTCGCTCACATTCCCTCCCGAATGGCTTAGGATCCTAAAATTTTCTCCCCTTCAACCAAATGATTTATTAACACGTGCGATTCCTAAGCAGGCAATCTGTGCAGTTTATCTTGAAGTGATAATCTTGTCATTATTAGTGAAGTGATTAGTGAAAGGGGGTTAATTAATAAGGCTGGTCCCTGTTTCCTATCTCGCACAAAGGAAGGAGAAATGAGTGAGATGACCGCACTTCCTATGAATGTGAACTACATGAACCGCAAGTTTCTGTTCTGCAAGAACGCCGGACAGCAATATCCGCCTTAGTGGCTGAGTGGCTGTCTTGGGCTGCCGAGAACAAGACAAGACGACGTTGAGGCTCAATTCCAGGGCACTTAATTAACGCATTTCTATGGCTGGGAAAAACAAAAGATGCTGCGTTTGAGGCACACGTCAACAACTACCTGCGTGCGTTATAAACTGGGGCCGAATTCACAAAACTTCTCTTTCATAAGTGTTTTTGCCATTGGTTGGAGGGCTTCTCTAATGATATGTCTAGCATGAGGATTGGCTGAAAATTTCTCTTACGAACATTTTTGTCGTAAGTTGTGTTTGTGAATACGGGCCCGGATCCGTACGCCTTCCTCTGCCTCCTCCCCACCCCCTCTGCACACACGCACGCACACACAATCTACTTAACAGTTTCGTGATGTTTAGCATTGAAATTTTTATTCTATCTATCTATCTATCTATCTATCTATCTATCTATCTATCTATCTATCTATCTATCTATCTATCTATCTATCTATCTATCTATCTATCTATCTATCTATCTATCTATCTGTAACGTGTGTCGTGCCGCCTCTTTTTTTCATATGAGGCCCAAGGAAACTGCGAGTTTCGCAAATGAGCATGTTAATAGAACAAAGTATGCGTGCAGTGTTGCCAACTGAAACTTGTTGAAATGGCGCCGATCCTCGCGGGAAAAAAATTGGCAGTCACCTTACCTAGCGCCAAGAAGAACGAAAGCGAACTCTTTATGCCTGGGAGGAGGAAGGAAAGAAACATAGAGGCGAGGAGATTAACCATAGTTAACCATAAAGCGTCCAGTTGGCTATCCTGCACTGGGGGATGGAAAAAGGGAATGTAAAGACGAAAGAGAGAAGAGGGAACGAAAAAAGAAATATCGGCAGATAGTGCGCTCTGTATCTTCCTCTTCTTGCAGGGAGACATACATTTAATCACACACGTACTACGCCCACCTTTATTCAGCCGGAGCCAATGTGCCGCCGCGGTGCCGGGGAAGCATGCTAGTTTGGCACCACAGACGCCTCCCGCGGTCCTGATTCCCACCAAGACCGGCATGTTTCTTTTCCAAAACCATTAACTGAATTTGCTTGGCTGAACATCTTTGAGAAATCTTGCTCGAATCCGTGACGTCTGCGACGTTTTTGTGGCCTGTCATTTGCAGCATTCCTGCTGACGCCACTGGCACGACGCCAAAATTTTTGGACTTCGTGATACACATAAGACCTTCTCCTTAAATGCTGGACAGCATTTAAATGCTGGACAGCAGTGAAGCCGGTGTGTACTAACGGGACATGTGGCGGCGATTGCCTAATATTTCTGGGCATGAGCATCACAAACGAACGAGTAAGCACCCGCACGAAGAAGACAAACAGGAAATTTCCGCAGCTCCGGTATGTACGGAATTGCTCACGCCGAGCCCAATGAGTTGCTGCTACACATGCAGTGGAATAGTAACCACGTTGCTGCCCCTATCACAGGTGGAGGAAGACGGCTCGGAGACGGACGCTCGCGAGCAGAAAGAAAAGAAAGGGGGGAGGAAGGAGAGGTGAGAGAAAAAGAGACACACACACAAGAGCGTTAAAATAACCTCCGTGGCATAGAAACCCAAGGTGACTAGCCGCAATCTTATCGGCTTGTTTTTTTCAGACACCGTCCGAATGCGAGTCCTTCCTCTCTTCCCCGTGGGAACAACGAGGGCAGGATCACCCCCGGCGGCATATCAGGGCGGCTGACCAGGACGGACGTCCGCTTCACCACGAGACCGGTGCACGAAACGGGACCGTCGTGCACACGCCCGCCGATCAGCAGGCAGAGTGCCGAGCGACGATTACACGAAACATTTTTCACCCGTGTGCAAGTTTATCAACGGGCAGTGATGCTTCGAAATACATTCCAGACAAATCTATCTTGCGACATACTTAAAGCAGTTGTGTATGCAATTTTTCGAAACATACGCGTTCTAAATGCACTGCCTGCTGGTGGACTCGGTTAGCTCATTAGCTCGCCCATTCAAGTGGAAGGAAGAGGTCAAGATATACTAATATTTTCAGCTGTAATTAACTCTATTACATTTACTACCCTATCGTAATACACATGCTTACAGCTGGTTGCGCGCCCTGATGTAACACAGCAGACATAGCGCGTGTTAACGGAACCTTTGCATCGCCGATCGGGCCGGCTTGATGCCCGTGTCCATGCACGGATCAGCGATTGGGTCCACTATATAAGCAAGATATCGTAGGTGCTCGAAGAGCTTGAGATGCACGTAACCCACACAAACGCACTATGGAGGACAAAGTGGTAAATTGTAGCGCAGGAAAAGAAGGAATGAAGGGTTACCTTTCAACAAAAGCTCCACTTTCCGTCATTTCGCTTCTCGCGAGACTCATCAATTAGCTGTTTCAACAGGCTCAAACATTCGCGTTACTGGGTTACAGAACTACAGTAGTGAGTATCGAAAAAAAACAACAACAACAACAAAAACAAAGCAAGAAAGATCAAACGTATAGCGCTAAGGAAAGGAGATTAGATGCGAAAAGAAAGCATAACTGCTTTTCGTGAATGGGTGGGTCAAGAACAGCGATGGCAAAGTTTAACGTAGCATCGATACTAGTAGGGCAGTGCCACATGGTTGTCACGTAGTGCAACACAACGCACATGGGAACACTGCTGCTATATATATAGAAATTTGTTATGACACATTCGGTGACATTCCGGACACTGCGCAACGCAGCGCAGTGTCCGGAAATTCACACACACACACACACACACACACACACACACACACACACACACACACACACACACACACACACACACACACACACACTATATATATATATATATATATATATATATATATATGCTCATTTGTAAAATGACTACGCCGGGCAGCATAGAGCAAAGCAAAGCGTCCTGGCTCCGTCACGCGGCGTCACTTCGTCGTTTCCGAAGCAAAACGCAATTCGCGGCGTTGCAAATACTTGTCGGCGTGTGGGCCGAACAGGCGCTGGCAACAAGAGAACGCACGACAACGCCAGCTAAAGCGGCGATGGTGGAATCGTTATATGTAAGAATAAGAAAGACAATCACATCGGGCAATTGGCGATAATAAAATGAGATATTTCACGCTTACCGCTACTTCCGGGACCAGAGCAGGCGGCCATTTCCGTCGGGACAATATGAGGCATTCATTCATCCAGCGCTCTAGCGGGGGTGCCCTCTCGAGCGGCTGCACCCGCCGCGCCTCATCCGGGGCAAGGGGCGGCAGAAGGCTAACCGATGAACTGCAAACACCGGCTGATATGCGCAATGTTACGGATGCCCTGCTGTACTTTGCGGGCGCGCGTTTTGCACATACTGCAATTCGATTCTGAATGCGTTTATTTCGCGCTCGGAGGCCTGTGTCAGATTTTTCACACCCACGCACCTTGTCCTCACTGCCAGTCGACGCAGCGTATGCATTGGTGTAACGGAAAGTTAGGGGACAATTGAAAGAAATTTTAGTACTCGAGATGCCTGCGATGTTCGATCCCTTGCACATGATACTTCTGCACTAGTTTCAGTGGCGAACGTTGCCTCGATCATCTTTTTATTATAGCTTCAAAGTGCGCTGGAGTGCTCATCTAAGTTGGCAGCATCTCGCAACACCGTCACTGCTAGGCCGTGTTTATTGTTTTTACTGCGCGGCACCTCCTCGACCACTCTGCCGTGTTTCGCCTCTTCCGCTAGTATTTTGAAAGCTGCTTCCTTCCTCGCTACCTTGCTGAGCTACGCATAACTTTCCTTCTCCGACTCCTCCTATCTGAACACCCTGCCACGAAGGAGCATCATCCGAACAAAATCGCTCAGCGGCAGTGGTATATCTTCTCATTCATTCCCGTACGCTGGGGCTCCTGCATGTTGCGCCGCCTATTGTTCGATAGGTGCGCTTCTTAACGTCACGTAACAGGGGCTGCACGTGATCATATGTCCTGTCATATGCGGACCTTATCGTCATGTCCTTTCTTATGTGACACTTATTATCACGCCCCTTATGGTTTTAAGAGCGTGTTTTGAAGTAACGTCAAAATTGAACGAGCTTTGTTAACACGTCACGTTGGATCGTTTGCGGTTTCATTCCACCATTATGAGAGACGGACGCACTCATTAACGTGTAAAACTCGCATGCCAACGTGTGTATGTCATACGTTTTAGAGTGAAAGCTCCCCTATTCTATGTCTCGCAAGGTTCCTAGTTGGGCTGCGTGGCCTTGAGCCGCCAGAGAGCCAGAGTGTGAGTGAGTGACGTCAGACCGCGTGATCCGCTGCGTTATCACGAGACTAGGTCTGAGAGCTAGTGAGCGATGTCGCTACACGTGATTAGCTGCGCTACCACGTGACTATTCTAGGGGATATTTATAGCGAAGGTGTCGCCGTCGTCTTAGCAGTGTAGTGGTAGTAGTAGCAGCAGCAGTATAGTAGTAGTCCTCACGGAGGTTAGAATAGAGAAATAAATACGACAAAATAGATTTTCCTGGTGATGTGGGCACTTGAACCCGTGACCTAACTCTGCGAAGGCAATTGTCCCAACCCCTAGGCTACGCCCACGCTTGCAGAACACAAATTTATGGGAAGCATATGAATGTATTGTGCCGTCGCTTGTAACACAACTCAAAAGCAAAAAAACCTTGCTATGAGCACTTTATTTCAGTGTTCACTAAATATTAAGATAAGTGCATAAACCTAGTAATAATTCTGGTACAAACTACCGAGAAAGCAATTCCCACTTCACTTAGATACTTATTTTAGTTGTAATAAAGGTCGCGGGATGGAATCCCGGCCGCGGTGGCTGCATATGGAGGCGAAATGTTGAGGCCCGCGTACTGTGCGATGTCAGTGCACGTAAAGAACCTCAGGTGGTCGAAATTTCCGGAGACCTCCACTACGGCGTCTCTCATAATCATCTAGTGGTTTTAGGACGTAAATACCTAGAAATCAACCAACCAATTTCTTAACTATTCGAAGGAACACGTTTTTCGCGAGAGCGGGCATAATTTACTGGTTGGCAGGTTAGGAAATTCGTCCAGCTCCATGACATACGACACGCACAACATTGCGCCGGATCATGCATGTATGCTTGCCTGTTTCACCTGTAAGGTGTTTTCGTAGGCACTAGCAATTTCGGTGACCGCAAAGTGGGTTAAATACGTTCCTGGTTCCCTGCAATTACTTCTGTTTAGTTTTGAGCCGCCGATGTATACATCCATAACGGGATCTTGACGAGAAAGAAGTCTTCTTTCGACTCTCCTTGCCTCCTTGATTCATTGGCTTCGTCGGCTTATTGATGCAGCACATTCCTTGTTTAAATACGGATTTTTTAAAATGCGAAGCATTTCTTGGCGAACTTCGGCGACTTTGAGCGTATCTATCTATCTATCTATCTATCTATCTATCTATCTATCTATCTATCTATCTATCTATCTATCTATCTATCTATCTATCTATCTATCTATCTATCTATCTATCTATCTAGCCGCCTACGACTTTGTGCTCTCCTGGCGGTTTCGTTAACTGGGATGGATACGAAAATTGGTATGCCACAACATGACTGCATGAAGAACATAAATGACAGGTCATAACATGAAAATCATGACATGCATCTCATGAGCGGCATGATTTACATGTCACGGTCTTGGTGCTCTCCTGGCCGTTCCGTTAATGGGATATATACGAAAATTGGTATGCCATAACATGACTGCATGAGGAACACAAATGACAGGTCATAACATGACAATTATGACATGTATATCATGAGCGGCATGATTTACATGCCACGTGTTTCGTTAATGGGATCTATACGAAAATTGGTATGCCACAACACGACTGCATGACGAACATAAATGACAGGTCGTATCATGAAAATCATGACATGCATGTCATGAGCGGCATGATTTACATGCCATGGTCTTGGTGCTCTTCTGGCCATTTCGTTAATGGGATGTATACGAAAATTGGTATGCCACAACATGACTGCATGACGAACATAAATGACAGGTCGTTTCATGAAAATTATGACATGCATGTCATGCGCGGCATGATTTACATGCCACGGCCTTGGTGCTCTCCTGGCCGTTTCGTTAATGGTATGTACACGAAAATTGGCATGGCGCAACATGACTGCAGGACGATCATTAATGACAGGTCATAACATGAAAATCTTGACATGCGGGTAATGAGCGGCATGGTTGACATGCCTTGGTGGTCTGGCGGCCGTTTCGTTAACTTACATGTACCAAAATCGGTATAGCGAGACAACAATGCAGATCTATTTTACGTTCCTAATGCGTGCTTCGCATTTCCTTGATTCCCACTACACGTGGGATCTGCCTGTTTTTTTTTTTTTTTCATTTGTAGCGCTTATACACTAGCTGGTCTGTGGTCTCTAGTCATAACTGCTGGTGCAGTTGAATTACGCCTTCATTATACTCTTCCGTATCTTCTTAATAATTATTCTCTTACTAATTTTGATTTGTTCTCCTGTTTTCGTGAAGGACTTCAGACTAAGTATTTAAATAACATGATTTAAGTTTACTTACGTGTGCATATTGTTGATTCGTGTATTCTTTGCTGATTCTTGTGTACTTGTGTTTTCAAGTGTATAATTTCACTAAAACTGCCTCCCTGCTGAACTTTACGTATGTAGGATCGTCAAGCTGCCCTTGAGCAGCTTTTACCTACAACCCCTTCATCTGTACTGTAAGATGGGAAAATAAAATTGAATTGAATAAAGAGTTTGTCGTGCCACTACTTACAACGTCGGTGGCCGGCTTTTCGCGGACGTTCATTTTACTTACTCATTTTCATGAAAAACTAAGGCAGTAATGCCCAACGTCACTGATGCAGTAGGTGACGTCACTGCTCAATTTTCACGAGTGCGGTTTGCGAACAGAGAGGATAACGGCTGTTACGTCGTTCTGCTGCATGCGCCCCCCTTTATTTCATTCCTTCCTTATAGCAGGCGTCAAGGAAAGGGTTGATAAAATTAATTCGGCGCGATTGAGGCGAGTGAATCAGTGAGAGCAAGAAAGCAAAACCGTGCCTTTCACCCTCCCCCCTACCACAGCTTTTTTTGTCCTTCTTTTTTGTTTCCCTGCTTGGTTTACATTTCCCTGTTCTACACGCTTTCGCTCGCCGACACATTATCCGCTCTCCATAAATAGACGAAGAAAAGGAGAGCGCAAAGAAGACCGAGTTTAGCCGAAAAATGAAACGAACAAAAAAGCGCCCGTCATTTGCGTATTCGAGTGCTTCGTTTCTCCTCTTCAAAACCGATACGATCTCGGGCTCCCAATTAGGCCTAGTGCTGCGCACGGCAGCAGTGCCGCGCGCGCCGTGTCGCCGGTTTTGCGGTGACGCGCAAAATAGCAAGCGAGAAACAAAGAGACCCTCGAAATAGAGACAGCACCAACGGGGAGACTCCTCGCGGCGGCCCAGAATGGAAAGAAAGACAGCACCGGCTTTCATCCCCCACTCTCTCTCTTTTCTTTCTTCCCACGAGATTACCTGTCGCTCGGCCGGCACCCCCCGAAAAACGCACCAGGCAGGAAGTAATTCGTCGCCGATATCGGCGCAACCAGTCGCTCAATCGTCGACACGCGCGCTGCGCCATTGTGCTTCCAGCAATGGCAGCTCCATGCTGGTAAATCCACTGTGTACTCCTCTCTGTCTCTGTAGTATTCTCAAGGCTCTTTATCAGCGCTTGAAAAAGAGTCGTGTTGTACGCCTCGAACCGTTACTATATTAACTCGAGGGGTACGCCCGCACTGGAATAAGATGCGCATCATGTACGAAGGCGCACGGGTCGGCCATTTTGTTGCGACAGTTATTGCTATTGTGGTGCTGGAGATGCGGACACTCGATGAAGGAGCACGTTTAGGATAGGCCAGTCGTTTTCGTCTGCCTTTAAGGGGACCTCTTCGGGCAATATATACCACACGCTGCATTATTCTTGCTCCCTTCAAATCGAGCAAATATTTAGAAGGTCGCTGCGGTGGCGGAGTTTACACCTTCCAGATAGATGTATAGACAGGTATTTAGCTGCATGAAGAGTTGCAGTGTCCAGATGGCTATACTTGGTAACTTATTTAGGTATGCACTCGGACATGGTACGTTACAATTCCGAAATTTAAACGTAAACTTCGCGCAGTTTTGTCTGTTTGACAGAGATTCACATGTCTCTTTCAGCATCAAACTTTCAAGATATCCACCCAACTAAATCTACTGAAAATTTATTGGCGTTTCTGTTAATGTCGTCCCGCACTGTAACACATATGGGTTTCGCATCACGTTTCAAGGAGGGTATCTTAACAGCGATGCCACCCTTGGGATTTCCGCTTAGCAGACAGGGACATCTGTTACTACTTTGTTTCAGGTTCAAAATGTCATTATATGCCCTAAAATACATTGGGAAAAATGCCTAATTAGCTACCTCGACGGTGCGATTTCCAGTGCAAATTCTGTAATTCACTTAGGAGAATGCCCACGAACATGGCAAGATAGTAACTGCATGCGGACAAAGCAGCACGAAAGCATTGGCAGCGTTTCTACGGCCAACACGCCTCCATCAAATGCTGTAAACAGCGTCTTAACATGTTAGCGCGTTGTGTTAACGTGTTATCACTGTACACCCCACAATCATCGCTGAACACCTGGAGTACCAAGTATTAAACCGGGCTAACATCTCCGGAATCATTAATAAAGCATTCTCCCTCTCTCTCCATGAAGATGTGAAATTCCGCTTTAGAACAACAACAACAAAAAAGACCTTCAAACTATCCCGCAGGCATTCAATCCCCTGCCCTCCCCACAATGAGAGAGAGAGAGAGAGAGAGAGACCACAAAACAGAAAAAAGTAAAGAAGTAAAAAAAGAAAATTAGCTCGAGTCCTCCTCCTCCCCCCCCCCCCCCCCCATTTTAATTTTCTAACCGAACAATTTGCATTTCGGAAGATAGTCTGCCAGTGTTCAATGCTGTCTGCGAAGACATGCGCCCGATGTCGCCGGAAGCACAAGCGCGCGTCATGTGTTGCATAGTTTCTTAGTAGTCAGGTGTCTCGCCTGGTGGTAAAGCCATCATCTCTAAGTGTAGGCGTTCATTCCACGGGAAATGCTAGTTACCACCTGGAGACATGAAAGAAAATCACAGCATATCCACGGGGTGAATGATGATGAGTGGGCGAAGCTCCGGAGGGAATCATCGGTAAACCGTGAATCTTTCGCGTAAATCGCCCAGTCGATGATCATGTATTCGTACACTGTTCGAATACGAACACTGTATTCGTACGCTGGGATCTCGCGTTTAAGGGGGATATGCTGTGCTAGAGCCAGGCCTGCGCGGAACTGCAGGACAGTGACAGCGTAAGCAGGAGGAGCTACTTTCTTAGAGGCCACTTTAAACGCTTGAGGAAACTAGTGCAAGTAGAAGTGGTAGGTATCTCCTGCGCCATAACTTATCATTTTGCCAAGTAGGGAAGTACCCACTACGCCATAATTACCAGTGCCTCCGTAATGGGTTCAAAGCTACAAAGCACGCAGCTCTGTGTTCTTTCAAATGATGCCTCGACCTCGTTATGCAATCCATTTTCGCGTCGTGTAGCGGTGTATTACTATTTTTCAACGTAACATTACGTTTGTTAATGAGATTCCGCGGGAGACATTATACGTGTTTAGGTCTTTTAGCGACAATTTTTCAACCACAGGCGTAGCTCAGTGGTAGAACGCTCGACTGCCACTCTGAGAGCCTGGGTTCGAATCCAGGCAGAGGACAAACCTTTCGGAATTTGTTTTTTTATAAAAGTAGACGTGGCTACGTACATCACCAACAACGAACACCATGGGATGTACAGACCCACGCCCTAAGGAGCTTCGCCCCTAAAAGGTCCAGGGCTCGTCGGCGGCAGTTCGATAGTCTAGGTGAGCTTCGGAGAGCTTGTGCCGTTATGCGAATGAGGGAACGAACGAAGTTCCCTTGCAGAGCTTGTCCTCGTCAGTAAAAGTGAAATAGTCTGGGTGCCCACGCGGGCAGACTGGGCCTCATTGTTAGTCGAGGTCGCTACCAGGAATATCAACATGACTGTGAACCCACTGAAGATAATAGCAGGCCGCCGCATTGTTTTCTGGGTGCAATGGTTGTTTTCTCTTATTTCAAGTGTCACATGCTCATGTGTAGTGTGCATTAAAGTAGATTTGACGCTCTAAAGAGCGGTTTCTCATCCTCAGCTGCACAAGTCATGATGCAGTCCATAGGGGTACGGAGGACCGCAAAGTTCATTATTGCTAAATGTCTGTTTAGGGAAATATGGGCCATTTGTAGTAATTTGAACTCTGCTATAGGGAAAGATTTATGCAGCTCGTCTCAAAGCAATATATGTAACTTTTTTAAGCTTCCCGCGCCTATTATAGCCCTCCATGTATACTGTTACCGAATGTGCGGTGAGGATCGAATTTCCCCATTTTGGTAAGGACAGGCGCACATTTTTTGCATTTCTTGTTATAAGGTGAAGCCGCGAACGTCATCATGGCCTACTTTATTTCAAATAATGCCATCAATACTCATCGAACGTTAACATTTTCGTCGGGAACATCTGCAGCTTTTATTGTCTATTTGTGCAAGACTCTACACGAGTAGTCCAACCCAGTTATAATGAACAGTACGATTTTCCGAAATTTGTTCTATGTATGAAGGATTTCGAAATAGCCGAACACGCTTTTCAACAAATTCGAATGCCTTGTTCTCGAAGCATGACCCAGTTGTCTTGTGTCCAGCGTCCTGACACAGAGGTAGCAGCATGCATGGTGGCACCTGAAAACTGTGGCAAGGAAGTCGTACATGGAATAGATATACGCATTACTGAGGAGACGATACTGGAGGGTTTTGCCAGCCACGAACAGTATCCGGAGGTTCTCGGGATGAGAAGAATAGGCGAATCTACCACGGTCATAATCACCTTCGCCGAAGCAGATGTGCCGCGTACGCTTGTCTGTTTTGGTGTAATGATGAAGTGCTTCCTGTTCAAGAAATGCTACGAGATGTGCTATCGGTGCAGTGAACAGGGCCACAGGTCTGACGTTTGCGACAGTCTAGAAGCCAAGTGCCGCTGATGTGGTATGCATCACCGCCGGAGGACCGCTAGTGCGTGCCGAAGTGTCGTTTGTGCGGCGAAGAACATTTGACTGGAGATGAGAAACGTAAGGTGTTGTTTCGCATGCCATATATTGTCAAGAAGCGACAGTGGGAAGCAAAGCTTGCAGCGGAACCAAAGTAGAGAGAAAACATTGAAAACAGTGCAACAGGAACAGCAACTAGTGCAGGCACCCATGGCGACGGTGCTCGCGAGAGATCCAAGAGCGAGCCGAGGGAAATGTTAGCATCGTTCCCCAGGCTTACGCCGCCGACGCTAGAAGAGTCTTCTCGCGCCGCGAGCAAGGGTAGAAGGAAGAACTCACAGAAGAGTGCATCACCGAACTCACAGGAAGGTTGGGTGGACGAGTGCTCCCGGGAACCCGCAGTGGTAAAGGTGCTTAAAGAACAGAACAGGCGCATGCAGAAAGAAATAAAAACCATGGGGGCGCAATACAACATAAAGGAGCAAAATAGAACGCTCCGAGAACAGACAACTTTGCTAAATAAGCCCGCAGGTGAAGGATCGCAGAAGAGCAAGAAAGAGGTATCCTAGCCGGTTTCCGAAACGTCACATCAAGATCCTCCTTCCAAAATGAAGCGAGTGACAGATGTGGAAGCAGGAAACAACTACGAGCAGCGTTTCGGCAAAACTGAACAAGACATGAAGCTGCTTTACGGTATGATACAGCAGATAAACGAGCAGATGAATGCTGAGGTAGAGAAAAAAAAAAGGCAATGACAAAGGCTATGCCAAGAACTTCAGAGGATCAAAGATGGCGCAGCACCTTAACGCAATCTGGCAGTCGATCTGTAGGGGGTTTCTCGAGCAAGCGAGCTGTCCTTCAATAGTTCCTGACCAACGGGCATATAAGCCGGAAGTCATAGCTTTGCACGAGTGCAGAAAAAAAGAACGCTAAGCTCGCAAGTTATAAATCGTATGCCGGACTAGGGTACGATACCCAGGCCGTCACTCTAGTCAAACGAAACATCACAGTATTGTAGCCCGAAACGGTGTCGCTGAAAATAGATGGCGTAGTGGTCGAGCTAGTCCCTTGCAAACGAAAGCAAAAAAATCTTTTCGTGTTAAACATGTACAGTTCCCCTCGACAGAGGCATAACTATAGCTTTGACGATCTCTTCGCCAAAGTAAGGATGATCGCTAAGGGCAGCCCTCTCTTCGTAGTCGGCGACTTCAACGTGCATTATCCCGCGTGGGGTTACAAGTGTTTGCGCAGGTTAAAGGGAAGGACTTGTGGAATAGCATACCAAAAATGGCCCGACCCTTTTGGTGAATCAATTAGCGTAATAGTGTCTCGCAAGACACTACACCGGAGATCATCACTCTGTTGGGAGGAAGGATCTCAGGTACGTGGTGCAACACGGTTGCATGTCTTGGTAGCGACCACGGAATATTTGAAATAATGGTAGAAGACGGTTCTCCAGTAGGTCGCACGAAGAATCTATAAACTGTGAATTGGCATGCCTTCAGCGGCAATAGCTTCGACCAGATTGGTATGTAGAAGACATAGATGAATGGATCAGGGGAGTTATCCTATCAGTCAGGGACGCCGCTGAGGAAATATAGGTGGATTAGAACCAGGAAGGGGTGAACAGACACATTATAAACCTATGGTTCAAAAAGCATGAGCTGGACTCGAGGCGCGCACAGAATAGGTGATAGAAATCTCCTCAGGCAGTTAACTGCATTGAATAAGAAATAGAAGAATACGCTTTGACCCTTACCCGGCATAACTGGAGCAGCATCTGCGACCAAATGGACCACAATATCGGTAGCGAAGGAACCTGACATCTACTACACCAATTGTTAGATCGGACAAATCGAAGCTAGAGGCTGGACAGCATCTAAAGAAGCTCGTTTACATATACGAAGGAGCGACCGATGAGATCACTGCGGGAGCAAGGGATAGATATCTCAGCTGCGCAGGGCTTCCGTATTCGGGTTCGGAGAACCCGAATCTTGATAGCCCAATCACGACATGTGAGGTCAGGGCCGAGATAAATCGACTTAGGACAAAGACGGCAGCAGCGCCGCGGATAGAGTAAGTAATATTAGACATCTGGACGACGCGCCGGTCACAAACCTGACAGCGTACGTGCAGAAGTGTTGGGACAGAGGACAGCTTCCCCCAGCTTGGAAGGATGCCAACCTCATCTTTATCCTAAAGCTGAAGGGGGGGTGGGGGAGGGACCTAGTTTGGGACACCTGAGGCCCATATCACTTACCTCGTGTGTGGGCAAATTAATAGAACATGCCATCCAGATCAGGCTAAATAGGTCTCTGGAAGATCAGGGAGCGTACCCAGACATCATGATTGGTTTAGAGGGCACCTCTTTGCATGCTACATCGTGCTTCAGCTCAAAGAACAGGTGATAAACAACAAAATGGTGGACACCAGGGTAGTCGCGCGACTGGACGTTTCTAAAGCGTTAGGCCATATTGGTCGGTGCGAAGACCTACAACTATGTAAATGATTTTCTTACGAACATAACGGGAGCCATGAGTTTCGGAGGACAGCCATTAGACATTAAAGGGCATTAAACTGGGACGCAAGGGCACACCTCAGGGATAAGTCTTGTCGCCCACCCTCTTTAACATCGCGATGCTAGGTATCCTGGGAACCTGTCAGTCATAGGACTGAACAACACGCTCTACGCGGACGATCTCGTGCTAGGGATGAGCAGAGGCAGTGACGGGCAGATCGAGCAGACATGGAAGAGGGCAATCAATGTCATAGACAAATATCTGGAGCCTATTGGTCGCAGGTGCGCGGCAGAGAAGCCGGAGGCACTTCTCCTAACATCGCAGCAGTGACGAAGAAAACGGGGACATGACCCGGGACACAGCGTCGAGCTACGCGTAAACGGTAGCATTATTCGCACTGTCGTTAGTATCACGGCCTTGGGTTTGTGGATTGAGCGAACGGCAAAATGCCGAGACGATATAGGGACTAGAGGCGAGTACCAGCCAGACCTGCCTATTACTCAAACCAGTAGTGAACAAACACGCGGCTATGAAGGAGGCGAATCTACTAAGGTTAGTGCAATCCTTCGTAATCAGCAGGGGCATATACGTAGCCCCCTACCTGAAGTTCACTAAAGCAGAGGACAAGGGTGGAGATCATTACGAGGAAGGGGATCAAGACGGTTCGCGGTCTTCCTTCGAACATATCGACGAACAAAATCTGGATTTTAAGCGTGTTAACATCTTAGACGAAGCATTGAAGTGGTGACAGTATCGCAATATCAGAAACTAGTAGACTGGTATAACGATCGTAGAATGACTGGAGTTCGAGCCCCAGGCATGTTCCAAGCAATCAGGCAGTGTCCCACCACTAGTCAGGGACAGGCTGAGGATACCCCCGTTGCCCAGGAATATGCAGGCGGTACATCACGAGGACAAGCGAAGGTACATGGCTGAGGCTCTGCAGGAAAGACTGAAAGGGAGGGCGGATATGATATACACAGACGCGACGGCATACGACCACGGCAAAAGATACACAGCCGTAATTACGCACTAAAACGAAGGCCCTGCCTCGTGAAGCAGCGTGAGAAACTTGGGAGCCACGGAGGTGGAAGCAGTCGCCATTGTGCTGGGTTTGACTCAAAAGAATGTGACGGCTATTTTACTCATTCAAAATCGGCCATCAGAAATTTTGATGGAAACATGCTCTCCGCTGCAGCTGTGCACGTATCATCCGTCGGGCAGTCTCCGTCGGAGCAGGTTTAGCTTGCCTGGACACCGACTCATCATGGTTTACGAGGGGACAAGAAGGCGTACGTGCTGGCACGAGGTCTCATTTTGCTGGATTCCAGCATTGTCTGGACAAACCTCCCAGGCGAGGAACCCTTACAGACTGGTGACGGACCACGATCTGATTATGACCCATATTGGTAAGGAACCACGATCTGATTATGAGAGACGCCGTAGTGGAGGGCTCCGGAAATTTCGACCACCTGGGGCTCTTTAACGTGCATTGACATCGCACAATACACGGGCGTCGACATTTTGCCTCCATCGAAACGCAGCCGCCATGGCCGGGATTCGATCACGCGACCTTCGGATCAGCAGCCGAGTATCATAGCCACCAGACCACCGTGGCGGGACGTGTTGCTCATAGCCGTAGCGCTCGGCCCATGGTATCTGGGCATGCGCCACAGGTGTTTGAACTTCATAGAGCCTCTAAGTTGACATATGAAACACCGCAGCTGCGAGAAACACACATATGAAACGCCATAGTTGAGGGGATTGAACCCGCCACTTCGAGCGGTGTCTGAAGTTTTAAGCACCTCACACCTCCAGGACCGGCCCACGTTTTACAGTTCGAAGTCGACACTGGATGGCCGGCTTAGAGAGCTCCGTTCTTGAAACAAGGAAGAGACATCGATTGTCCTGGCTTGCGATTGAAATGTAAACATAACAAGCACACAGACACGCATACAACTTACCAAGTGGTAGTGGGGTATCAGGGCCCTCCAGGTAACAAGCAAGCACCCTCACTGTATATGCAGTTTTACGGTGGCTCCTTCCACACGGTATATGAACTAAATAAACCTATTGTTCCTACACTTGCAATTATGGTGCTTGTGTAGCATGAATTGCGCTTCTAATGTGCGATAAGCACTATCGTAGCAATACATATGTTCTGCTACCATTCGGTACGCTTTTGTGCAACTTTGCGAACGACGCCCATGATAGCACATCAACGCATCGAATAGCGCACTTTCTTCGACATAACAGACGTCTGTGCTTTGGACTAACGTGAGTGCCACCGTTACGTAGTACCTTGTTCTTCCCACGTCGTTCAGGGGGAAGTGAGCATGCATCGTAAGTTAATAATTTATGGGGTTTTCATCCCAAAACCACGACATGGTTATGAGAGACGCAGTAGTGGAGAGCTTCGGAAATTTCAATCATCGCACAGTACACGGGCCTCTAGCATTTCACCTTCATCGAAATGCGGCCGCTGCGGCCGGAATTCGATCCCGCGACCTTCGGGCAGTGTTGTACGGAACGTCGTTCCAAGGAACGACGTTCCTGGAACGAGTTCCTTTTTGGAGGAACGAAGGAAGGCCATCGTTGCTTTTAGGGTTATTGCAGCTGTAACGGTAACGCGTTACATTTACGAAGGAACGGCGTTCCTTCGATACACGTTCCACTCCACGACGATCCCACGTATACGCAGCACGTATGCAGGGCGGATAGGCAGGGCTGCAGCAAGCCATCCCTGGATTCCCCGTTTTCCTGCCACCAGTATCACTCTCTCATAAAAAATCACGTGCGAAAATGCCATTCTATTGTGGTTTCAATAATTCGACGAGGGTGACGCTTCCCCTTCTTCACTGCGGCTTCACGACGTCAGTGTACCCGCTACTCCTTGGCGGTGGCCGCTCCGCTGGACAAGTAGTTTCCGGTTGTCAGCGAGCCCTGTGTGGGTGAACGGCAACGCGGGAGGAACTGCATGCAACAGCGAAGTTCCTTTCGTCCCTCATGATCCCGCCGCCAGGGCTCCCTCCGAACTAAAACACTGTCAACGCGTTCTTTACCATCGCCTCTCCCCGTGGTTCTGAGAACGCGGTTTTGGCCATGGTTGTCCATATATGTAAGACACTTTGTGCGTCAACCTCTTCAAGGTATTTTAGTTGAACTGAACGGGCCACGCCTTAATTAAGCTTCAGCAGCCCTATACCCTCGTCAAAGAATCGAAAGGATTCTCATACACGTGCTCACGGCGAACGTGTGCTGAACATGCTTACGTGCGTGCGTGCGCGTTTGTAATGCTAAGCGAAGTTAACATCGTTCTAACCAGGATCTGGTTAATATTGTTCCTTGATTCCCAGTTTAATTGTTTCTAATAAACACTATATTTTTCACTGCCACGCGACCAAAGGACTATAGCTAAACAGGAATAACCAAACATTGTAACGCACCGCACACCGTCCACTTTACTGGACAGCCCCATTTGCTGTGTAAAAATATCCTGTCAACCATACTTGTGGGGTGTGGGTCATTTTTTTTTTGTGGAGGGGGGGGGGGCGGTGGTTGGCGTCTCCTTCAAATTATGCATGCGAGGCTATTTATTTTTTTGTTTATTTCCTGCGCCACAACAGCATTTCGCCCTTGCATGAATGTCGGTGCGCCTACTAATTCAACAAGCAATGAATGCTTATTCCTAATGCCACGAAGAAAAGAAGAAAACAGTCCCGCGGTATTTAATTCTGCGGTAAACGCACAAAATGGCAATACTGAAATCCTCACACCGACATATGTTCACAGCAGCCATTAATTAACAACAAAAGTACAGTACATCACAAATTCTTTAAAGTGATGAGAACTAAATAAATGCACTACATCCGGAACTTCCAATTAGTTTATTAAAATGCTACAAAGGCTACCAATTTTGAGCAAAATCGTTTAGGATCGGGAATGCTGACGACATTGGGGAATCTTGTTCCAGTATTTGCGCGCAATGGCATGGGTCAGGCACAAACCTTTATAGACTATCCTAAATGAAAAGGTCTGTTACTAGCTTTTGGTGTTAGATGCATCGCTGTTACATGCATTGGTGCATGTTAGTAACTACCTATTTCCACATTATAGGTGCAGTATCTGGGCTAGGCATCTGAAGACTGAAGTGGAAAGTGCCATATGTGTCGCCCTTGTAATAGTCTAGCGCCACAGATGCAGTGGAATCGCCCGTAATATCTTCGGTGCTGATTGAAAATGTTTGCCTAGGAGCGTTTCTTTATATATTTCTTTGTCTACAGCTATTACGCTGCCGGTGACGTTCAAATTCGTGAAATAAACATAGGCCGATGTGAGATTTAGAATGCTCACTTTATTTTTCCTCAGGATTAATTTTCAGTTTTAGAAATGAAATGTAACGTTAATGTAACGACACGTTCCAATTTACGAAATGTAACTGGAACGCGTTCCTTTTCTATTAAAGGAACTTGTAACGGGAACTCTTCACAAAATTGTGAAGGAACGAGGAACGAGTTTCCGCTCCTGTTTTGGAGGAACGTGTCCAACACTGCCTTCGGGTTAGCACTCAAGTGCCACGGCCACTAGGCCACTGCCTAGGGTCATTTGCTCACCAGCTATAATGCTGATTTGCTGATGAAAAACGTCACTGAAAAAAAAAGAACGCTGTTTTGTGCAAGATCAGAGATCGAAAAATTAGCTCGATATCTGCGTTGAATCTTGAAAAGTCTGACCCTTCGACTAGTCTTTGCAGAAAGGAGTCGTGGTGCCGGCTATGAGGAGCACGTGTCGTAAAAGGCGGAGATGCTACTGTTAGTAATATATCCTTGGTCTGTATGGCATACTAACCGAAGATGCCTGAGCATGCGCAGATAAGTTGTCTGTCTTTTTTTTTTTTCGCCTCTGTGCTCTGCTTCAGTTGATAGTCGGCGCTCGTGTTGTTCACTTCTTCCCTTGTGTCCGTGTCTTGCACGCCCTCTTATTCTGACTATATGGTCGAATGTAATTGCTAGTCCACTTCGGCAGAGATTTACGTAACAGAAAATTACGTAAACTTTGGATTCTCCGATAAATCGCGAAAGCGAATGACACTGTATTTGTCAAACGCGTTCCGCGCACAGGTGAACAAATAAACAGCTGAGAAGAGGGATTTTCCTTCCTTTCTTATCATCAACCCTCCAACACCTATCTGTCAAGACAGGACACTGGCGAAGCGCGATATGGACCGTATCAGCAATCGCATGAACACTGCAAGAGAATAGTTAGTTATAGTAGCCTGTAGGCACGCTGTGTCACGTTTTGTTTAGCAAAACTTTGTTGACAATACGTACAAATATTACCGACAGTCAACACATGGCGTGACTACAGGTGTACCCAGACAATGCATGTTAATGCTCTCTACACAGCGTACGTGCTCTCTACACAGCGATCAGTGGTACATTACGAAGAGGCAATTAAAACCAAACGAAGCGGCGAATATCCGTGAGAGGAGTTCACCACAATTATGTGAGAAGTATATGACGCACTAATTGCATGTTTTCCCGCGTCCTTTAAATGCGGGTCTACAGATTTAAGCAGTCCTGTCATTTCCGTCTTCTTCACTGACTTCTAACAAGCACCCCTTTGTTGTACGACAAGCATCGCAGTGCCTTTACCGGTCGAACGATGCTGCCATGTCCGGTTGACACTGAGCAGATTGAGATATCATCGCCTGCCTGCGCCTGTTTTCGCCAACTCCAATTACTCCATCGTTTGCCTCTTTCTCTCTCTCGCTCTCCCTTCGATGACATGTCAGGTTGTCGGCTGTCACGGTTCCATGATTGAACAGCACACTGCGAACGCACGCTGGTCGTTGAACTACACTTCTGCCGCGATCACTTGAATGTCCATTTGATGAAACGTTGCGTTCGTTTCTGATCCTTATTATTATTTTGTTTTCAAGTTTGGAAAGACGAACTTATGCACGCGATAACCATATTACGCAAGTATATGACAAGTAACGTGAATAGACGCTGATGCGCGCTGAAATCTAGGTTCTACAGTCTGTGTTGCCTCCCCTTCTGCGTCGCACGAACATCGCGCGATGTTTTCAAACTCCGCAAAGAAAGCCGCATGAAGATATTATTGTTTTGCAGGGAAGCTGTACGCGTCAGTGTTCTCTCGGATCGCGTCCCCGGCGAAAACGACGCGCATAGAAGAACCATCTTACACTTGTGGGCACCGATCCCGGGTGCCGTGCAGTTGGGTGAAGCGGTAGCTCATACTCAAAAGAAAATGTGAATTAAGGGAACTAAGTGAGAACTAAAGTGAATCAAAAGCGCGTTAAGTGGACTAAAGGTGGCTTAATTGATGTTAAACAAACGAGAATTAAGCGCATGAAATGTTAAATAAAGTGACTAAAAAGGTGTCGTATAAGTGAACGAAAGGTATGATACATTTCATTTATGCTGTACCTTACTAGGTTTTGGCCAAAAGTGCACCCGTTAGTCGAGTTGCGTCGACAGGGAAGTTTACAGCGGCGGGCCGATCCCACCACCACAGCCTCCCTGGTCATCCTACACAGAATATAGAACGGCACTGTTTCTTTTTTTTTTCTTTAATGTGACGGAGAGCCTGCATTATGGACACTTACAAACTCGCCTGGATTTCTCTCCTTTCGAAGAGCTGGCGTTACTCACATAAGCCTGCTGTGAGCTTTGTAGGCTTATACAAATGAATAAATAAGTAAATCTCATGATATGCTATGGCTACTTTCTTCCTTTATTTTATTTTATTTTATTAGTAATGTTGGCCCGTATTCACAAAGACAACTTACGACAAAAATGTTCGTAAGAGAAACTTTCATCCAATCATGATGCTGGACATATCATTAACGAAGCCCGCTGGCCAATGGCAAGAAGCACTTACGAAAGAGAAGCTTTGTGAATTCGGCCCGTTATTATTTTGTAGCACCGCTTCAATTCGCAAGGCATCCTCCTAACCCAGAGCGACAGCTGAACCCTTCAGCTCAGTGTGATTTGATCCCGCGTTAATTACACCGTCGAATTACTTGATTTCGCAGGCATGCTACCTGGCATCGCCTTTCGTCGAATTGCTCGGTTTTTGTTGTACATTGTATAAGAAACATTCGGAGCGGAATATTTTGGCCCAGCATGCATCTGGCGCCCGGAACAAAGGACAGAGGGGAATTTTTTTTTTTTTTTTTGTCGTGTCCGCGCACATTGCCGAGTATCTTAAAGGAGTTTCGCGAAAACAACTCAGCGGGAGACGGCAAAACAACTGTTTGGCCTTCTGCGCGGCTGCCGTTAGCAACGACAGCGGCTCGTCTTGAGAGGCCACATGCTTTCGAGTCGCTCCCATTCTGTGTCGCGCCAACGCCGCGTCTCGCCTGCACCGCGTGACGTCCTACACTCGCAGCTTGTTTCTTGCAGGCGACAACTGTCGCCACCTTGCAAGGGGTCAACGGAATTGTATACGTCTCCAATCAAACCTTCCCGCAAAAGAAACGTTGTCGGCTGGAAACATGGCGTTGAATTCACAAGGTTTTACCACGCGGAAGTGTACTTTGCCGCGAGTCAACCACATTAGCGATGCGTGCAACATCACCATCGGCGGGCGCTTTGCGAAAAGTCCTAGCGTAACAACGTCATAGTGAACACGGCTCCTCGGCCGGGATAATGGAACTCTTCTGGAAGCGAATTCACAAAGATCTCTTTTTTTTTTTTTTCATGAGCGCTCTTCTGGCATCGGCGGGCCGCCTGCGATAACGACATATGTGGTGCACCAGCAAAGCACTGACTGAAAATTTCTCTTGCAAACAATCTCGTAGAAGTTTGTATCTGAAGCCTATCATATCCACAGCAGTCGCGAGGCATGTGTAAGCCTCTTCTCCATTTCCCTCGTTCTGAAGAAGATAGCGTTATCTTCCCACTGATTACAATTATTTCCTCGGCGCATGTCGAATTTACCTTTTTTTGTTGTTCTTGCTGTTTCATTAAGGTAGTGATGCTGTATTTGTATGATGACTGAAGAATAAACCCATTTGGTTGTTAGTTGTTGTTGTGTGGGGTTTAACGTCCCAAAACCAGCTCTGATTATGAGAGACGCCGTAGTGGAGGGCTCCGGAAATTTTGACCACCTGGGGTTCTTTAACGTGCACTGACATCGCACAGCACACGGGCCTCAACATTTCGCCTCCATCGAAACGCAGCCGCCGCGGCCGGGATTCGATCCCGCGACCCTCGGATCAGCAGCCGAGTACCATAGCCACTAGACCACCGTGGCAGGGCTTTTGGTTGTTAGTCTACGTCGTGTTCTGTTCCCTCTATTCGTCTTGTCGTGTGGCGCTATTTCCTGCTCGTAGAAGATTACTTTAGAAATTCGCTCCCTGCTCTTTTTTTTTTTTTTGCACTTCTGCAGTTGTACCCGAACGGCGAACGTACGAACACAAGCGGACATCCACAAGCACACTGACGAAAATAAATGGCACCGACCAAAATATAGATGGAATGACGTTTCGGCTCCCACACGGGAGCCTTGTTCACATTAGATTGTGAACAAGGCTCCCGTGTGGGAACCGAAACGTCATTCCATCTATATTTTGGTTGGTGCCATTTATTTTCGTCAGTATGTTCCATTCCGACCAGACGGGTTTCCGTCCAACTTTTGACTTCATCCACAGACATATAGAGACACTCACATTAAGGCGCGCACATTGATACATTTAAGCTCTGATAACCATGTGCAGATACAAAGGCATACACAGAACACATATGCACAGGTACACCCTTACAATGAGTTGCTGTTGAGAAAGGATGAGAGATTTGTTCAATTCATGGATTTGCAGCTTTATTTCAAAGGTCATTGATTTCCCTCCACAAACAGCTAATCAAAGTACCGTTGATTTGTTCCGACAACAAGTACGCGTATTGAATGTTGTATTGATTATTCGTGGGTTTAGTGTTACGCAGTGATTGAGTACAGTATATCTAATTGAGCGGATATGTGAAGGCCAGTGGAAAATACAGCTCATATGTATGATGAACATTCTTACAGGCTTACGCACAGGGACGAACATCGGCATGTATGAGCTTTATTTGGATTTTCTACCAACCGGCACAGATGGCATTTTATAGTAAACAACAAACACTCCTGCGCAATAATCAGCACCATGCAGCACTACATGCATCATGCGCCCTGTGTGCAGTACATACGCTAGAGCCACGGTGACTCGGATGATGGCTCTGGACTCTCGTCCCGTAAGAAACTGTGTGTGCAATTTCCATTGCGAAATTATTGAGATAGAATGGACTCAGATTATTATTATTATTATTATTATTATTATTATTATTATTATTATTATTATTATTATTATTATTATTATTATTATTATTATTATTATTATTATTATATCCTTAAAGTGGATTTCCACGCACAGCAGTCAGGCAGCCTCTATACTTTAAATATCACCGGTCCCTTACACAATGTTGAGACGAATTCATGGCAAAAGCCATGCCGCATTGCCATAAGGATTCTCAGAAGTGGGATTGCTTCAATTTGCCTCAATAATGTATTGAACATCATTCGAATTTAACTTGACCCAGGCTCGGAAAGCTTAACATTCAATCACGTGTGGCGCATACCTACGTATCCCTGAATAAAATGCGGGTCAAGTCAGGTCAAGTCAAGTCAGTAAGTCAAATTTTATTTTTAACATGCACAAAGTACATTGCTGAGGGCCAGCTTGGCAAGAAAGCTGTAAACCTACAGCTTGACGGGGCCAGGGGGCCATCACGAGGCAGCAACAGCAGTGCACGCTGGGTATAAACGCATCTACATAGACAAGGCACACATATATCCACACACGTACCTATATACACATACACATACAAATATATACTATTATTCAATTAAAATTAACAGTAGTGTAGATAAAGAAGAACTAAAGCCGACAGCACGGAATATGCACGTGCAGTATACATGCGATGAGAACATTTCCAACAATTGTGTGAACAAATACTATATTTATTTACCAGATTGAAACAGGCAAATGAAACTTTCTAAATACAATTGCTTGCGCGTTAAAACCATATTTTTATTTACGTTTTTTGCTAGTTCATTCCTTTGCGCGGGTACATTGTAGCTCAAGGTTTGTGTAAAATAACTTGTCCAGTGGTGCTTTATCACCCATCTTTCCGATCCCCGTGTGGGACGGGTGCTCGGACGTGGTACGGTATATGTCACACGTGATTGCATTATTGTCAATCGTGACGTAAAATGACAAGCATGTCATGCCTCTTGCCCTGTCTTGCCCTGTCTGTCATGTTAATCATGCATTCGTATATGCGATGCAACGTTTTGGTCGAGAGGACCTCACGCGATTTTCGCTATAGCGTTCGTGTGGACGCCGGCGACGCCGGCCATTTTTCGCGTTCGATGAGGCGTGCAAGGCGTTCGCCTCAATAATGT
Organism: Hyalomma asiaticum; assembly: GCA_013339685.2. NCBI lineage: Eukaryota > Metazoa > Arthropoda > Arachnida > Ixodida > Ixodidae > Hyalomma > Hyalomma asiaticum. Next base: position 89,974,653 of record CM023481.1, read on the forward strand.
CGTTTCCCTCCCCTTCTCAGGCCACTGTACAGCTGTGAGAGTGGTGGCGTCTGCGCGTGTAGTTAGGAAACATCAGCAATCAGTATAGGCGGTGTTCCGGTTACCGGGCCTTAAACCAATCCGCGTGCACGGTACGACAACGCGACCGTCTTAGCATTGTTCACTGTCATCTTGCCCATTTCCAACTATTTATAAATATGCTCAGGCAGTTGAACTATGTTAGTTGTTAACATTTAAACTTCTGCTTGAAACGCACAACGTTCAATGGAGAAGTTGCAGAACATGTTATTGAGTGTCCCGGCGCTATACCGCGGTATTGGTAAGTACAATGGTCTTAGTTTTTAAGGGCTTCGGAAGAGTGCCCGAAATGCAATAAATAAATAAATAACTAAATAAAAAAAGTAAAAAATACCACACGAGTGGGCACTTGCACGCAGCAACATTAGTGCCTTCGAACGTCGAGCGAAGAATCGATGATGCCCGCAGAGAGGCAGTACTGGACACAACACAAGATGAACGGATAAGATGTGCCCACACGTTTCGTCCTGTCAGCCTGTTTATGCCTGCAGTCCCCCCTGCGTCATCGACAGTTCGGCGGCAGCACCTTTGAGAAAGCTTGTGTCATGGTGCGAGCGCCTAGTCACGTGGTACTTCTTCCAATCTCGCGTACTTTCTTAGAAGCACGGTAAAATTGAAACCACTGAACCGATTAATATGAAAATATATTACCCAGACACTAATTAATCCGCTTTACAGCTTCACCATTAGACATAGTGCGTCTAAAGCCGCAGTTTAGAAATTGGCAAATTAGTCAATATTGTCTCAGGCTCTGAGCTCACTTAAAAAGTAGATTGAGATGGTCAAGACGACAGTGAACGATACAAAGATGGTTTCATTCTCGAAAAGCGGGCGTGGATTTTGCAAACTCTTGCGCAAGTTAGCTGAAACACCTGTATGCGTTGTATGGACTTCGAAAGGAAACTGTTCCTGAGAAGATGCTCTGTCCACATCAAGAGCCTGCTGCAGTTTCAGTAAATCGTTTTTCAGATTTTCTGCCCTTCGCTGTAACACCTCGGATGCAGGTAGAGCAAATATTTGGCGGGACAAACGGATCAACAAATCAGCAACCGAACGAACGCACCAGCCAACGAACGAATAAATGAATGAATGAACGAAATAAATTTACAGGTTTACTGAGCACCGGAGGAAGTCTACATTCCTGTATTCTCTTTAGCTTCTTCTTTGCTTTCATTTCGAGTCTCAATAACGTTACATCGATCTTCCTGTTCTGTGGAGGTATTTCTTTTTACTGGTTTTTGAGGCAATGAGACGTTTCAGAAAGCCGTATATGCGCGGAAGACCGCGAAACGATGGGCCGGCCATCACGTCGTCGATGGGTCCGACGTCGAGTGAATACATGAAGGACCGACGTAGGAGAGGCTGGCCGTTCCATTGATAAGCCCATGTAAGCAGGTATAAAGCCAAGCAGAGCAGCGTCGATAGCAGGCAAACGAGGGAAGCCCCAGGCGGAAGCCAACGTTTCAACTTTGCGATCCCCACGAGGACAATCCCCCACGTCGGGGCTCCAAGGTGAGGCTTCACTTGTTCGCCCGCACACAGTCACTAGAAAAATTAATCCTCTCGTTACTATTTTATCTTGTCTGGAGGCACAAGCCCGTGTTACTGCAAGTTATGACTGCTTTATGGGACCGTGTTATGGAAAGATTTTTCTCAATCTTTCATTCATTTGGCCTTTACTTCGTTAGATATCACGAAGATATATATATAATCCCCATGTCGACCAATAATTTAATAATAATTGCTAGATTTATACGTCCCAAAACCAGCTCTGATTATGAGAGACGCCGTATAGTGGAGGTCTCCGGAAATTTCGACCACCTGGGGTTCTTTAAAGCCCACTGACATCGCACAGCACACGGGCCTCAACATTTCGCTTCCATCGAAATGCAGCCGCCGCGGCCGGGATTCGATCCCGCGACCCTCCGATCAGCAGCCGAGTGCCATATAACCACTAGACCACCGTGGCGGGGCTCATGATCTCCCTTTACCCCTCCCCCACTGCAGGGTAGCAAAGTGAAAGTTCCATTATACTTAACATCCCTACTTTCCGCACAACTCCTCTCTCTCTCTCTCTACTGTAGCATAGGCTTTCTTTGAGGAGCTTCAGCTAAGTATATATTAAACAATCTTTACACGCTGCGGTAGCTTAGCGGCTAGTGTTAGCTTGCGTACAGCTCGAGGTCGCGTGATCGAACCCGCCAAGGCAGCCCGCATTTCGATGGAGGCGAAGTGCAGGAAACACCCGTGTACTTAGATTTAGGCGCACGTTCAAGAACACCAGGGGCCGAATTCACAAAACTTCTCTTTCGTAAGTGCTTTTTGCCATTGGTCGGGAAGCGTCTCTAATGATATGTCCAGCAGCGGCATTGGCTAAAATTTTCTCTTAAGAGCTTTTTTGTCGTAAGTTGTTTTCGTGAATACGGGCCCAGGTGGTCAAATTTGCTCCGGAGCCCTCAACTACGGGGCTTGTACCGTGATCATATCGTGTTTCTGTCACACGAAAGCCCCAAACGACCTTATATATGCATTTTCATGTCTTATTAAACTTTCAGCCGTGCTTGCAAGCGGGAGATTGCCGGAGGCCCGTGCTATCTTTGAAAGTATGGATGCAGGCCCGAAGAGATTGAGCGAGAACTCGAGGACAGATACGGGCTCTGAAATAAAACAATGCGTTTACGTTGTGTACAAACAAAGCCAAAAAAGGCGAAACAATTAGCAGATAAGGATGTACGCCATGCAGCGCTGCTGTTGAGCTTCGGCCGTCTCTTTAATTATCGGTATTTTTCTCGCTCTGTTCCTTCACATGTATGGCTAGTTTTAGAAACGTGCGCTCGATTTGCCTGGTTTGTCATTGAACTGTTGTGGACCACGACAGCTTAATTAAGTCCTTCCGTCGACATGCCTTATCGCAGAGCTACTTGATAACGGGCGCTGAAGTTATTGCGATCGATTTGGAGCTCACGACCCAACAACGAGCCACTTCCGTGCCCAGTGGAGGGCAGAAAGTTCGTAACATACTTTATTTTGCAGCAGCTGTCTTCTTTATACACTCTTTCGGTGACTCGCTCGCAAGTTTCAACAACGTCGCTATCACCTCGACGGTCCTGTATTTAGGGCATCAACTACTACAGCGCTCCTGAAGCGTCGGCGGGCTGTAAAAGTGAGCGAAGATTCCACTGGGAAGCACTCACCGTCTTTGGTGAACAACAAAAGTTATCACAGCTGGCATCATTAAAAAAATGCCCATAGAAAATGATACTATGCGACGAACCCCGCATCAGTGCATAAGTCGCCGCTCATATGCGGACCGGCCGTGTACATCGCGGCTTTAACACAGGTCCAAGTTTTCTTACGAAGTTTGGAATGTGAAAATCTTTGGAGAGTATGTGCGCCCAAATTTAGGGGCATCCTTGAGCAAAGCGGAATTTTTATCAGGCGTTAATGCCTGTTGTCGTCCCTTCCTGAGTGTAATGCTGTACACTTGACTAAAAGTGATACCATCATTCCATCATGCACTGCCATATTCTAAAGCATGAATTTCAGTCTACTGCAACAGCGGGTCCCCAAACGACCACATTTTCTCTGCAAACCGTTGCCTGTATAAAACACGGTCGCGATAATAAAGACTAAATTATCAACGAGAAGAGACCCCAGGGGTAAATACATTTAAACTAAATAATCTTTATATTATTTAATTTTACGTGTTTCGCCTCTAAAACTGCCAAGCATTAATCCCTTTCACAGCATTCTCCCCGAAACGCACACACGTAATTGTCCTGCTATTTCGTCCATTCTCGAAGACTCCTTTGGAAATCTTGCCAAGTGATGATCCTCGGCAGGTGGTTCCGTGGTTCACCTTGCTTCATCCGCCTCTTGAAGACTGCTTCCTTGAAGCTCGGTCTCGCTTCCATCTTGGAGGTGAAAAGCTGCAGGTGGCAAGGATTGGGGGAGCGGGAAGATACCGTTATCATTCCATGTTCTCCTAGCAACTGTGGCGTGCTATACGTGCACGTCGGAGAGATCGTTATAATGACGCTGGAGGGCCCTTAGTTTCGAAAATCGGGTTGGCTTCTTCAAGTTACATCATGCAACCGCTTGAGCGATTCAGGCTAACTATGGAAGTGGGCCTCATGAATTTGCGGTAGAAGTCCTAGATTAGCGCACGTCTTCCGTGGCGCAAAAAATAAATGAAATAGAACTAAACTTGGTCACAGACGTGCGCCGAATTCCCTCGTGGCAACATTGTCGCAGGCAGAGGCTAAACACACACACACACACACACACACACACACACACACACACACACACACACACACACACACACACACACACACACACACACACACACACACACACACACACACACACACACACACACACACACACACACACACACACACACACAATGTGGTAAGCAGACCTTATAAGAAGCTTGCTTGGCGAACTCAGAAAATCATATAGTTAGAACGCAGAACCCATGCTTTGTAGCTCTCTTCGGCTTGTCCCCTTCCAATTGAATTTTAAAAAAAGCCTTTTCTTTGGGCATTCCCTCGTATGCAGTGGACAGGCTGATAGCCTCGTTGTCTCCAGACCGAGTGGATTTCACGAATATCAATGAAATTCTTCTATGGGATGAGTGTGAGAGTGCTTTCTGGTTCTGGTCAGACGCGAGGCAGTACATTATTATCGCTATCGTTTGGCTCTTTTCACTTATTGATCGTGCGAGGTGTTCTACCTCGTTGATTGCGCTATCACAACAGCTCCAGGTATAAAAAAGCGCACTGTGACGATGGCTTGACGATAATTCCACCGATTGTTTACGATGGTTTCTTTACCATAGGTCATTCCGATACTTTTTTGAAAGTGTCTGGTCGTCCTCTTTGCAGCGACGTTGTGTTTGAAAGAACTGAGAACCAAGAACGTCTAACAACGCCGGGCGAATATACGAAGCACGCTGAACGATGAAGCCTGAACTGAAGCTCATCAAACGCTTAGAAATAATTAAGGTTCTTTCTCTGTATATTTTAATCATTTAAAAATCTACTCCCATAATAATTTCGGGCCGAGCTTGTCATTTGTATAGAGGAAAACAGGGAAACCATAAGTGGGCTATGCGTGAGTTCTTGTGGCAGCCGATAACTGCCTTTTCGCGAAAAATCGACCGATATTTCAGTGGCTGATATTTTTCAACAATTTATTCCGGAGGCAATTCAAACGTCTTCTGAACAACCCCTGTGCTTTCTTATTTGTTTTCCTGCTGCCAGTGAAATATGGATCGAATGTGAAATCAAGAGGCGGCATCCTAAACATTCGTCCACTGAAAATTCCGCCGAGTGATATAGGGTAGTGCCGCCCTTTGGCTGAAGTTTTCACGGCTGGTCAGAAACGCCTGCAGGGTGGGTCCCGCGATGGAGATTTGGTTTTGAGATGCCAGAACATTATGCGTATTTCAGGCCAACACAACCGGCTAATGGAGATTGGTAACGTTGGACGTTATCAATCTTCATTACTCAAACATAGATGGGTTACAAAGTTACACAAAGTCAACCAACCCGAACAAGCTCATGCACTGCAACGAAGAACAAAACACAAAAGAGTCCTATTCACCAAGTCATTCGGGCGTCTTCTCAGCTCGAAGCTTGCAGGTGGCTTGTCAGCTGGCTCGTGGAACGGCTGCTTATATAACCCTGGGAAGGCGCGCTAGAAAGTTCGGCGGGGCCCACGTGACTCAAAGCACATACACAGTTGGGAACCTTCTCGCCAATTCTAGGTCCTTCTCCGTTGGGGCGGAGCCTCTTTCTCTCTCTCACTGGGCGAGGAGCGTAGGTGTGTACTCTCCGCCTCCTCTCTCTCCTTACGTCTGTCCCCCGCTCGCGCTCGCCGCGATAAGAAGATTCCACAAAGTTCTCCCCTTTTGGAGACGCGGCGCGACCTTGGGCGCCTCCTCCGCGCGCCGCCTTCTTGTTGTTTTGGCCTTTCCCTCCACTAGACGCCGGGTTTCTCGTCCAAATAGGCACTATTTTGTGACATATCTATCTATCTATCTATCTATCTATCTATCTATCTATCTATCTATCTATCTATCTATCTATCTATCTATCTATCTATCTATCTATCTATCTATCTAAATTTTTATTGTATTGAAACAACATGGGAAGCATACCTTTATGTCATACGTACTGGATTGTGGCGCGAACCATTTCGTGAAAAGGGACAGAATGAGAAAGAGACATTGAAGCGCCAACTCCCCCAACAAGTACCTTTAGCATACATTTGCACTTACCTTTATACCTCATGGTGCATTTATAAGGAGAAAACTTATTGGGAATTTTTTGCGTCCTTATTATTATTTATACATAGCAGAAGGTTTGGGACTCCAAGCATAGTTATAGCTGCCCTTCACATCGACGGCGGTCACATGACACACCCATATCGATGGCTTGAGCTGCATCTTGTATACTGTAGAGAGCTTTCTGCGTCTGCATGCCCCGGAGCCCTTGTCGTCATCAATTCTGCGGTGTCTACACATTACACTATATATTTTGCCGGTTGCACTGGTCCTGACCGCGCTGGAACATACAGTGGCGCGAAGGTCATATTGCTGTGTAGCCACTGTGGGAAGGGCAGTTACAGAACGGACACTATAAGGCTTCTGCTGTATAGGCTACCAAGGCTCTCACTCCTGACCGTGTCTGTCATTGCAGCTATAACGAATACGCGTACGCATAATAAACTCTTGTTGTCATTGACGCGGGAAGGTTCCCTCACGTCGAGCAAACTAGGCAAGGAGATGGTCGTAATATCATGTATGGATACATTTGTTTACAGACGTTGTTTAGGAAACCCCAATGAATTCAACTCAGTTTTTTATGTGATGACACGAGCAAACACCTAGTTAACTAGTTACCACACTTTCCACTAAATTTACGCAAGGGCATTTTCTCCAGCCATTTCGCTGACATCGCAGTGCTCTTGAAGCAACCGATTTTGGCCCTAGCGTGAAAGATATTGTTCTGGTAGGGTAGTGTCAACGGAATAACCGCCGTACCAGCGCAGCTGACAAGAGTGGCTGTGTGGATCTATCTGCGCCAAGGTGCGTCTCGGTCATGGCCGTAGTACGTGCCCTGCAGTATGAGCAGAGCACCTTTGTTCAGGGCAAATTCGGCCAAGTGAAGACCTTTTCAACTCTCCGAATTCTAAGTTGCACTTGTGGTTCACGGAAGAACCACAACATGAACAGTAACCCTGAGAGAAATCTTCGCCAAAACGCGAATTTCACGCAACGCGTGTTAGCAAGTCGAGAAATCACCGTGTAATAAAAAATATCCTCGGTTGATCATTAAGGTGAAATGTTTGTGGATTTCATGCGGAAGTGGCTTTGAAAGAGTTGGCGATGACATAGTCGAAAAGCCGGCGTCGCCGTGGGTGGCGCAAAATATGTCACATTACCACATGAAGCCTGTGAGCGCGCCATAGCGTGCTTATGCATCTATAAGACGTAACTACTGCTTGCTAGAGTGATTACAGACGTTAATAATTATTTGCTTAACTACTGATTTCCAGGGTGATTACGACTTATTTGCGTAAGCATTAAATAATCTTCTCAGGGGCACAGCTCCATGCGGGTACGCGCCACACGTGACCTATATGGTTGGAAAGCAGATTTACAAAAGTGTCTTTAGTAGATGGTGTTAATGGCTTTCGCCTTTACGTGTGCTCAGGCAACCGCACAAGGGACCCCTACGAATTCATCGTTCATATAGGCGATTCACATTCTAGGGGTAGAGGTATCAGTGTGGTGCTCATGAGACCCACTCTTCACGGACTGTCTGGTGATACGGTGATCCCTATATACGTTACTTTCATCGAAGATATCAGGCGCAGCCTTCCAGGTCCGCGACCAAAAAATCTCGCGGTATAGTTCGGTATACGCTTGCCAACGCCAGCTATGAAGAAGGCAAACTCGCCGAAACTGCGGGAGGCCAAATGCGACGTCAGCTTTTTCTAAAGCCGTTATCTACGTGCCGGCGTCTTTGCATGTGCTGATGCTCATCGAACTTCCAAGTGTGACGGTATGCTTATGGGCTGGTCAACAAAAGCCTCGAGAGCGCATGCTTATGGTCACGTATAGTAAAAATGTTTCACGCTACGTTCACTCGCTTTACGAAATATGTAGACCCCCCCATGACAATCTTGTGCTACGTGCAAACATTTCTTTAGCAGGCCGCTTTCGCAGCCCATCTCTTCAGTCAACCCTCGGCGATTTACTCTGCCTGTCTTCGACGAACGTCGTTGGTCGTTAGCGCTGTATACCCGACCAACCGCCTGCCTGGCTTTCTTTTTCCCGGCGACGCGCGCCGTGCAAAGCGTCGGGAACGTCGGACGGCCGTGACCCGAGCTTGGCGAGAGTCGCAGTCGCTTCGCTGAAGAGAGCGAAAGGAAGGACAAACGGCGCTCGCACTGGAGGCCACACCGCGTTCCCATGCAAGGGCGCGACGCGCCGTGGTCGTTCCGGCGCGGCCTGTTGGCGGTGGCGAAAGAAAGCCCTCATGGCGTTCGCGCGGCTTCCTTCCAGCGCTGCGGTTCGAGAGCGCTTCTCCGTCGGCCGCTCGGATTGTTTCAAAAGGGCCGAGCGGCCCCGCTCGCGATAAGGCGAGCTCCGATTGGGTTTTCTGATGGATCGCGTGCGTTCCAGCTGTCTTTCGGGAGCCCGATTGAAATCGTTCGGAAGCGGCGATCACGAGCGGCTCACAAAAAGCGAGGTCGCGGCTTTCTAATGGGACTGCAAGAGTTGAGTCACTCGACCCGGCTTCTCAGTCATTCTGCTCCGTCGCCGGTGGCACGCATCAAGGTCGGCTGCCATTGGCGCGCGCAGCGGCCGCGAACAGAGAAGGGTCGCCGAGCGCCGCCGCCACCGATCTCCCGGAGGCGACGTCCGGCGACGTCCGCGTGCATGGTCCACGGGGCGAGAATGGATCGCATGCCGGACGGCCGATTGCAAGCGAGCTCGCTTATATGCGCCCCGCGCTGTACGAAGGCCATCGTCGCCGCTCCTAGAGGCTTCAATAAGCGAAGCCCTCGCCTCCACGCTCCGAGATGGCCGCCGAGCCCTGTTTCTGCGGCACGCATTGCCGCGCTGAGAGGAAAAGTAAAGGATAAGACGTCGAAGGGGGCAAACCTTCGACTGCGTCGGACCTAACGGAATGCCCATCGTACACTGATAATATCCGTCGAACGTCGATATGTACTACTAATCGGACCTGCCTTGGTGGTCCAGTGCTTGTGGCGTTTGACTGCTGGCCCGAAGGTTGCGGGATCGAATCCCGGCCTTCTCGATAGAGGCAAAATGCTAGAGGCCCGCGTGCTGCGCGATGGGAGTGCACGCTTACTAGCCCCGGAAGGTCGAAATATCCCGAGCCCTTAATTACTCCGTCTCTCATAATCATGTCGATGTTTTGGGACGTAAAACGCCAAAAATAGTAAGTAGTACTAATCAGGGGTCACTTACAAGCGGCCATGATAGAGTGCTTTATGTCGTGTACCAACTGAGTACCGGCACAGAAAGGTTTGTTCCTCTTGTTTTCTGGAACCGGTCTGCGAGCCGTGTCGCACTCGTGCTTACGCCCTGATTCGAGTCAATTATTTGTATGTGTACTCATGCGCTGCTTCATCTAGTCGTCTAGGTGTCCTTTCGGTGACGGACGCTACACCACAACATTGAGAAAGGAAAACTTTATATCAGCTTGGAAATGTACCGATCAGGCTCACGTAAACGCCAGCCGGATGTCATGCCAGAATGTACACCAAACAGGAAAAGTTTTCGGGACGTGAAGGTTACGGTAAAGTTGTATTACCTCTTAGCGCCGGCACATAGCCTCAAATTAGAGATTTCAGTAGGTAAAAGTCCTTACGATGTACAGGATTGAACATATCGAGGCGGAGAGGTAATATAGGCTTATGGAAAGTATAGTGTCCCGTGAACTATTGCTGTTGGCTGTACGTTGGTTCGTGGTGAGATGACCAGCTTGCCATGAACTACTTGTAGTTGGCAAACTTTAATGGACGACATTTTCGTAGTTTCGCAATTTAATTATTACGTTGCGTATTCGCTGACGCTCACTGTAATCAACCAGTGATTACTCACCAAGACTTCCAATATTGTAATCAGTTTTGTTATTCAAGAAACAGACTATGAATATCATTGCCCATTTCCGCAGTTAAGAGCAAAGGATCAGTAATAACAATAATTACTGGGGTTTTAGGTGACAAAACCACGATATGTTTACGAGGCACGCTCCTTAGTGGAGGGCTCTGGAAATTCTGACCACCGGGAGTCTATTAGATTTGGGTGATTTCTGTGGTTTAGCGTCCCCAAAGCCCGATATGATTGTGAGAGACGCTGTAGTGGAGGGCTCCGGAAATTTCGGCCTCCTGGTGTTCTTTAACGTGCGTTGACATCACCACAGTGAGACGGGCTTTTAGCATTCTCACCTCCATCGAAATGCAGCCGCCGCGGCCGGGGATAGACGACCCGGAGTTCTTCAACGTGCACTGAATACGTGACAGTACACTGGCATCTAGCATTTTCGTCTCCACGGAATATGCGACCGCCGTGGCCAGGGTCGAACCCACGTCCTTAGGATCAGCAGTCAAGCGCCACAACCACTCTACCACCGTGGAGGACTTAAGAGCTTAAGTTCCAGCAAATCCCGATGGTCGACATTATTATTATTATTATTATTATTATTATTATTATTATTATTATTATTATTATTATTATTATTATTATCACCATCGTCATTATTATTAGAGAAAGCTATAAACGCGTGCGTATTATAGGTATGGAAAAACTATGTCCCGCAGGCATGTATAGTACCTGCCCACATGCACTCTGCATAAAGGAATCGGGGGCACAGTTCTGCTGAGCGCATAGCAGTGCTAAAGAAGGCTCGTGAGTTGAAAAGCTTCGTGTATTTTGACCCCTCAGTTTTCCTTTCTCTCTCCCCTCGACGTGCAGTATTCGGAGGAATAGCGGTTTATGCACTTGATCCGGTTCGTCTTCGGTCCGCCTCTATGTTGCTCTGGCGACACAACACCCGAGTGAATTTTACGGATGTCCTAAAGATAGACGCATACCTTAGTTTAGAATTTCTGGTATTTTCCGTCAAAATGAGGCTCATGAAATGCACGCGCACCGCCATTTTAATAATAATTGCCGGGATGTTACGTACCAAAATCGCGATGGGATTATGAGTCGCGCTGTAACAGAGGGCTCTAGGAATTTCAACCAGCCGGGTTTCTTAACATGCGCTGACATATAGCGGAGTACATGGGCCTCTATCATTTCGCCACCCTCGAAGTGTGCCTGCTGCGGCCGGGACCGAAGCCGCGTCCTCCCGGTCTACAGCCAAGCATCTACCATATACACCACCGCGGCCGGGCTAGGTCGTTTTGCTATACTGACGTCCAGGTGGAGTGTTCACTTCCGAGGCTGCAGTGACTCTGCGCTTTGATGTGAGCGAAACGAGAGAGAGAGGAAAGAGAACACTTGTTGCGTATGATGGTTAATTGTAGAGACAACAACAACAACAACAACAACAACAACAACAACAACAACAACAACAACAACAACAACAACAACAACAACAACAACAACAACAACAACAACAACTAAGACGACGACGAGTGCGTGCTATGTGTAGGAGCCAAATTGTTGACAAAATCCGGAGTATATTTGTTTTCGGCAGTAAGAACAAGCCCCGCCACGGCGGTATAGTGGCTATGGCACTCAGTCTGGTCCGAAGATCGCTGGATCGAATTCCGGCCGCGGCGGCTGCATTTCGATGGAGGCGAAATGTTGAGGCCCGTGTGCTGTGCGATGTCAGTGCACGTGAAAGAACCCCCAGGTGGACGAAATTTCTGGCACCTCCTCCATTACGGCATCTCTCATAATCAAGCGTGGCTTTGGGACGTATCAATCAATAAAGAAACAAAAGCTTTTCTTTTCTTTTTTTGGTAGTTGTAGGTTACGCTACTACGCCACTACACCAAAAGCACTCTTGCCCGCGACCAGGCGCTTGATAAGTGGCAAAACTCCGACTGTGTGGAGAGAAAATTGCAGGTCGAGCCGCCGCCTTGAAGTTCCCCTACCAACTCGCCGTCACGTCAAAGCTTCTGACGGCGTTCTCAAGGGCATGCATAGCTGTTTATCGGTAAAAAAATGAATTACACTAAGTTCTAAGAGAGCCACGGACCTAACGTAGTAAGTGCCCCGAAAATCTATCATAGCCAGTTTAGGTAGCCGAAATACGAAGGAAGACCTCGAGAGCCATGACATCACAATGAAATTAAGGTGCTGCAATGACCGGCGCGAAGTTAAAAAACGAAACACCTACCTTTATTTCCTCTTCTAGTGTGAAATTTAATTAATCTAATTTCTAGAGATATAGGAGATTTGACGCGCCAAAGCCACGATATGATTATGCGGCGCGCTGTAATGAGGAGATACGGATCAATTTTAATCACCTGAAGATCTTTGACACGCTCCCGAATAAAAAGAAGTAATGAATGCGCGGAGGCAAAATCAACGAGCATAGTGTTCTCAAAGAATATTTGAGCAGCCTAGTGTATGACTTCGCATTCTATCGAAACCTCACGAATCAACCAATCAACGCAATGCTTTGCCGCAGCGCAAGCGCATCATTCCAACTTGCAAACGCGCTTTCCGCCACCGCACGTGGTGGTCTTTATGACGGCGCTTCTGCGTTCAACCGGCGTTGCTATTTTTAAAAGCCCGCAACCACGCTATGACACCTCGCAGCAGCAGCAACAACAACAGCAGTGGCGGCGGCTGCTGCCGCTGAACGTTGTCTGCGCGGAAGACCGTTGCTGCTCTGAGCGCCCCTTGTTCGCGCGCCCGGTGCTTCCTGCCTCTGCTGTGGTCGCGCTGGGATGCCTTCCTTCCTGTCAGAGACCCCGAGAAAGCGTCGACTGTGACGCCGGCTAACCCTCCCCGCTCGTAATGCATACACCAGGACACACGTCAGCGTTTCAGTTTACTGTCTCTCCTTTCACGTGTACTCGTCCATGTCGACCATTTTGGCATCGGTCGATAAGTGGGTTGGAGCCTTTACTAATGGTTGGGCGCTCGTAGATGTCTTTAAGGCCTCTCGGTGTGGCACTTGGCAAATGCATTTCGTAACCCGAAAGGCGTCTGCTAGGTATTATTATTATTATTATTATTATTATTATTATTATTATGTGGGGTTTAACGTCCCAAAACCAGCTCTGATTATGAGAGACGCCGTAATGAAGGCCTCCGGAAATTTAGACCACTTGGGGTTCTTTAACGTGCACTGACATCGCACAGCACACGGGCCTCAACATTTCGCCTCCATCGAAATGCAGCCGCCGCGGCCGGGATTCGATCCCGCGACCCTCGGATCAGCAGCCGAGTACCATAGCCACTAGACCACCGTGGCGGGGCGAATTGTCGTTGTTGTTGCTGTTGTTGTGCGTCAGCTTTCGAATTCCGCCCAACTATAGAGAGCAAAGCCCTTTTCATACGTGCCTGTACCTATGCCAACACTCAACCGCCTTGAGAATACAGAATCCCTACATGACATGACATGACAAGAACTTTATTTGAGTCCTGAGGAACTTGAATCTGGGGAACCAGGGTCCCACCAGATCAAGTTGGTGGCTCCGCCCACGACGGTACTGGAAGTCGAAGTTCCGTCGCGATGTCGTGGGCCCTCTGGACGGCCTGGAGTTGAGTGTGTAGATCGCTGCTTTGCAGGGATTCCTCCCATTGCTCCTTCGTGATGTGTGGAGAAGCATTAAGAGCTGGGCACAGCCAGAGCATGTGATCAAAAGAACAGGAGTCATGGCCGCATTTGGGGCATGACTGTGAATGATCGGGGTCTATTTTATTAAGAGACCGAGGAGTGGGGTACGAACGGGTTTGGAGAAGTCTGAATGTGCTAGCCTGAGGCTTGTTCAATTTGGGGTGGGGGAGCGGGAATTTTTTCCTGGTTAGGCGGTAATGGGACACAATTTCGTGAAAAGTACATAACGAATCTTTATGGATGTCGACCTCGTTACGAGCGTGGCTATCCGCGGCAGCACGGTACGTGAAATCGCGCGCTAACCGATGAGCCTGCTCGTTAGGATTACATCCGAGCGGGTTAACTGAGCCATCGAGGTGGGCTGGGAACCACGTGATGTGATACCCCCCTTCGCTGCTCTCCCGTGTTCGTTGGAGTGCTTTGGTCACAATACTGTTCGCCTGTTGAGACACGAGGGCGCTCGAGAAAGATCTAACTGCCGTGCGCGAGTCCGAGTAGACAACAGCAGGAGCTTTTGCGCTGTGAAGAGCCAGAGCGATCGCCGCTTCCTCCGCCACGTGGGCAATCTTAGTATAAACAGAGGCTGCATTAACCATGTTGCCTCCGGCGTCAACGACCGAAATAGCAAACTTATCCCCACCGTGATATCTGGCAGCATCGACAAAGAGGGCCTCAAGTTTCTGCTGATTCTACAGAATCCCTACAATGGCTCTTTTCTGGACCTTGACATTTTTCAAAACCCGTTGTCATTGGTTTCGTCTGAGATTTGTACTGTCACAAAATGGTATCGCCCATTGTACGTTTTTTGTTTTTCTTTTTCAACATATGCCATTAGGTGAACTGATTTTATCATTACCTGTTTCTTTTCCTCGCGTGGCATCTTGTCTAGTCGTCCTGACCTTCATTTGTTGTATTCTTACATTCTTTCCTCAGTATTTCTCCTGTATGTTGACTCGAATATTGTGTTTGTTGTCCCTCTATATGTCTCATGTTGTACTTTGCACTGTCGTGAAGACTTCATAAGTTCTTTTTTTTTTCATTTCTTTGCGCTTGTCGTGCATGCTGTACCGATTTTATTGTATAGTGTTAGCATTCCTTTGCGATCGTCAGCACCAATACCTGCTCACATTCGGCGGCCTAAAACTCACAGGATGATGCCACACATCTCGAGCAGCGGAGCAAAACATCGTGCGCACACGTAGTACATGCAGACGTGCAGTCGGTACCTGCGAGCCCGTGCGATCGCTGCGTTGAGGCTTCAATGTTTTATGTTACGCTACATTTTGTTAAACAGACCGCCGACTATGAGACAAGAAAACATATTTCAGATATAGTTTGATTAGTGATCGCCTATCTTTCACGTAACATGTCAGTTCGGGGTAGTTCATAGCGGCGACCGCTCGCAGTGGTCGTTCAACGTATTCTCCAAAAAAGAAATAAAAATAAAGAAACAGCGCGTGTAAACCATTCCGTGCTTTCTGCCTGCCTGAGATTGATATTTGACCGTAAAAAGCTTTCTTCACTTCGGGAGTATTGACATAAATGACCAGGAGGGCTCCACCGTGGTGTTCATAGTCAGCACCGACAGTTCAACCTACGAGGATAGCGGCGTGTTACTCCTCATACTATGCAATAGAGGGGTACTCGCGATATAGAGGACGGCTCGCGCACAACACCTCGTGCACAGTGAACGTCGGCGAAAAAAAACAAAAAAACGGCATCGCAGCTGATGTGCGTGCAAAACTACTCGCACAAAACTTGAGTAAAAAAAAACCATTATGTTTAAGTTGATCTAGATATATCTAGCGCAACTTACACATAATACGATACGTCTCTCCTATATACAGGAGAGACGTATCGTACTCCGGAAACTTACATAAGGCATCGAATTTCAAGACAAAATTGACATACACATGCTTACACACTTGAACCTTACTTCGCACGTACTAATCTTTTCAAGAACTCTTTCTTTCCTCGGACCATCAATGAGTGGAACGAGTTACCTTTTGAAGCGTTCTGTGATAATGATAATCCTGATTTTAATAACTATGTACCCTTCTGTTTTTAACCATACAACACAAACTCTCGAGAATATATCACATTGCATTTGATTGAAATTGTCTAGTTGCAATTTGTATTACCTTGCTGCCATTTGACTTTATTTTTTATGGTGTGTTCTACTGCCTTATGTTTTGAGTGCTTGAACTTTCTTTCATTGAAGTTACATTGTGAATTACTTTTTATTATGCCCCCCTGCTTGGTCGAAAGACCGCAGTATGCTGTAAATAAATAAATAAATAAATAAAATAAATAAATAAATAAATAAGTGTACGGGCAAGCTTGCCGGATATGACATCGCCGACGTACTTGGCGTTCGCCAAATTGTATCCTTCTTCTGTTGCTATCGGGTGATCGGCACCTCTACGTCCGTAATCTCTTACTCCACACGATTTGCAGCAGCGGTATGTTTCTATGCGCGAGCGTTGTATTCCGCAGTTTATACTCGTTCTTGGCTGCAGCGACCTATGCGGCACTGCTTTGCGGCGCCTTCGGTTGTGGAAGCAACCGTACAGCGTACTCTCTGTGGTGGAAATTTGAATTAGAGCTTGCCTTCATCAGCACCCCAAGCAAGCCATTTGAAGCAATTGTGGTGAGGTCCGGGCCTCTGGTGCCACGACCTCGTACACATCGGTAGAAAGGAAAGGAAATCCGGCGTATCCCACGCATCGTGGGAATCGGTGTCATGCGCAGCAGTCAGCGAGAAAATGGCCTACGCCGCGATGTTTGGCATTCAGGCAAGTGTTACGACTCGCGAGTATAGGATCATCGCCTTTGCGCAAATTGACTGCTTCTGTGCGCGACGTGGCCTGACAAGGAAATGCTAACGCAAACCACGACAGCCAAGCGACGTTAGATAAGCTACACCCCCACAACCGCCGATGCCAGAAGTTTACCTACAGTGTGTACACCGCGTGGCAAGAGCATTCGTGGACGAGTGGTAGCGTGGTTACTTGGCAACTTACTGGCCCAGATTCGATTCTTATACCTTCGGTCGATACATGCACGCTTGTCTGTTCATGTCTGCTTGTTGCGTCGACACTTCAACCGGAAGTTGCAACAAACGGTATCTGTTCCGCTTGTTTAACGAACGCAAAGTGTGCTCGCGTCAAATTTCCAATGTCTAGTTGTGTTTGTTCATGCTTGACATAGGCTGTAATGTCAGCATTCAATCACACGTCGCGCATACCTGCATTCCCCGGGTCTAGCACATCGGGTGTGAGCCACGAGTGGCAGCATCATCGCTAATCGTGACGTGTATGATGAGTATATCATGTTAATTATGTAAAGAGTAATCAGTTACGTTCGTCATGCGTTCGTGCCTTACCACGCTAGTTTTGGTGTATGCCAAGTGAACGAGACGGCCAGGAGAGTACCAAGTGACGTAGACGGCTGTAGATAGATAGACAGATAGAAACGGTTAAATTTTCTGAACTCCTTTAAGAAATGATTTGCATTTAAAAAGCTACAAGAGTGCAGCCAGTGCAGTTCCTCAGCTTAACCGAGTTGACTTGGAGAACGTATGCGAGACCACGCCAAACATTGCCTCCTTCCATAAATCCTTGACTCCGTCACATATACTGCATTCTTTTAGTATCATTTCCTTTTTCAGCTTTCTCTCTCTTCTTCTTTTTTATTTTTTCCATCCGTGTAAAGTAGGCAGCAGAAGCAGTTCTGTAAAATAAAAAGAAAGTCCCGCATCATGTGGGAAGTATCAGGCATCCGAAAGCAGTATAGTGCAAAACAGTTTTTGGCACTGTAAAACTAGGTATTTTTTATAATTTTTTCACCGAACTCGTCTTAGTCTGCCCGGCACCGTCGTATAGTAGCCGTCGTCACGGCACGCAGGTGGGAATAAAGATTCACTTCTGGGGTTTTATGTCCCCAAACCAGCTATATGATTATGAATAAACAAACAGAATTTTAAGACGCGCGTTTGGAACCTGGTACCTCACTCTCCAAGGGCAAGTGGCATAACCACTGGGCTAGGGAGAGAGGCTTTTTATAGAAAAAAAAAACAGATTTTTGCCGGACTACTGGGCTACCCACCAGTTCGGTGGCTACCCACCGCGGCGCCCAACGCCGCGAATAACAAGGAGATAACGCAAGCTGCTTGCGCGGCCGGAGCGGTGATGACCACGGGCGAGTGGCGAGTGAGGAAAGCCGTGGGGGCGGCGACATCGACGTCACAGACGCTCATTTTCCGGCCAGTTTCGGTTTCAAGGAGCCTGCCACGAGGAACTAATTGTTCGCGTAGCTCCGACATGCACTCCGCTATTCAAAATTTGATCGTTGGCATAGGTAGTGTCGAGGACGGGCTCCAAAGTACTCATTTGCTGTAGCCATTTGCCCCGCCACGGTGGTCTAGTGGCTACGGTACTCGGCTGCTGATCCGAAGGTCGCGGGATCGAATCCCGGCCGCGGCGGCTGCATTTCGATGGAGGCGAAATGTTGAGGCCCGTGTGCTGTGCGATGTCAGTGCACGTTAAAGAACCCCAGGTGGTCGAAATTTCCGGAGCCCTCCACTACGGCGTCTCTCATAATCAGAACTGGTTTTGGGACGTTAAACCCCACAAAAGAAGAAGAAGAAGAAGCTGTAGCCACCAATTACTGATAATTAAAAAGTTAATTAGCGTAATTTCGCGAATTATGCGCACAAGTGCTGAAATTATTTTGTATCTAGAGGCCGCCAATCCGTACACTCGAATGGTACACACGACATTCCCGCGATTTATGCTTTTCTAATTTAAAAAGTGTGTTGCAACTAAAAAAACACCCTGTATAACACCAAGTGCAGTGCAAAGGAATTGAAACGCGATGCCCGGACCGCGTGGTGGCCGGCGCATTTTGTGCGACTGGGGTTCACTGGGTGATCACAAAGGAACAAAACTTAATCAACTCTTCAAAAAGTGTCCCACTTTCACTGAACACCGGAACGAGTCAGTTCAGCGTCCCCAGCGCATTGCTATGACGGAGAAAGCCCCGCCACGGTGGTCTAGTGGCTATGGTACTCGGCTGCTGATCCGAGGGTCGCAGGATCGAATCCCTGCTGCGGCGGCTGCATTTAGATGGAGTCGAAATGTTGAGGCCCGTGTGCTGTGCGATGTCTGTGCACGTTAAAGGAGTACTGACACGATTTTGCGGCGGCTAAAAATGTGCATTTTTCGTTTTCTAGCCATGTATTGTTAACGCCCTCCGCACATGGAAGCCAGGAAACACGTACAAAATATTTTAGTTCGGTTTTAAAGTTTTCGCCGCCCAGCACTGCAAGCCAGCCCCAGCGCAGTGGACACTACGATGACGTATGAGCACAGTCTATTGAAAATAGCCGAAATCGCTGTCAGAGTCACTGGACGACCGTGAAATTGTCGTTGTTTGCGTGCCCCACGTGTAATTGACCACATACGACAGAGTTGCAGCGACGCTATCCCGAATTTCTGTCCCTACGTGACTCCGACGTGGTCCGACTATGTTGATACGTCACTAGGAAACCGCCCCCTCGAAATCGAAACCGAAAGTGGGCTTTTAAGGAAGCCGTATTAAAAATATATTCATTGCCTTGCGAGGCACCATAATACTCTTTCTGGGGTTCTCCACGCCAGTGCTTTCATTTACAGCAATAATACGAGGATGTCAAAAATTCGTGTCAGTACTCCTTTAAAGAACCCCAGGTGGTCGAAATTTCCGGAGACCTCTATTAAGGCGTCTCTCATAAACAGAGCTGGTTTTGGGACGTTAAACCTCACAAATAAAACCAACTCAAGAAAAAAATGCAGCTGCGCGCGCCTGCAGGTAAATGCGGCGGAGCGTAGCGCGCTCCTACTGTTGCTGCGGCAAGTGTTGGCGCCGACGTCACTTCCTGTGTGAGAGGTCACGTGCTAACGGATACGGCTTTGCGAACGCCATTTGGGTGCGTGCTTTCGCCAACCTAGCCGAGAAGTGCTTTGGCGTTAAAAAGAATAAAGAAAAAATAGCAGTGCTACGCGTCGAACACTGGATCCCAGATACTACTGCCAAGCGTCATACGCACTAAATTGCGTGCGAAGGAATTAAGGGCTCAGATAAACTACAACGATATGCACGATTATATACGATGAGGATGAAAGGAAACGAGAAAGAGAGAGAGAGAGAACGGAGGCGCCAGGCGTCCGTAGCTCTGAGCAGAGCAATGAGGTCACGTGAAATCCAATAATGTAATGGTTCCCGTAATATACATAAAACAAGCCCTCGATGTAACGACGTTTAAAGGCCAACTCTGGCGATTTTGTGACCATGTTGAGGTAATGGCGATTCTGTATTCCTGAGACGTTCCTGGTAGTAGAAATGATTCAGTAAATGCGAAATGATTTTAGGGTGCAAAGCGCCTTATGCGCTCGGGCTGTCTGCGTATCTTGTCGTCGTCGTCACGGTAAAGCAACCGGTCAAACTATGCCAAAAAATAATCAACAGACGACAAGAAAAATACCACCTGCTAGGATTCAAACACACAACTACTCGGGATACGATAATAGGTACTGGAAGCTCTACTGATCACACCACCGACACATGCGTGCTTCGTGGAACAAACGGATCCTCACTACGCCGTTTTGCAATTTGCGTCTAACTGATGTACGGTTAAAGCAAGGGTGTTTGCAAGCAAAACTGCTCCTAAATTAACGTCGCTTCCTTTCCACTGCACTTTTGGTTTGCAGAAGTGGTACCGCCATCTAGGAACGATAGAGCGAAGCAGTTGCGCTAACGCGCGCCGGCAGTTGGCGGTAGTCTCAACGCTTGGATCTCAGCGGAAATAGCGGCGTGGCGGCGTCCTGCCGGCGCGTTGCTTGGGCAGAGTACGACCACCGCTGCTACAAAATATATCTTGTATGGCCAGTTGGGTTCCGATGCGCTCTGCTAAAGAAACGGAAAGACAGCCGCCGACAAGCAAATGATGCGTCTTTCGCTGCAGTGGACCGTTAACAAAACGATCCGCTGACAACCCGTTCGGTTTCGCTTGCAAGGTTTCACCGTTTGCGGACGGATTGCGAATTGTCCATTAGCGGTGCATCACTGCATGCTTCGCACCTCTCCAGGTTTCACGTTAGTGCAGGCGCATATTTTTTAATAAGCAATAAAGCGCTAAACTGAAGTCCAACCGAACAGTGCTTTCCTCGCATGATGCTTCATTGATTTCTGGGGTTTTACGTCCCAAAACCACGAAATGATTATGAAAGACGCCGTGGCGGAGGGATCAGGAAATTTCGATCACCTGGGGTTCTTTTTAACGTGCGTTGACATCCTCCAGCGCGCGGGCCTCAACATTTCCCTTCCATCCAAATGCAGCCACCACGGCTGGGATTCGATCCCGCGACCTTCGGATCCGCAGCCGATTGCCATATACTTATACAAGATCACCGTGGCGGGGCCTCGCGTGACACCAAGGGAGTCAGTTCGCCATTTCCACGATGGATGGATGCTATGAGCGTCCCCTTTGTAACGGGGCGGTGACATGTGCGCCACCAGGCTCGTATAAAATTTAAGAACATTTCTTCTTCCCCCCTCTCTCTTTAAGTTGTCCTCATGCCTTTTTGAATCTACCTCAATCAAATCGATCATACTATAGCAAAAACGTACAATCATAGCCCAGTTCTCTGCCCCTTATGGCAGAAAGTCCTTATTTTTCCCTATAAACATTTTTGTCCGTTCTCTTTGGTTTTCTGCCACCAGTATTCTAACCGTCTCTTACTTATTTCAATCGCGAGTATGTTCAGCTTTCCATTGTTCTCCCTAAAACCCAAGGCTTCATGTAGGGTAGTGCCCAAACGTACAACTGGGTGGATATCTCCGCATTCAGTCAGAACATGCTCCGTCGTTTCCCCATCTTCCTCACAGCATGTGCATTTTTCTTCTTCTTTACTGAATTTCGCTTTATAACTACGCGTTCTAAGGCAGCCCGATCTCGACCTCTTGAACTATCATAAAATGCCTCCCTCTTTATTTCATTTTTGCCCTTTCGGTAGTTATTCAGAGTCGGTTTTTTTTTCCATCGCTGCCATCCAGTAAATCTTCTCTGCCTCTCGGACTTTTCGCTTTACGCTGTTTGTTGTCAGTTCTCTTAGAGCCGTATATTTACTGGTGAGCCTCCTACTTCTTTTTCTCCACTGCGTGTCAACGCTCTTTCTATATGAATAGCGGAACACCTTCCCTGCCCACCTACTCTCTTTCATATTCCTTAGCCTCTCTTCAAACCTGTACGACCGCGCGTGCGCCCTCTCCCTGGTGCTAAGTTCGCAAAGCACCTTGAAATGGACATGACCTTAGATATTACCGCGCGTCGCCGTGCATCGCGAGCATATCTCGAAGGCTACGGTATGGTACTCGTATGATTCCGTCACTTCAGTCGCTTTGCCTACAATGACGTCAACACACAATCTGGCCAATAATTGCAGGAATTCAGGTGGGAGGTTTGAGTTAATCAGTGAAAGTTTATTTGTGAGCAATATGCACTTCTCTCACGCCTATGTATAATCGTGCAGAAATGACAGAAGTGTGCCAAGGAAGAGCGAATTTCACTGAAATCTAATTATCTAAAAATATCACCGGAGATTTGCATAGAAAAAAAGAATAAACTTTGCGCAATAGCATGAAAACACTGTCACTTATGTTCTTTCAAAATGTGGGGACGAAATTCCATAGGTGTGTAGAAGGCAACTCAGGGTTTCTTTTTGTTCATATTATATCAGTGTTTCTGAACGATAATGACAGTCCTTTAGCGGATAGCACGGTAAAATTTGGGCAGAAACACATCAGTGTTCTTAAACAACTGAGAAACGATGTCTTCAAATCTGAACGGGTAACCTCTTCGCGCAACTTCTCAGATGACGTCACAATCTCCCCCGCCTTAATGTAAACGCAATAGAAAAGAAACAATGCGATGTCATCTAACCATGCATCGAACCGTGCGAGCTTAGTGCCTACTACACCACGGGATACTATTCTGTGCTGCTCCTCCCTGGTTGGTCAGTCCTGCCTTGATTGGCAGACTTTACCAATCCCTGACCAATCACGATTTCCTGGTTGGTCAGTCCTGCCCCGACTGGCAGAGTTGACTAATCTGGTAAGACCAGCATGGAATAGTATATTTTTCGTTCTGTGGTACGGTGCATGTCCCCTTTTGGAACTTAACAACTACAGCGCTGAAGGATTGCCGTTTTGCTTTTGATTTCCTGTTTAGGGAGGCAACGAAATCGGCTACGACATCACAAACACAGGGTGGTTTACATTGAAAGTCATGATTCGGGAACACTATAGAAAACCTCGAAAATTCACTTAAGAGAAAACTAGATGAGCAGCCATATAGCTTGGCATACGTTATTAGAACACATAAGAAAGGAAGGAACGGAACACAAGGAAAACACATTGAAGATTTCATTGAGGTCCATGAACATCTACAATTTGCCGCAGTTAGTGCTTAATACCGTCACACTCATCTTGTGCTTCCATTCGTTCGTTCCTGCCTGTCCTGTTCGCCTGCCTCCACCTTCATAGAAGTGTTGTTTTATGTTTGCTATAGAATACGGTGCCTTAAGAGGTTAATTAGTGTTCTTGAGCTAATTAGGAACTTTACCGCCACCGTCTGATGAAAAAAAAAAACGTTAAGCCTTAATCAAATAAAAACAACGTGGTAGACAAAGCGCTAGCCCCTTGATCCTCCACTCACTTTTCGTCCTAAAGAAACTAATAATCAGTAACTTCGTATACATGCCCCACCACGTTCTGACAACACCACCCCCATAAAATCGAAATTCTGGACAAAGCCTCGCGCGCGACGTTCAGCGGCGCCCCGCACCGCGCGCCTCCACGGCGGCTTCCTGCTGGCGCGGAGAAAAAGAAAGTTGCGGCGGCGCGCCGGAGGAAAGGATGCCGCGCAGCGCTTTCCGGTAAGAGAAAGGCAAAAAGAAAGCGCCATCGGAACTGGACGGGGAAGTGCTGCGGAGGAGGAAGCGGCCCGCGACGAACCAGGAAGGCGCGATGGGCGCCGTCCTCCTCCACGGGTGGACCTTCTCCGCGACGGGCAGGAGCGACCTGTCCGGCGTCTTCGGCCGGCGCCTCTTTTCTCCTCTCGATATAGCTGCCGCCTTGTTTGCCTCTAATCAGGCCGTCCGACCGCTTTTCCTTGCCCGGCATGAAAAGAAAACCGTTCGACGGGGCCATGCGATTGCGCGGACCATCGCCGCACTTTCGCTTCTCGCGGCCGTGCGATCAGTGTTGCGACCAACTGGCGGCGCTTCGTGTTCCGGCTGTTGCTGCTGCCTTTTTCCGCTGACCGAATGGCGCACGGTCGCCGCACGACGGGTGGGCACCCGCGTAAACCGGGACGCATAATTATTCGCGCATCGACGGAAGATTGCGCGTGGTCGTGGTCCGCCTCGCTGTCCTAATGCTTCTCGGAGCGCGCACATTCTTTTTCCGCTCCGCGATTCACTTCGAACGACGCGTCGCGGGCTGCGATATACGGGCGTGACCGACGATTGTCTCCGCGATATGTGGCGGCGCTTCGCTCCTCTTCCGCGACGATGATGAGACGCGCTTTCGTCCATAAACGAGTGTGACCTCGCAACACGCTCATTAATATGTTCGCAGTGCCGCGGCAGCGCACCTAGAGCCCGCGTCGGGGTGCGCTCTGGCGTATAATTGCATCGGCAGCACGTAGACAGACGCAGTGCAGCCCCCTCTTCGAGTGCGCGCGAGTGGCGGTGTCCATCCAGATCGCCGCTGGCCGGTCTCAGGTCACTACCTTCGGGCTCTCAGCACGACGGCCCGTCTGTGCGAGATAACATAACATAAAGAAAAAAAGAGGAAAAAGGGAGGGGGGGGGGGGTCTAGCTAAGCGACGGGATTTTCCCTCCTTCTTCATACGAAACCACTGGTTTAATTTCTCCGCGCAGAAACCTCGCGAGGCGAATTAACAATTCGGTCAGCGATCAGAAGACGCGTTGCGGCGCCAGCGTGCACCCTCTATTCAGGTATATACGAACGGGCCCACCGTATGGGGGCACATCTCGGCCGCCCTTAATTCTGGCCCGTTACTTATCCCGCAAACTTTCACGACGCACCGCTTTCTCCGGTACGCCGGCCCTTTCTCTTCCGCACTGCGTAGTAACCTTCCTCTCCCCCTTCCCTCAGCAGAAACCAGTTGGCCGTCGCTTGTGTGAACACCGCCGCCTCTCATGCGGCGCGTACGTAGGCGCGACTGCGGGGGGCTGCGCGCGATCGCAGCGCGCGGCGACGTTCACGGGCGAGACTGCGGCGCACTTGAGATCTCACGGCCACGGGCAGGTTTGCCGGAGCAGCCCGTTTCTGTCGAGCGCAGGCGAGCTTGACGCGATGGCGGGCTGGTGAAATGCGCCCGGCGCAACCCCGATTTCAGCGGCGCATAGGGCAGAATGCCGCCCCTTTGGAGACTGCCACAATGGAGCACATCGCTCCTGTAGAAGGGCAACGAGAGAAAAAACAGAGAGAGAGAGATGATGGT
Source organism: Hyalomma asiaticum (assembly GCA_013339685.2). NCBI lineage: Eukaryota > Metazoa > Arthropoda > Arachnida > Ixodida > Ixodidae > Hyalomma > Hyalomma asiaticum. The sequence continues at coordinate 90,000,150 of CM023481.1, forward strand.
GTGCGGTATATTGTTGTGACGTTTCCGCAGTCCTGACATGAAGGAAGAACGCGCGTCTCAAACGCGGCATGCACGGTGAACGCCTCCGTGCCGTTCTTTTCCTGACAGGAGCAATAGAGGGCTACGCATCATTAAGGAAACTTGCTAGCGTCCTTTCGAATTCTGTCGCATCTGTGCTCGTATAGATGTCCAACTGCGAGCGCTCGGACAGCTTCACTTTGTCTCGACAAGTGTCCGCTAACAGAAAGGAAAGGGAGAAATGGAGCTAATAGACTGAGGCGGAGAGCGCTCTCTCTCTCTTGCCTGACCACGGAGCACGAGAGACCTCGCGCGACGATTGTCACGATTGCCAAGCCTTATATATATATATATATATATATAAGACTTGGCCACCGTCCTTAAACATCATGCTGAGTTGTTTGTATTACGGCGATTTCAAACACGCGCTATCCCTTTTCAAGCTATACGGTCCATCCTTTGCACGAGAGCCGTCACTAGTGCGACAGTTAATTATTTCCTCCACACGAAGGTTAGGAGATTGGAACGCCCTCGCTTCCATCTGGGCCGCACACACAAGCAACCCTATGAACGTCTGCATTTCGCTACAAACATGTAATGTAATGATATATAATGACCCCTGCACAAAAAAAAAAAAACACCGCCCGCATCTTCCCACGGGGGGAACTCGAGTAAATGCGTCGCAGAGTGGTGGGGTATCGCGTGAATGTTGCGTAATTGGGCATGGTTTGGGAATGCTTAATTGCCTTGTCTTCTGCGTTGCTTGCTGTTGTTGACGCCGACGACGGTGGGGTAACGTTGCCTTCAACGAGTGGTGGGACGCTGATGTTGGGTTGTGACCCACTACTGGTTGAAGGTACTGTTGCTTCCATCGCATCTACTCGAGTCAAGCAAAGCGTCAAGTCAAGCGAAAGCCAAGTAAAGACGCCCTTGACTGAATTCCGAACGCGCGCTCCGCCGCCTATATACACACCACCCGCGTTCGAGGGAGAGGAGTACGGGGGAGAGATCCGCAAAGACGCCCTTGACTGAATTCCGAACGCGCGCTCCGCCGCTTATATACACACCGCCCGCGTTCGAGGGAGAGGAGTATGGGGGAGAGGTCCGAACCCCCACTGCGCATGCTCGGCTTGCTGAACGCCCGGTGGGCCGGTACGAGACGAGCCGAGCATGCGCAGTGGGGGTGTGGACGGCGCCGCCGACGCCGAAGCGCGACATCGTGCGACTAAGAAATGCTCCGCATTTAAAAAAGAAAAAGCTTACGGATTTTGATCACAACAATGACACATTCGATGTCTAACTCACATAACACTTTATCAAGCCGCTGAGATGGTACAGTGGTTACTGTGCTCGTCCATACTTACCCGAAAGACGAGGGTTTGATCCCTGCCGCGGCGGTCGCTTTTCGTTGGAGTAGTAGTGGTAGGAGTGGTAGTGGTAAGAGTAGTAGTGGTAGGAGCAGTAGTAGTAGGAGCAGTAGTAGTAGCATACAACTTTATTTAAGAAAACGGCCGTTTTTCTACGGCATCGTGTCCAGGCCGTGCCTGCCGCCACCTCTTCGGCGCATTTAATGACCCGGAGCTGGGCGCCCAGGCCTGAACTCGAGAGGACTTCCTCCCAGGCTTCACTTGATGGTGGTCCTAGGAGGTCTGATGGGGGAGGGCCTTTGCTGTAACTCCACATGATGTGTTCCAAGGTACGGTGTAGTCTCTGTCTTGCAAAGGGTACACTCTTAACACGGTAACCTTTAGTTTATTTTATAGGTACACAAAAATGTGAAAATATACTCTTTTACTAAAGATTAAAGCACTTTAACCTTTATAAAGGAGCATATTTTCACATTTTTGTGTACTTATAAAATAAACTAAAGGTTTCCGTGCTAAGAGTGTACATGTGGATGTGAAGGGAGCTGGCTAGATGAGTCTAGATGTGCGGGGGAATGAGTTTGTTTGAGTGGAAGCGACATGCTAGAGACACGTGTACTCCAGGTGGTCGACAATGGACCTTTTCATGAGGAAAAATGTGCCACCAGTGAGGATTCCCGAAATCAAAACTGGCGGCTCGTGCCTCCGCAATCCTCCACCAAGCAGCACTATAGAGCATCGCGGAGTCATGGCGTGGAACTTATAGATATAGGGGCGATAGTACACCAGATGTCACCCCTCTCGTAGTGCGCAGGCCCCCCCCCCAAAAAAAAAAACAAAAAAAAACATGGCGCGCGTTTCGTCACCGACACCGCGCATGCGCAGACTACTCTCGTGCAAAGGGTTCATTACGGGGCTGTTCACGTGCCTCACAACCATATCGTGCTTTCGGAACGTAAAACCACGGCGAAAACATTCTTCCGTATCATTTTTGCCGCGCACAGCAATCGAGCGGAACCACTTTCCTGCTGATATATCATCATTCTCTCACAACCAACGCTTTCTAAAAGCCATAAACAACGCTGTCTGAGTAAAAGCCTGTTTTACCCTGTTACTCGCTGTGTATTTGCTGTTGCTGATGTTGCCTTATGCTTCTTTTTCATGCCACTCCCCAGTGCAATGCCTTGGCCTCAAGGGGTGAATAAAAGATATAGAAATAAATTGCGGAAGCACGACACCGGTGCCAATCTGAAGGAACAGCGGAGCTGGGACGCATCCTTAGCTGCCAAGCTCACTCCCATTTCTTCATACTCTTCTTCTTTCTTTATCTCTTTCTTTAACTCTCTCCTATCTTTCCTCCTCCTAAGCCTTACATTATAGTACGCCTCGCCCTTGCTTCCCGCTCCAATACCCTTGATAAACTATGCTATGCATGGCTATGCATGGCTATGCTATGGCTATGCATGGCTATGCATGGCTATGCATGGCTATGCTCACATACCCGCTTTCTGTGGCGCATAACCGCATAATTTTAGCGTTGCAAGCCGGCGTTTTGCCAAGCTTAAACAGCTACGCTAGTAAAAATTATATTGCATAGCTATAGTGTTCCGTCGCATCGGTTTTATGGGAAACTAGAGAACGAACGATTGGGCGGACGAATACTTGCGCCAAGAAGTAAACCGGCTGAATACAAATTCAATGACATCCAGATCTCCCGAAGAGTGCATGGTGTGCACTCGCGTCTACTTCAGCTAATTTCCCTTGCATCGCCGCGGTTTGCAGCGGTCGGAAGTCCAAACCCACGGCCTTATATGCAGCAGAACCTCAAACCCTTACACAGAGCTACCGCGGTGGATTACACCGAGCAAATGGAAAGACAGACGGCTGTAAACTGCGCTTTTTTTTCTTTGTCTCCCAGCTGCCGCGTTTTCACGTGCCGCCATGACCGTTTCAGCGCGCAACTGTGCCGCGTTGTGTCAGTTCCACGGGATGAAATAACTCGCCTCGAAACGACGCGCGCGCCACCGCGGCGACGCGTGTCACAATTCTCTCTACGCTTCCTTCCCATGTCCCCGCGCTAACTACCCTCACAAAAATGTCGTATATGGTGCTATCTCGAATTGGGCATATCTGGCCATATGTGGCACGTGATCGTATGTGGCCTTATTTGCCCAAAACGTGATATGGCAATAAAAGACCTACACGAGGAAGACGCGTTCCATATAGCAAGTTATGCATATATGGCCATATACACATGTCTGGCCATATGTAGCACGTGTCCGTATCTGGCCGTATTTGCCCGACACGTGTCCGAGTCATACATGACATTCCTCGTGTAGGTCTTTTATTGCCATATCACGTTTTGGGCAAATAAGGCCACATACGGTCACGTGCCACATATGGCCAGATACGCCCAATTCGAGATATCACCATGTGTGACATTTTTGCAAGGATAGCTCTCATCATATCCTTGCGTCGCGTCCATGGCGTGCCACCGCGGTACATGCATCAATCGCCACCCGTGCGGTGGCCGGCATACAGATCCGGACCCGACGGCGCCGGACACTGCGGGGGTGTCCAAGCGGGGCGTCCCCTGGGCCCGGCCGACGGGTCCGCGAGCGAGGCCCACCGGGAAGCCGCTGCTTGACCTTGTTTTCCAGGGGAGGCGCGGAAGCGTTTCAGCGACGCGGTCGCGCGCCGTCAGTGGCGACTATATTTGGCCGCCGCGGGCTTTCCTCATGCATCGGCCGCGGCAGGTGCACCCCTCGGCCAGCTCCAAAGGTCACGGGCCAACGGGCCAGCCTTTTTTGGCTCGCCAGTATACACACCGCGTGCTCGCCGTTGCGGTTTTCGTGCGCGCAGTCCGGACACTGAGACGATGCGTGCGCGCGCCGCCGGGCTGCACGAGTTCGGGCACGGCCCGCGTCACTTCCGAGTGCAGTGGTCACTTTAACCGCAAACCGCGAGGCGGCGGCGCGTGCCGCCGAGACGCGCATATACTTGCATGTACGGCTGATGCCGCCGCGTCGTGGAAGCAGAGATAGGGATATATATGCTCGGGTCAGTCCGTGTTTGGCGTTGCACGCGCGCAGCTAAGTTCTAGCCGCACCGCTTCGGCCGCGAAGAATATGCGAATACGCGAGCGCCGTCTTGACTTCCTCGCTCAGCAAGCATTTGCATTTCGAAGAAAAGATTGCAGCGTTTCGCCTTCGTCTGCGATAGCGCTCTATATATCTCACATTTTCGGCGCACTAATGCGGATGTGGTCAGTATTATCATCATCATCATCATTATTATTATTATTATTATTATTATTATTATTATTATTCGTGAACACATAATGCTGCATGAACAATGACATGCTAGTGTGTTACGATATTGAATGTTCCATCGAAGAATATGCGTTTGCGTACACTCTTTTACGAATCACAATATCTCATTTAAGGGAAAATTCCTTGCTCAACTAAATACTTTCAATGACTGGCTCCAAACGCCTACAAGTCTGCTTCAGCGACCTAAGATCAATAATTAAAAAGTTAATTAGCGTAGGTTTGTTAATTACGCGTCTAAATGGGCACACTACTGTTGTTCTATAGAGGATGTCCCTGTCAATACAGAAAATCGAACGGCAACAGTATAGCCACCAGGTCTAAAGTTATTTGTGACGCCAAAAATCTAAACCCACACATATCCTCTACACACTGGCTGCTTCGAAGGCCTCAAGCCTACCCGTGGTTGCGCTGCTGGATTTGAAGAGGCAGAGGCGCAATGAAACAAACAAACAAAATAAGAAAAAAAGAAAAAGAAAAACTTGAGAAAGGCCGGCCTGGCGGTCGAAACCTCGTAATAAAGGTGTGCTTTCCTTTTGTTTTTGAATGTGATGCTGTTATGACATAACTAACCTTCTCCGTATATATATATATATATATATATATATATATATATATATATATATATATATATATATATATATATGTTTGTTGCTTCCCCCTAATTTACAATGACAGAACCTCTTCGGAAGACATTCATCTTCCAACTCTGTCGCAAAACGCATGAACCGTTCCCTACTTGTCCCTCAGCAAGAAAATGAGACCTCTTTCTGAACAACATTCGCCGCCAAGCAATACGTCTACAAGTTCCGTCCACGTTTAATCGAAACTCGTCATCCTCACTTCTAGCTTTGACAAGTTTAGGTGCTTAGGAAAGTTTTTTGCGAGTGTCCTGTAAAGCATCCCAGCCGCGGTGGCGGCGTTTCAGTGGAGGCGAATTGTTGAGGCTCGCGTGCTGTGCGATGTCAGAACCTCAGGCGGTCGAAATTTCCGGACACCCCCTCCCCCACTACGGCGTCTATCATAATCATATCGTGGTTTTGGGGATGTAAGACCCTAAAAATTATTACGCCCTGTAGCGCGACCTTTGCAATAAATGTGGTTCTCAATAACACGCATAGTAACAGCCCCTAATTTAATTACGACCTCCCGATTCTCACCAAGAACATATCCGGATGGGGGAATTTTCGTATCATCTCGCCCTCACAGAGTGAAACGCGGCTGCTGCAGCCTCGTTTATCAAACCTGCGATTTCGCGCACTGAATGCATGACTAGCCAAACTATAGCACTGCAGCACTCATGGATTTCTAAGTCCCCTCAGCAATGTGGGTTACGTACAACGTGACCTGTACTACGGCCGCGGTTGCGGTATCCGCGTTCGCACAACACACCCACACACTTTCTCACTCTCGCGGATGCATTTTTCTCCGCGAATTGGGACCAAGCCACGTAGCGCACGTGACGAATCACTTCGTACCGAATGTGCGCGCATGAGTACAGGATACACACGCTCCTTGCCTGTGATGGACCAGCAGCGCGAAAGGCTATAGGCACATTTGCGTGAGTGTACGTAACCCGACCGTGAGCGAGGGTGACTCGGTGTTAGGATCACTTCACCGGCGGCGTGGCCGGTCGAGCAGCTCGCCGTACCAACGGGGCCAGCTGCGGCGAAAACGTGGAAGGAACGTTCTTTTCCCCGTTTCCTGTCCCAAGGTTGCGCGCAGTGGCGCTCTTCCTGGAGGGAAAAGAGAAAGTACTACACCCTCGCACACCTCGAGCGAGCCGCCGTTCGGCGCGCGCTGGATGCCGGTGCTATTTAGGTGCGCGCCTGTCCTTCCGCGTTCATTACGGGTCCGCGCAGGAAGCAGCGGCTGAGCCGAAAAGGTTACCGCGGAAAGAGCTTTGCCGGACGGCTCGCAGAGTCCTTGGCCGCCGTCGGGTCCGAGCGGTCCGCCATTGCGCGTTCCCTTCCATCACTGACCGTCTGCAGCAGTGGCACAGCGGGCATGATGTTCAACTGCTGACACGAAGGACTCGGGTTCGATCCCTGCCGAGGCGCGCGGTCGCATTTTGGATGGAGGCGAAAATGCCCCTGCAATGTGCGACGTTTTCCGCAGTGCGTGTTAAGGAAGACCAGATGGTCGAAATTTCCGGAGCCGTTCGGCGTGCCTCATAATCATTTCGTGGTTTTGGCACGCAAAAACCGCAGCAATTCTTGCACAATTACTGGCCAAAGAAAGCCAAGCGGTGTGAAAACGATGGACAGTCTGAGCGTACTGACTTGAGTTTCGTCACTGCTTTCCGTTTTGGCTCGCATACCTTGTCCGCCGCGGCAGTTCAGGGGCCGTGGTGTTATACCGCTGTTTGATTTGATATCGAATGTTTGATTTTTTTATGCTGCCGCTCCCCTTTCCGGGCTCTCAACGGTAAAATAAATTATGACAATGATGAAGCTGAAGGAGGAGGGACACAGACGACGACGACGACGACGACGACAACAACAACAACAACAACAACAACAACAACAACAACAACAACAACAACAACAACAACAACAACAACAACAACAACAACAACGACGACGACGACGACGACGACGACTTCGACGACAACAAATCAGCCTGCAGTTTACTAGCTCGCCGCTCGAAAAAGTATCATTCTCGAATTGATTACTATAGTATTCGAGAGCGGAACTGCCTTCGATTATGGTATCGTATGCGATATCCTTTTTAATCATTTCTGCAAACCAACTTTAAAATGAAGATGCTGCGTGAAGCGACGTTTTGTAAGGCGGGAGAGAGCTTATATATGACTTTGTATAAGCATCTAATGCTGTTGTAAATTCGATGTCCGGCAAACTTGGCATCTTGCGGACGATAACTGTTATCGGCTATATAGGTGAACCGCAACAACAACCGTACATATGAAACAAGCGGACAGCGCGTCCCCCGACACGCGTAACGAGATGGGTTTGTTGAAGGCGATAAACGTCATACGACTACAAAAACATGCTGAGACGGGTAAAATAACCGAATGTTCTGCCGGAATCAAAACACGGCCTGTATTCACGAAACCGTTCTTATTCTATAAACGTCTTTACGTGAGCTTATGACGCATAATAGTGATTTCAGACTTATCACCTAAGACGATGGGCACATAAATGGCAATGGGAAAAGTCGTTTACGAAAGAAGGAATGTTGTTGTTGTTTTGTTGGGTTTAACGTCCCAAAACCAGCTCTGATTATGAGAGACGCCGTAGTGGAGGGCTCCGGAAATTTCGACCACCTGGGGTTCTTTAACGTGCACTGACATCGCACAGCACACGGGCCTCAACATTTCGCCTCCATCGAAATGCAGCCGCCGCAGCCGGGATTCGATCCGAAAGAAGGAATAATTTGTCGGGTTTCACGAGCCAAAACCCCGATATATTATTAGGCGCGCCGTAGTGGGAAACTTCTGATTAATTCTGACCACCAAGGTTTACTTGACGCGCACTTAAAGGGGACCCGAAATACAATTTTACTTGCGGAGTTTTGCATTGAAATGGTTTCCTTGTATTGGTTGCTTTCTGGGGTTTTACGTCCTAAAACCACGATTTGATTGTGAGAGACGCCTGGGTTTCGACCACCTGGGTTTTTTTAACGTGCACTGACATAGCACAGTACATGGGCCTCAACTTTTCACCTCCATCGAAATGCAGCCGCTTCGGCTGGGATTCAATCCCGCGACCCTGAGATCAGCAGCCGAGTACCATAACCACTATATACCGCCGTGGCAGGGCGTCTCCTTGTCTTCTCCTGAGATAAATGCAAACATGTGGTTGATCCCTCTGTCATAGGAATCGATATGACACGAAAGTTAAACCTGTCTTCGCGAAACTGTGGAATGCATAAACGGCAGTCTGGTGAATCTAGGGCTGGGAGATGGCTTGGCCACTGTGAACACGTGAACGCATTGCATGTAGACATCAGCGGCTCCTCGACGGGGCGCAGGCATCCTCGACAGTTTTACACAAGCGAAAGCTCTCGAACGACTCACATTTCTCTGGAGACACCGAATGGCATGCGCCAGAGCCCTGCTAAAGCCTGCCATAAACCAGGAGTGTCCGCAAACGGCAACACCTTGCAAGCGAAACTGAACGGGTTGTGAGCGGATCGTTTTGTGAACACGTAGCCCGCTGCAGCGAAAGGCCAATCATTTGCTTGTCGACGGCCGTCTTTGCCTTATTAGAGAAGTGCACGCCGCAACTCAACACGCCTGGGCGCGCAAGACAAATTTTGTAGGGGCCGCGTTCGTGCTTTACCCCAGGAACGTGCCCTCACGATGCTGTCACCTCCTATAGCTTCCGCGGCGATCGAGGCGCTGACTGCCGGCGCGCATTAGCACGAAATATGCTTCGTTCTACCGTTCCTAGATGGCGGTACTACCTCAGAATACCTAAGGAAACCAAGAGGGCAGTAGAATGGAGGCGATGTTAATTTAAGAGTAATTTTGCTTGCTAAACACCTCTATTTAACCGAACGTCAGTTAGATGCAACTTATAAAGCGATGTAGTGAAGATATAAGGACCATCTGTTCCATATATGGCCAATGTTGCGGTGGTGCATCGGTAGAGATTCGAGCTCCTATTGCTGCATGCCGGGTGAATGTGGGTTCGAGTCCGAGCGTATGGTACTTTTACATTGTATATGTGTTCATTTTTTCAGACATCCACTTCCGTTACGGAAGTACGTCACTGATTTCTTGACGGACCCCGGCAAAAAACACTTTCGTGTTAGAGGAATTATCAAGATTGACTCCAGCGAACAGAAGTTATTCAACTTATGTATTAAGAATAAAAGCAGACAGATACTGGCATCCCCTTTCGCATTTCACTCACTCAGAGATGTGTTATGATGCTTCCAATCAGAGACGTGGCTTACATCTTGAGGTATAGGAAAGGTGCTGCCCATTGCGGCCTTGCTACATAGACGGTTACCGCGTATTTGGTCCGCATCGTTGCGACAAGGTACAGAAACCACGCGTGCCGCACATGGTTCCTTGTGTCAGTTACACACGAAATGCATTGTAATGCAAAAATTTAGGCCTTTAATAGTTTTAGCAAGCATAAAACATGTTCTCATTTTATAATTTATAATTGTCAGAGCATTGTCAGTATAGACCTACTCCACCTGTCTACGTCACCAAGATGCGGTGGCGCTGTCGTCGCGTGTTTTGGCTTCGCATGGTAGGCATCCGCCGGCGCGCCTACCGTAGCACCCGATGTGTTTCCGCTGGTGCGGGTGCTGCTCACCGCCGTGCAATGAAGAAAAATGTGTGCACCGATGAGTTGCGACGTCGGTTGGTTGCGATGCAATGAACAAGAAATGTGCGGTAGGTTTTTATGGGTTTCCTGCTTATGTCTAACGAATGGGACGAACCTGTAATGCCGGCTCTATCCGTATGCGCCAACCATTTTTTTCACGGCTAAGCTGATGTGTGATTATTTAATTGTTAGTGCGGCTTGTTTTATTTGGGAGGGATATCCTTGTCATAAGAGTGTCAGGTGTAATGCTCGACACCAAGTTTCTTGACGTAAACAAAGTGTGGACACAGAGCGGTGACGTCTACCTAAAAGCGCCCACTACATTAGCGTAGCACGCTGTCATATGCACATAACTAATCGCGGTCGCCGTGCGTTATTGAAGTGAGGAAGCTCTAGACGCGTCATGCGAATTTTTGTTGTTTTCTGTGGTTTAACGTCCCAAAACCACCTCTGATTATGAGAGACGCCGTAGTGGAGGGCTCCGGAAATTTTGACCACCTGGGGTTCTTTAACGTGCACTGTCATCGCACAGCACACGGGTCTCAACATTTCGCCTCCATCGAAATGCACCCGCCGCAGTCGGGATTCGATCCCGCGACTCCCGGATCAGCAGCCGAGTACCATAGCCACTAGACCACCGTGGCGGGGCCATGCGAATTTTTATTCACTCGAATGAAATAAATATATGGGAAGTTAATTCACGTAGCGTACGCCCTGTGCGAAAGGCCGATTGCAACGATTTTTGCTTTCACGCATCGCTTGCGGCTGCGATAGCATGCACAAGAGATGTGCCCTGGCCAAAGCTGTAGTGGTTGTGATGCGCTTTACATTTTTGTCGATTGTCAGACTGCTTCAACGAACTACACGCTTGAAATTTGCCACGTCGGTTCAGTATTTTGACACGTCGGTTCAGCAGCCGAGTACCATATCCACTAGACCAACGTGGCGAGGCTTTATTTATTCGTGTGTATGTGTGTGTGTGTGCGGAGGGGGGGGGGAGGGGTTGCACGCGTGGACAGCTGCCTATTCACATTCATAACACCGCTGCTGTTTAATCCCGCATTTTTATACAGGCGGACAAACACTCACCTAAAGGCACGCGCGTGAGTGCACAGCTTCAAGCTCTCAAAGATCTGAAGCGTACTTCGGACGAGGCCGAAGGCTTCCTCAACATCCACAGAGTTTGCTGACTAAATATCTTACAACATGTATCCGCTTTCCCGCTTGCTCTAAGGGTGAATACAATCTCGGGAGAATCCCTTAAACTCTTCACCCACAATAGAATGTTCGACATACTTGCTCAGTGACCTCTCTCTCTCTCTCTCTCTCTCTATGTTAAGTTTCAGCAAGTTCGTATATAGTGTTAGTGACGTTTTGTACACTGCGGCTAGGCATCGACGCATGATCATACATTGTCCCCAATGGTCGCTTATCATACGCGTGCAGCTCTACTGTATCATGAGCGCTTGCAGCGATGGTATACTTGTGTACGAAGTGTTTATTTCTCTGTAACTCTCTGTCTATCTCCAAGTTACCTTACTGCATTGCAGTAATACCCCTGTCACACTAGACGTTTTAACTTCATTCGATTCGAATGACGTTCGGTGGAACGAATGCCATTCGACCCGTGGTTGTGCTACACACGAAGAAGTAATGCCATTCGTTTACGATATCAGTGACAATACTTCCGAAAGAACTGGACATAAAAGCTGCAGAGCGTAAACGCAGAGTGGCTGAAAAGTCGTCCTATTTCATTTAAAATAAACGCAGGGCTTTGCTTCACTGAATTACACCAACAGAATAATTCGCAGCTGATAAGGCAGCGCTCAAAGGGGGCGCTGACTTGCGGCAGGCGAACCATCCATTTGCTGTTTTTATAAATAAAGCGCGTTAATGAGAAGCACAGACGTTAAATTAAGACGTTGTGTATAAGCGCAGCACTCAAGCAAACGGCGTTGGCGATTGCACCCTGTGGTGAAATAGCGAAACCGGTCAGACGCCGCTGATGTCGAGAGTAAACACATTTTGTTACGGCCTGCCTGGCTGTTTTCTTTTTAAAATGATGAATATCGGCAAACGCGCTAAAGTAATACCATTTTCATATGACTTTTCACAAATTAGGAATGCTCAGTGCCGCAGGTTTACTTGTCTCTGGGGTAGAGAGTACACATTCGCTCCCATTGCGAATGCGAATGAGTTGTTGGAACTCATTCGATTTCAGAAGTCATTCGATTCGAATGATGATAAATGGCGCCGTGTAGCAGCGGAATAATGTCATTCGATGTGAATGTCATTGCGTTCAAATGACATTAAGACGTCCAGTGTGACAGGGGTATTAGTCACCACGATTAGCTAATGAGATCAGCCAAAATCACATAGGTTATACTATTTACTGTATTGATGGGGTTGAACTATGCCAGCGGTTATAATTTATTTCTCGTCAAGGTCGCATTTTCTGAAGAAGGAGGGCGTTCACTTGTCGACGTCAACAAATGGGCATGCCGTCAACGTTGGTCAGCGACGAGTTTGCAGTTGATATGACGACTGTCTGTGTGCACGATTTGGCAAGAACATGCGAGACATTCGAACGCTTAAAACATAAACGAAATCTCGGAATATACGGCGAAAAAATTCTACTGAAAACCGCGCAGTTTTCTCGCTTTAACGAGGTGATGCAAGGGATTTCGACTCGCACCACTGGAGAGTGCCACTTCAGGATCGAGGCTAAGAAAGGATTCAGAGCAAGAACAGAGCCGCGGATATTCCGTACGTACACTATATGTCTGTCACATGCACTTCAGAAAGTTGGGAGTCAGTCCGGGGTCGACATAGTGCCCACAGCTAACGATAACTTAGTAAAGATATGCGCTGCCATGGTAACGAAGACCAATTGAACTGAACGCAAGCACAGACCTGAAAAGTGTTATGTAAGGCATGTTCAAAAATTCCTAGAAGATCGATTAGATGTTTATAGATCCCTTTTGGCTAGAATTATTAGCATGCAGACAGACGGGTCATCGCGTTATTAAGATATTAACTTAGCATGACTAAACGTGTACTGACTGGTGGAGCGCACTCCTACCTTTTGTTTCGACTGTCGCGCAACCTGTGTACTTAAAGATACTCAGACAAGTGGACTTGTGTGTGTTACAGAAAAAGAAGAGTAACCGATTATATTTACATTTCTTTCCTTCCAATATTGAACTGAATACATTTGCCGATTACTGCCCCCTGAAATTATGCGAGAAACTGCACTAATGTAGACGACTATACACTCCTGCGTCTCTTTGTTTTTCTTTACGTTGTATACAAGCACGGCATAAATCCAGCAAACTGACCTGGCTGCTTCACTGTGCACTCTAGCCTTTCACACACCACACACTGCTCATACACCCACCACCACCATATATATATATATATATATATATATATATATATATATATATATATATATATATATATATTGTGACAATGCAGTCACCACGGGGTATTTATTAGGCCTGGATGATGCGGCGAACCGGCCGAGCCCAAAGCATAGAAGAGATGCGAGGTGACAACCCACAATCGATGAAGAAGAAACCCATGTGATGATGATTATGTACAGATGACGAAGAGTAGCGCATTAAGTGCCCACAATATATATATATATACCGGTATGCATCGGCACCAGCTCAATCTCTGTGCTAGGTTGAGCGTGTGACACAGAAGGCGTTGACGTTCGTGTGGTCGATGCTTAGACCCGTGTGAGCGAATCCAGCTGATTCAATTAAACTAGTTCCTTGAGTTCCTGGTTCCTTGTTGCATTTGGTGGAGGCGCTGGGTGATCCTTTCAGCGTCCTGGAGCTGCACAGCCGTACGATACCACCTGGCAGCGCAATGACCAAGAACGCAGGTCCATCGCAAGCCCCACCGACCCCCACGGCTGTGCTGTGCACTGGTGTGCCTCGTCAGCGGGACTAGTCGATATTCAGTGGCATTGGCGATATCTATGTGGAGGGCTGGCTGTTGGACTACGAGCGCGTAAGCGTCTATAACAAATGGGATGACCCGCCTAAGTTGACCAGCGTCTTCTTTGGCACACTCCCACACTGGCACAGAGCTGGTGCCGATGTACAACAACACCAACGCTGAAAACTCTAGTCATGTTCGCGCTGGAGGGAAGGGCAGCATTGCAGCGTGTCAGAACACCTAGTGCACAGACTCTGCTTACGTATAGCCGCGATGCTTGCACTTCGCTCCTTCATTGAGCTGTTGCTGTTGCTGTAGCTCGGACTCCCTCGGACGAGCAGCTTCTGGCAAGTTTAAAAAAAAAAGAAAGAGACAGGAAAAGCTAGCTGACGTGGGTCATGGCTATCGAACCATAGGAGCGTCGATTCAGCCCTTCGCCCAACGTCCTGTGGAGCGTTAAGGTGAGATAACAGTGCGCCTGGATTTGCCTTACCGAACACGCTCAACCATTAGGCACGGTAGTGGCTGATCGTGGATGGTCGTGGCCGTTATGGTGTATATACAGTTCCCGCCCAGTTTGTTCCCAAAGATGTGCTGCTGATTCATGCTACTAGCGTAGCAATGCATTGTGTTGGTTACTTAAAAGTTACAACTTTGCTCCGGCCGCCGGAGCCTTGCCGTCTGAAATAAGTAATCGATTAACCACAAAACCGTGAAAAATGTAACTGAGCAGACGTAATTAATTGCGCGTAATTTGTTACTCATACGAATTCTTACAGACATAACGGCATTTCAGTTTGACATAGGAACGAAGTTATGGCAAATGGGTTATGCGGAATTCCGCAAGGTAGAGTAACGATATGAAACGGAAGAGTAGCATCCAACCACCCACACAATTAGCATCCGCAGAACTCATTTGCCACATTCATGCCCATATGCTTCCAGTTATCGATGGAATCGCCCCCGAGCTATCGAATGCTAGCGTCCTGGTCTCACTTGGCAGAGCGAGCGTCCCAGACAGGCGTTGGTCCCGGGTTAGAACCCCGGACTAGGAGGAATTTTTTTTCAACTAAAAAGCTTTGCTTTCTGAGAAGTTCATGCGGGTTTCCTCGCAGCTTCGTGCTACAGATCACCGGGTGCTAATTTTCCCTTTTAGTAGCGAAGTTAACATGTTAACATCACGGTCGAGGCATGCGGTAGTTCTTGTGAGCCTAACCTCTCGATTACCTTCCCCAAAGAGGGATTTTCTAACCCAAGCTTTTGAGAGTAACCGCACAGGTCCGTAATTCACGGGTTGGAGTTGCCTTCCTCTGCGTATGTGCGAGAAAATCTTGCGCCTTCTTTTCTGTCACTGCGCGACCTCTCTGTTGATAACTGGAGTTAGTGCTGCAATCTTCGTTGCTTCTTGCGTAGGCTTGTTCTACGCCTTTCCTTCAGTCAAACCCTATCAGGCAGCCTGCGTGCTAGTCCCGACGACAAGAGCATCAACGCCTTCGACTCCGTCACGCTTCAAGTAGCCAGGATACGTATAGTAATTAAACTGCAATGGCGGAGCCATGTGCCAGGGCGTACGTTAGGCTTATGCATTCGTCTGATCAGAAGAGAATCACAGAATTTCGCGTTCTTTGATATTTTACGTGCCAGAACTAGCTATGATTATGGGGCACGTCCTTTAGTGGAGGGCTCCGGAGTAATTTTGACCACTGGGGTTCTTTAACGTGCACTCAAATGTGAGTACGCCGGTGTTCATTGCATTTTGCTCATTACAGCGAACTAAGTAGTTGAAGACAGCCTGTTTTACGAATCTCTCATGACACCTGTTATTAAAAGTTCTTTGTCTGTCTGTCTGTCTGTCTGTCTGTCTGTCTGTCTGTCTGTCTGTCTGTCTGTCTGTCTGTGTCATGACACCTGTCGAGCCGAAGAGACCTCCATCTCTTCTTCCTTTTGTCTTTGTTGCAATTCGTAAATCTGCTCTGAAGCGCCAGACCACCATAAAAGTGGCGGATATACAAGACTGCAAAATTCGTGAAAACTTATTGTACTTTTAAAACATTAATGCAACACGCTCTCCTAATGTAGAGCATCTGTATGCCGCAAGATTTACACAAGACCGCTATGAGGAGCATTGTTTCCTGCCCGCTCTATGAAAGAAATACGGCACTGCAGCTGATTCCGCGAATGCCCGTTACTGGAACCCCGGCCGCTACAGAGCCGTGAACGCGACAACGCGCTTTTGCAGGACACCTGTGGGGCTGATTACCTTATATGGACGCGAAAGGTGCCCAGGCAGTGGTGTTAAGTCGCGTTGATCGATAAATTGGCGGTGATATACTGCGGCAGTGCTTCGAGCACTGAACGACTGAAATTCTCAACACGCCAGCGCCATCTGTCAGAGGTGGTAACAGTTGCACGCGGGCGCGGGGGTAGGCTGCCGTATTTAAGGGCGGATTGGACGATCCCGCTACGCATACATGGGCCACTCAATAGGAGCAGGCCTCGTAATGATGTCTATGAGCGTAACTAAATAATACTGAGTTCAGCTGGCACCTGCGCAGTGTTCACTGCTTGCAGGAGCGTAATATCGGGAATATGAGTATTGGATTGGAACAAACTGTACTTGTGTCTGTAATGGTGTCGATGTGCGTAACTAAATAATCCTCAATTCAACTAGCACCTGCTTAGTGTTTGCCCGCGGGGCGTAACATCGAGGAATATGAGTGTTGGATTGGATTGGAAAAAACTGTACTTGTGCCTGCAGTTGGGTGCTCGCACGCCCCAACGAGGGTCTATGTCGTCTTCGGGGTTGCCGCTGCTCGGCGCAGGTCTCCGCTCGCCGTTAAGAATACGAGTTTAACTCCCAATGGCACACATATTTATTTGCGCGCATACAACGAACATGGCCAAGGTTATGGCCTTGAGAAAGGTCTGCACTCGCTATATCTTCAGTATAAGCCGCATGCAGAAACACCGCATTATACGTGGATTACCATTAGGGCAAAGGAGGAGGAGGCGGATAACAAAGAAGAAGCACAGGAAGGAGAAGAGGAGGCAGAAAACGATGACCAAGAAGAGGAAGAAGACTGTGAAAGCGGAAGCGTTCTCTGCGCAGGCCTAGCAGTTTTAAATGCGAAGTATTTCTTAGCGAACTTCGGCGACATTGAGCATATCTATCTATCTATCTATCTATCTATCTATCTATCTATCTATCTATCTATCTATCTATCTATCTATCTATCTATCTATCTATCTATCTATCTATCTATCTATCTATCTATCTAGCCGCCTACGAGTTTGCTCTCCTGGCCGTTTCGTTAATGGTATGCATACGAAAATGTAGACAAGATGACTGAATGACAAATATAAATGACAGGTCATAATATGAAAATTATGATATGCATGTCATGAGCGGCATGATTTACGTGCCACGGTCTTGGTGCTCTCCTGGCCTTTTCGTCAATGGGATGTATCCTAAAATTAGTATGGCACAACATGACTACACGATGAACATAAATGGCACGTCATAACACAAAAATCATGATATGTCATGAGCGGCATGATTTACGTGCCACGGTCTTGGTGCTCTCCTGGCCTTTTCGTCAATGGGATGTATGCTAAAATTAGTATGGCACAACATGACTACACGATGAACATAAATGACACGTCATAACACAAAAATTATGATATCATGTCATGAGCGGCATGATTTACGTGTCACGGTCTTGGTGCTCTCCTGGCCTTTTCGTCAATGGGATGTATGCTAAAATTAGTATGGCACAACATGACTACACGATGAACATAAATGACACGTCATAACACAAAAATTATGATATCATGTCATGAGCGGCATGATTTACGTGCCACGGTCTTGGTGCTCTCCTGGCCTTTTCGTCAATGGGATGTATGCTAAAATTAGTATGGCACAACATGACTACACGATGAACATAAATGACACGTCATAACACAAAAATCATGATATCATGTCATGAGCGGCATGATTTACGTGCCACGGTCTTGGTGCTCTCCTGGCCTTTTCAATGGGATGTATGCTAAAATTAGTATGGCACAACATGACTACACGATGAACATAAATGACACGTCATAACACAAAAATTCATGATATCATGTCATGAGCGGCATGATTTACGTGCCACGGTCTTGGTGCTCTTCTGGCCTTTTCGTCAATGGGATGTATGCTAAAATTAGTATGGCACAACATGACTACACGATGAACATAAATGACACGTCATAACACAAAAATTATGATATCATGTCATGAGCAGCACTGATTTACGTGTCCACGGTCTTGGTGCTCTCCTGGCCTTTTCGTCAATGGGATGTATGCTAAAATTAGTATGGCACAAACATGACTACACGATGAACATAAATGACACGTGCATAACACAAAAATTATGATATCGTGTCATGAGCGGCATGATTTACGTGCCACGGTCTTGGTGCTCTCCTGGCCTTTTCGTCAATGGGATGTATGCTAAAATTAGTATGGCACAACATGACTACACGATGAACATAAATGAAACGTCATAACACAAAAATTATGATATCATGTTATGAGCGGCATGATTTACATGCCACGGTCTTGGTGCTCTCCTGGCCTTTTCGTCAATGGGATGTATGCTAAAATTAGTATGGCACAACATGACTACACGATGAACATAAATGACACGTCATAACTCAAAAATTATGATATCATGTCATGAGCGGCATGATTTACGTGCCACGGTCTTGGTGCTCTTGCGGCCGTTTCGTTAACTTGATATATACCAAAATTGGTGCGGTGAGACAACAATGTATGACGAATATGGGTGACACGTTCTAATGAAGATGAAAATCGTGACATGCATGTATACGTCACGAGCGGCATGATTTACATGCCACGTGTTACGTTAATGGGATGTATACCAAAACTGCTATGACACAACATGACTGCATGACGAACGTGAATGACAGGTCATAACATTAGAATCATGACATGCGTGTCATGAGCGGCATGTTTTACATGCCACAGTCTTGGTGCTCGTGCGGTCGTTTCGTTAACTTCATATGTACCAAAATCGGTATATCGAGACAATGCAGACCCATTTTACGTTCCTGATACGTGCTTCACATTTCCTCGAATCCCACCGCACGTGGGATCTGCCAATTTTTCTGTCTTTATTTTTGTACTCTTGAAAACCCTGTTTTACCACGCGATTGCAGGTTAGTAAACAGGAAACTGGCATCTGGTTCTCGTCCTCGACTAGGCCCTTATCTTCCCTGCGTTTTTTTTTTACTCTATCTTGCCTGTTCTCTATCTTGGTGTGTATACGATGCATGTTGTCTTGGCCAATTCTCGCCAAGTGCATTGGTTTCAATGACATTGGCTGGTTTCCATCATATAGTCGCGAAACGTATAACTAAGGGGCTTAGTGGAGTTGTCCACACCAAATGACCTGTTTTACAGGTGAGAGAGGAGTAACTGAATCACGACGTGACGGATAGAAGGTGTAAGCAACCGCCGTCACGACATCAAACGAATCTGAGCTCGGCGTTCTTTGCATCTCTTCGAAGTGTGACGGGAAGGAGAGCAATCACAAAACGGGGAGTACTCGGTGATATTAAGGCAGTCGGACTGCCTTAAAATCACGTTTAAGGGCTTTAAGCGTGCAAAGCTTGCGCCGTAGAAATTGCCGTACAAGTGTTGTCCAAAATGTGTTTGCCGAGGTGGTTGCCGCACAAGTGTTTGCCGAGGCGCTGCGTCTAGAAAATCGACGACGCAATCTTTCAAACAAGGAGACTTCATCCTTGCTTGTTTCTGCGCTATGCTACTGGGCAATTTATTATGTACCAACAAGCCCAAATAGGTACCCTTATAATCTTTCAGCGGCCGCCCGGGCATTGTGGAATCGTTGACACACTGCCTTGCTGATCGCGCAGTGCTCACGGTCAACTGCCGGTTTGTCCTTGACCATTATAAAGAGCAGATGGTGCGCCGCGGTGGTACAGTGTTTATGATGCTATATAATGCTGACCCCAGCACGCGGGTTCAATCCCCGTCGTGACTGTCGCATTATCAACGTATAGGCGAAAGTGCCAGAGATCCGTGTACTGTGCTATGTAAGTACACGTTAAAGAACCTCAGGGTTAAGGAACTCTGTACCCAACTGCAACTGGCGCTGTTACAGCCTCGATCGGTCATTGTAGTTGCACTTTCCACCGAATTTTTCCCAATATGACTCAGCACTACTGTGTGGCTGTGACCTATAGTAGCATGCACTAATACGTGCAGCTGGATGTGTAAACACTTTCAGTGATATTCAGTGAATAAAAATCGCCGAAAGTTGGGTTGAGTTGGTACCTTCTTAAAGGGATTGTCTGTTAGTAAATACCATACCTTGTGGGACCATTCCCAATATATGAACGATCCCGCAATAAATTATCCCACCCTGGATTTAATCTTACGTAACCGCACAAACATTGTTTCCACTGTGTCGCCCCGCCACGGTGGTCTAGTGGCTATGGTACTCGGCTGCAGATCCGAGGGTCGCGGGATCGAATCCCGGCCGCGGCGGCTGCATTTCGATGGAGGCGAAATGTTGAGGCCCGTGTATACTGTGCGATGTCAGTGCACGTTAAAGAACCCCAGGTGGTCGAAATTTCCGGAGACCTCCACTACGGCGTCTCTCATAATCAGAGCTGGTTTTGGGACGTTAAACCCCACAAATCAATCAATCCACTGTGTCTGTGATTCCCGGCACAAGCGACTATACCGAAATTGTGACATACTAGCGCACAGGTACGGAGTAGCACACGTAATTCCACCAAAAATGTTCGCATGTGAGCGCGACTATGCCGCTCTTTCTGCTGAATTGCGATTCAATTTCCCAACACTCCTGCACAATGGCAGAAAGCCGTAGTTATTTGGCTCTGTGGTGCCCTTTTCTTGCTCAGTTATATACAGGACGCCGCCGAGCTTCTTGTACCAAGCAGAATACTAAAGCGAACCAAAGAAAAGGTTTCGTTTTATGGAGGTATTCGAAGGTTAATTCAATAAAAGTACTGCGTCTAATGAACAGGAACTACAAAATGCTAACATGACGCTAAGATCAACAGCACAATTCAGGAAGAATTCATTTTTTTTTGCCCAATTTAAAGTTAATTTTAAGAAAAGCTCGGAAGAGTTCTCGAACTATGAAGACGGAGTGGGGAAGACGATATGAGAATTCTTGCTTCGACAATACACGATAAAACTCTACTGATGATCAAGAAGAAAAAGCTGAAGTTTTCAATAAACCTTTCAAGTCAATTTTCACTAAAAGTATGTAAATAGCGCAGTTGAAGGCGTTACTTCTCCCATTAAATTATTCGCATATGACCGCGTAGTGTTTAGGGAAATCGAATCACGCAAAGATGCTGAAACTTTGAAAAGCGACTTGTGCACGATATCACCATAGGATGCCAAAATTGGCAAATGCGTCAAAATGCCCGGATATGTTGCGGGATATAATTCACCGACCGTATTAATAAATTGAAGACAAATTGAGCCATTGACACTTCAACAATCAGCAATGTATCTCGTTACAAGTATTTGGGCGTCTACTTTTCGTATGACAATAAGTGGAATAAGCACATTAAAATTACATTGACAAAGGCAAGTATCACACAGTCGAGGATGCACCGCGGACGCAGGCATGGCAGGGAGTGAACCCGGAAGCGGCATGCATGATGCCAAGCTCACATTCAACGGCAGACTCGACAAACACAAAAGCCAGAAAAGCGCTGTAGCAGCTGCACAAGCAAGCATGCTTCAAAAAAAAAAAGGAATAAAGAAAAGGTAATGTACTGCAGCGATCGAGCACGCGCAGCACGCAGATGTAACAGCTAGGTCTCGTTATAGCCGCCCACCCTCCATGCCTCCTTGCGAGTTGCCCTGATGCCTTGGAGCCCCCATTATTTCCTGTCACATTTTCCCCTTTTCATCCGCGCTGTTGCAACCTGACGCTATAAGCCCTAACTAAAGCGCGCATGTCGCTAATTGCGAAGTTTTGGAAATGTGATCCCTTTCGTAAAACCTGGCATAAAAAGAAAATGGAGACCGTCACGGTAAATGCAGCCGCCTGCGCGTGTTTTTCTCTTTGTGTTTTTTCCCTAAGCCTCTTGCAAGGAAAGGCAGTGTGACTGTGCGAATCCGCAGCTCCCCCATTTCAAAGCGTAATCAATCGCCAGTGCAGGCTGCGGATACGCCGCGCCTTATATAAATGGCGGAAACACCCCGCTTTTTTAATTGCACACACAAAACGCTTTCCTCAATCACGAAGAGGCGATAAAAGAGAAAGGAACAAAAGTCTAGAAGAGACTTTCATTTCTTTTGTAGTAAGTCACTGCAAAGAGCATATAGCCATGGGCACCCGCTTAGAGATTCCCACGCAGTCCCGAGAGCCTCACGCTATTCCTGCAAAGCTTCTAGGACGCTCAGCATCATAAGGAACACCTGCATGCAAGCTCTCAGACACGTGGATCCGTCGTGCGAACAAGCATTGAGCTCGCACGCGTATAATAGACTCATTCAAAGTGCGTTGTCCGCAGGAATATCTATCGCCAAGTGCAAAGATCAGTGAATGGGGTTAGTTGTTATTGAAATCTGGGAGAAAACATATACCCGGATGTCTTTAAAAAGAAAGAAAAAGGAAGTCTTGTTATATATAAAAAAAATACGAACAAGTCGCTGTCACAGATTTGTACGCCAGACTTGTATGTGACCCGTTACAAGTAATTGATTAGTTGTCACCGATCAGGAGACGACGGTCATCGACGAGAGGACCCCCGAATGAGCCGCTTACGAAATCCGCTGCGACAACGTGAACGGAATACTGTCGCTTCACCACAAAGGTGACAGCTATTTAGGGCCCCCCAAAGCGGAACGTGGTGCCTTCGATGAAATGCATCCGAATCTGTGGCGCGCAGTTGATTTCGACCAGCCCCGCGACAAGTGGTACTCAGCTGCTCTACTCGGCTGCTGATCCGAGGGTGGCGGGATCGAATCCCGGCCGCGACGGCTGCATTTCGATGGAGGCGAAATGTTGAGGCCCGCTGTACTGTGCGATATCAGTGAACTTTAAAGAACACCATGGTGGTCTAAATTTCCGGAGCTCTGCACTACGGCGTCTCTCATAATCATAGCGGGGTTTTGGGACGTAAGACCCCAGAAATCAAATAAAATCAACTCAGAAGTCGCAATCAAATGTCGCAGAGTGGTTGAAAGCGGCCATCTTAACGAAACATGAAGCAGCTCAGGAGACAGCTCTCTTGCAGAAGCAGTCAGATTGTGCGTCGCTAGAAACGAAATCAGAAAGCCCATCCCCAACTCCAAGGAGAGCACCTTTTGCGGGAATTCTTCAAAACCAATATATATCACCTAAGCGTTGTTCTCAAGAAACATATAGGTTTCAAATTATTAGCAATCGTTGTACAAGAATGAATATTTTCCTCTTTCCACAGGGGCACTTCGTACACCAACGACGACGAAGACGATGACTACAAAGCTTTCCGTTCGTTTTTCTCAATGATCGCCGCTATGCAAACTCGCCGTTGGCGACAATAAAGTGGCGATCGCCAAGCCAAGCCCGCGGTCATTCTCGCGCGCATACTTGTGAATCGAGGTCCCCCATATAGTTCATTTCCCGCGCACGCGCCGACTACTTCCACCACCGAGAAAACGGTCCCCGTTACACAAAGCGTGCCGCATTACAAGCGGACGACACGGGGGACGCGTCGAAGGAAGGAAGAGAGGGTAGTTGACAGGCGGGTTCACTGGCCTCGGCTGCCCTACTGGCTCTGATTTGCACCGGCTGCGCACACACACCGGAGGGCAGGGAGCGGCTCTTTGGGGTCACCGGCGAGGGAAGGCTTGACCCCTCGCCTTTCTCCCCCCAGCGCCCCCTCCGAAAGTTATTCGCCGCGCTATCGTCCCTTCCTCCGGGCAAAGGCGGCACCCTCTCGCTTCGCGAGGGAGCAACAAAAACCAACGCCGCGCAGCTGTCGGGGCATCTCCAGGTGCGCGCGTCCCTTCCAGCACACACGACGCCCTTTTCCGCATAACGGCGTTTCAAATCGCTGCTATTGTGTAACCGGCTCTCACTCGCTTCAACCCTCTCCGTTACTATTTAAAAAAGCGAGCTCGCAGCGCCTGATGTAAGGTCGGTGAACAGTTAGCAGGGCACCCTCGGAGGCGTCAAGCCGAACGAACGATGTTAGCTAACGCTGGTGCATGCGTGTACGTACTACGTGGAGGCGGCAACTGCTGATGGCGTACCTGAGCGCGCTTCCATTCCGCGGTAATCATTGACGATGGCAATCGGTTAATGCTCCTTACTTCAACGTGCAACAAGACTCGATTTGCTCACCGGCTGTTCGGCGAGAGCCCGAATCGGCTCCACCTTACCCATGCTTCGTGTGTGTACGTACAAATAAATAAATAAATAAATAAATAAATAAATAAATAAATAGGATAAGATAAGAACGCGAACTCAGTAATGCTCATTTTACCCAATTGGCGCGAGATGCACTGCGAAACAGCTTCTAAGCTCTCGCGAATTGACATATTCTGAAAAATGGCACATCGAAGATGCAGCGGGTGCCTACGTTTTATCACTCGTCACACAACAGAAGAAAAGCAATGTTTCCGAGTTCGGTTGGAAGTGGTGCTCCATTATGACACCTGAGTGTGATTTTGCCTGCTTTGGCGAATTAGTTTGGAAGGTGCACTCCGAGAAATCTATCTGTCCTAGCCAACTACACTGAGCTGGATAATTGAATCAGTGCCTATATATATATATATATATATATATATATATATATATATATATATATATATATATATATATATATATATATATATATATATATATATATTGTATTTCAGAGGAAAGCACACAGAACGTTTGATCTCCTGTGCCGTCTCATGAATGTGCCGAGTGGTCTGCGGCCAGCATCGCTTGTACGTGTGGTGCAAATAGCACAGACTCAATGAGGATTCCAACCTGGTCTTGAGAAATAAGATGCCTTCACTGTACCAACTTCTTGGATTTTTCCTGCGTGACTAGATAAGAATTACGCCCCGCCACGGTGGTCTAGCGGTTATGGCACTCGGCTGCAGATCCGAAGGCCGCGGGATCGAATCCCGAACGCGGCGGCTGCATTTCGATGGAGGCGAAATGTTGAGGCCCGTGTGCTGTGCGATGTAAGTGCATGTTAAAGAACCCCAGGTGGTCGAAATTTCAGGAGACCTCCACTACGGCGTCTCTCATAATCAGAGCTGGTTTTGGGACGTTAAACCCCACAAATAAAAAAAAAGATAGGAATTACTGCTATCTCCTGAGGCATTCTGTCAAACTCGGCACAAACCGATGAAAAATCAAGCAGTAGGGATGGGCGTTATGCTCCTCAAAACTTTGTTTGTCACATGGGAGAACTGAACTGGTGGTCTCTGAGGAGCACACGGTACAAGCAAACGTTTCTCCATTCCTCTCATGAGAAGTCTTGGGAAAGGGTAACTATGGTCCATTAAGCAGTATTGGAAAAGCGCAACCATTCCTCTTTTTAGGGGTATTGAAAAAGAGCATATGTTCCTCTCTTATGGAGTATTGTGACAGAGTACCTGTTCCTCCACTTAGGAGTAACGGTAAAGAGCAGCTGTTGCCCCCTCGCAGAGTACTGGGAAGGAGCAACTGTGGCTCCCCTGGGGGTATTAAAAAAGAGCATCCGTGTCTCTTCTAGGATTAAAGGGAAATAGTAATTGTTGCTCACTTGGGAGTATTGAAAAGGAGCACTCGTTCGTCTTTAAGACTCTCGGGAAGGAGTAACCGTCGCTGCTCTAGGAGCATTGAAAAAGAGGATCTGTTTCTTCATTGGAGAGCATTGAGATAGAGTAACTGTTGCTCCCTTGGGGAGCACTATGAAATGGTATCTGCTGCTTGATTGAGTTACTTCCCTAAGGAGTAACGCCTATGGGGAGTAACGATTCATCCCGTCGCTGTTACACCCAAAAGGGAGGAATCGGCGTGGCAAGTCAGTTACTCGTCTTAAGGAGTAACCTCGATACTTTATTTCCTCCTTTACCTTTTAGAGCATACGAAGGGATTCGCGTGGCCCCTTCCCCCCGTCTTGTTCTTTCGCCTAATATAAGCCAAGTATCAATTACCGCAAATACAACATTTTCAGACTGGATACTAAATACACGAAAGCTCCCCCTAGCTTCCACAGGTTCCGAGTGGTATAGTGTTTGGAAAGAAGGGCCGTTACATTTCAAATAGCACTGTGTTGTATACTGTTTGTCCCTGTGTTTCTCTTTTGCTTCAGCCGAGCCCCGGAATATTGAAAAGACAGATACGTGCGATGCAAATGTAGGACGGAGCATCACGTGACGCGCGCGTCATCAAAACGTGCCGTCCTCGCCTATTTCGGGCTCGTCCTGTGACGGTGCAGAATGAAATCGCTCGCCGCTGTTTCAATCCATCCGCTTGACGATCGTCTTCTCTCAGTCTAGCGGAGTCAGCCTCAAACGTGTCAGCATCGGTAGCCAGTGGCGTACAGACCAGGGGGGCGGGGGGAGGTTTGGAAGTTGTAAGCCCCCTGAGGCCGACCTAACCTCCTCCCCCTCCGTAACTGCTCCTATGTCCTTGCACCGAGTGCCCAACGTACACCTTCAAGGGCCCTGTTGACGTAATTTCAATTCACGATATGGCTTGAGGTCGCTTTTTCCTGCCCCTAGAAATGCATTTTATTCACTTATCTACTTATAAACTGAAAGAGTGCAACCCGCAAGTTGAGCCGGCGCAGAAGTGACAACAGGAAGGCTCTCTTTGGGGGTCGGCAGTGTGCGTGGACGGACGGCTCACGACGGGGTCCGTGTGTACACAATTCCGCGGGTCGGGAGCATGGGCCCTCGTGGTGATCGGCGACGCCGCATTTGATGTACTGTGCGTGTGTGTTGTATGTTGTTTTATGTATTGTATTGGCATTGCATAAGGTTATTTAGCGCATCACCAATGATGTATTAGATTCGGCTGGCGATATCGTCGTTTGTCAAAGCAGTAATAAATGTACACGCGTTTGGTTGCCCGACGGCGTGACTGTCCGTGTGAGCGTGGCGAATATTACGAGACCCCACAACCTATGGGCGCTGTCTACTGAATCAAATGGTTTTAATCTAGCTTCCACAACATGCGTATGCCTACAGCTGTTGGATTAAAATTTTGATTCGTTTGCTTTAGCTCTTTCACTTGCGCTTAATTATACTGATTACTACTTTCGGGCTCTATCCACACTGTATTATCTCGCTCTTCACTCACTTCACCGGTTCATTATCAATTCATTCCGAATGTTAGTATAGGACTCTAGGTCAACCCGTCTGGCTTGCGTATTATCTTCGTTGTTCCAACTGATTTAACTTGCGCAATCCAAGAGTTCGTGCACTCCATCAGTCATTAGCAACCTTCTAAAATGCTTACAAAACTCACCGCTGCCACGACTGTCTAGGTAAGAGTTTGAACGTACGACCACCACTTCTCTACAACTTACTGTCTTTTGTAAGGTAAGCATAGACGCCGCTATAGTGTGTGTCGCCAGCGCGACTCGCGTGCTTTCCCCGAGTGTGAACTTTCATCAGACTTTGTCACTGACTCTAACCCTCTTTCTACCATAATAAGCGAGGCGTTATTCTTGTGTCTGTGCTGCTGACCTAAATAATGTATAATATTTACTTCTCCCTGAATTCTCTTCCTCAGGACTAGGGATGGTCGATTAAATTTTTTAATCGATTAATCGTTAATCGTTCGTCGATTTAGCCTTTCATCGATTAATCGCTTTCGCTGTGATGTTTTAATCGATTAATCGACATTTTTTATAGTTGCTTGAAAAATGATGCCTTGTTGTTTGAGAAGCGTTACTTGTGTTTGATATAGACACAAGTATTTATCCGACGCGCTAGAGATCGCATGTGCGCATTAGCGGCTGCGTGAAAATTCGCACTTTCGCCCACTGAATACAGGGAGCCCGTCGTCTTTGGATGATGTCAAGGATCGGAAATTCCGTGCGTTGCCATGATCCACGGACAATTCGGCCGCAGGTCGTATTTCCTCGAAGTCTGCCTACTAGAGCGAACCGAAATCGGAGGCTCTTTCGGCGACCACACTGGTTGGAAAGTCGCACGGGAAACATGCAGTGTGGCCGAGGGTGAGAAAATTCCTAGAAAGGTAAAAAAGAAAAAAGAGACGTGGACGAAAGGAAAGTTAAAGACGCCCACTCTTGCAGGGACGGCAACATTTCTCGGTTTGTCCGTTATGTGTTGTGGAAGCCCTCGATAATACTATAACCACGAACTGACGTGATCTCTTCCTTGAGCTCACTCATGCAAGATTGCACAGCAACATACTGGTCTCAAACAGGCCATCAGTGCAGGCATCTGCGGGAAATAGAGTGGCACGCGTTTTTCCTCCCAGCTAGAATAAACGACAGCTGTGCGAGTATACTGCAAAGGTTTCACCTGATCGCCTAATTAAGCTGGCGCTACTTAATCGCGCGTACAGCTCGAACTGTGAACGCTGTCTAATGTATCAGGGATTACACCACATAGTATTTCGCGACTGTGCTCCATTCGGGCCACAGCAGTAGACGGCGGCCTCTAGGCTGGCTGACATGGGAGTACAAGCAATAAATGAAACCTGTATTTCACTCGAAATAGGTGTCCATACAGAATTACCAAATGCTACAAGGTCATTTTTTCAATAGAAATGGACTGGATTCTAGACGTTCGGTATACCAATGCGCAAAGTTGCGGATTATGAAGTTGCGGATTATGAAGTATTAAACTTAAATGAAGTTAAAGTGGTTTCTTTCTATTATGGGACTATTAGACCTTTTTCATAATCCTAGAATTCGTTTGCCTGCACAGCATATTCGCCCAACTAATGGCGGCCCCTGTCACGTTTCAAGTGGAGGCGAGGTCCCAGTTACACGCGCTGGGGTTTGACTATTATGAGTGTTTATGTCAAGAGAGCTGAGTCGAAATTTTCGTCGTCGTAGCACGCTGTTTTGCAGAAGTGAATAGCTGCCATAACTTCGGCTAACTGCATTGCAGGGAAGCTAGCATTACAGTTATCAAAGGGCATATAGGCGTTAAGGCGGACAGTTGGGCTAGGTGGCACCAAGCATAATGAAATGACTATCAGCGTCCATGTCCCCTTTGCACAAGCGGTCATGTTTATTATTCCGATAGCAATTATATGGACAGTCTCGGCTGGTTTTTGCCGTCCCCGTCGCCGCCGTCATGAACCGTATATATATATATATATATATATATATATATATATATATATATATATATATATATATATATATATATATGTGAAAGCCTCAAAGAAAATTAATTCAGATAAATGTTTCCAAGCGCAGAATGGAACCAGGAACCTCTCGCTCCGCAGCGCGTGGCGCTAACCACTACGCCACAAAAAGCAGATCCTTCACCGAGCTAACGGCGAGCCTTATATACACACCCTTTACCGCTGGCAGGACTCAGAGACGGCAGGCGCTTATAAGCGTTTCTTCATTACCAGCGAGATGGCGCGAGGAGCGCCCCGGGCACATTTAAAAGTCGTCGGCCAGCTCGTTCGCTTCTTCTAATATATGCGCAGGGAGATGCCCTTCCGTTGTCTGCTCGCGCGGTTGTCTCATGGTGAGAAGATGAGGGATGTTTCGAGCTTCACCGTGATGTCCGCGCTGATGTTACGGGAGCGTACGAAAGTCACTCGAGCTCAACGGACGCCTCTAAACGAACAAACAGAAGATGAGCGCGAACTATCAAGTGTCACGGCTCGACACTTGAAGCACGCTAGCTTCCTTCGCTGCTTCGGCCGCCTTTGCAACAGGAGCGCGGTTCAAACTGAGAGTATCCATTGTGACAGCTTATTCGCGCTCGTTCGGTGTATATCTGTGCGTTCGTTTCGTGCGGGCTTCACTTGATAGTTCACGCTCATCTTCTGTTTGTTCATTTAGCGGCCTCCCCTAGCTTTGTATGTGTAGCTTTGTGACACATAACGTATAAAGCCCTTCGTACCAGCACGCGCTGCCCACGGGAGGTGCTCACTTAGCAAGTGCATGTTTGCTACAATTAATATTGCTCCTGAAGCTGCGAACGTCACGTCGTATAGCATTACAGTTTCTTGCTATCGCATTCATTGCTTCGCCCTTGCGGCGAAACTGTGACTTTTTTATGTATATACGGATCACTCATTCTTATCCCCATCATCATGCTTCATCGCTCTTTTTCCCCTGTTGCGTTGTCCCCAAAGTAGAGTAGAAGGCCGGGGCGTACTGGATCAGGCCACCCTCTCTACCTTCCAATAGATTATCTCTCTTTTTTTTTCATTGGTGACAAATAATCTTTAATTCGGTAAGGAGTAAAATAAAACGGCAACAAGAACTGAACCAGTCAAGAAATAAGCAGCGCATATTACAATGTGGCACTTACACAAGAAGCAAGTAAAATCTGGGAGTTAAATAAAACGGTGTAGGCGACGGAGATCGGGTCGAGTTCACTTCTATCTATATAGGGTATGGCCGTCTGCGGCTCCGGAGTCCTTCTACTTGAATAGAAATATGCGCTCTACATCTGCGTCTCGGAGTTGCGCGCCTCGCAATCATGCGCTCCGGCCAAGGGGCGGTGCCGTAATAGATTAATCGAAGAGCTTTAATCGATTAATTCGATTAATTGAAAGTGGAAAATCGATGATGATTAATCGATTAACTGTGTACATTTAATCGATTAATCGATTAATCGTTAATCGATTTTACCATCCCTACTCAGGACGCCAATATCAGCACCAAGATAAGAGAGGAGAAACACGGACTGCACCAAACCAACACGCCTATGATGACGCACCTGCTTGGCAGAGGCAAATCCTTCTGTCAAAATATCGGCCAGCACGACTGAGGCACTTAGGTGATCCCACCTTAATTTTGCCAACAATTTTATGATAATGCGCGTCAACAGCCAACTTATTTGCCTAGACTACGAAAAGGATTTTCGGAATGATTTTTTTCATGATGTCAGCGCAATTTTCAGATTAAAACCGCACGAGATGGCCTCGAGTTAGATTTATCGATATATTGATACTTTGTACCTATTGTAAAACTAAAACGAGTCCTGCACCGCCACGGTGGTCTAGTGCCTATGGCACCCGGCCGCTGATCCGAAGGTCGCGGGATCGAATCCCGGTCGCGGTGGCTGCATTTCGATGGAGGCGAAATGTTGAGGCCCGCGTACGGTGTGATGTCAGTGCACGTTAAGGAACCCCAGGTGGTCAAAATTTCCGGAGACCTACACTACAGCGTCTCTTATAATCACAGCTGGATTTGGGACCGTTAAACCCCACAAATCAAATCATAAAACGAGTCCTCTTGTCCAAATTTCCCTCTTACAAACTTATCATTACACCGATGTTTTGTGAGATGGGACCTCGTTGTGGTAACTTTGGGTGCGGGAGCCTCCTTTCGCCCCACTACCTCGTGAGAAACATTCTTGTGGTGTTAACCACAGAGTATAATTGAAAGAGGACCACAAATTGGTGAAACTTGTTACCGTAATCATGATGCGGGGAAAAAGGGGTCCGAAAGAGAGTAATTGAATAATTTTATTGTTGGTCTGGCAACACTAAAAGATAAGCGGACTTCAGTAACAGCCTGAAACTAAGCTCGACTACAGCAAGACAATGGGAATTACATCTTAGCTCTGCAGTAAAGTGTTATATACTTGAATAAAGAATTTCTTAGCGTCTTTGAGCCTGTGTCGCGTCATTTCTCTACATTTTTATCCTGGTCACATCGCTTCTATGTCACGAATTATTTCATTGATTTTATGTGTTTTTTGTGAACTGTTGTCATAGGTTCAATGTACCTATTCGGAGTATGCCGTTTGTACACATGCCGCTATAAGCCGACATTTCAATTTCATATACAGTTTGACGAGGCTCGAAGGAAACATAAAAAAATGTGGCTGATCCCTCTGTCACAGGAATCGGTATAACACGAAAGTGAACTGTCTCTTCGCATAAGCAGGCGAATGCTTATTGTTACATCGAGGTGAACTTGCCCATTGCTATCGGTGTTTCGCTGGTACGGCACCGTTTGAAGTGGATGAACCCATGTTCACACATCGCCTCCATAGTTTACCTAATAACTGGGCACATTCTAAAGTAAATGCCGCGCGACAAAGGTATCAGTCATATTTACTTGCGCCACATTGACCCGCCAACGTCGTTGCCGTGCTCTGGTGCCTAACGCAACAATGTTCTTTTTCCCATCGCGTTCGAAGAGCGGTCGGCGGGGAAACGCCACCCGTGAGCAAAGGTGACCGGTGTCCTACCACTGCGCTATCAGCGCGTATACACTCGAAGCTGTACGAACACGGCTATGCGCGCGGCTCTTCACGCGTGCATCGAGGCGGACTTAGGAACGCCCCTGGAATGGTGCCGCTATCCAGGATAGACGAAGTAAAGCTGCAGTGATTCACTTTGTCTCTCCTGGATGGCGGCACCATTCCAGGCAATGTGCGCCTGGATGCGCGTGTGCTGAGCCGGACGAGACAACAAAGCGCGTTCGTAGGGCACCGATCATGCGCGGCGTTAGCGCAGTGGTAGCACGCCGGGCACCTTTCGTCGTGGCGGGGGCTGTGAGTTCGATTCCCAGCGCACCAACAAAAGTTTTTCTGAGTGTATTTCTTTATTTTTCTTACATCTTTACTGCATCATATCCGTTACGGTAGTGACGTATAGGGTTGTAGTGGACCTCGGCATAATACACTGCCATGTTAATATGTTGCTGTCTCATAATTTAGAACATGCTGACCTGCAGAGTTTTTATGAAAAGCATCGCACGACCGCCAGCCGGTCGGCATGTCGGCATTATTATAAGTGCATGGAGCGGCAAACTAAGCACGCGCCAGACAACGTTGTTTGGAACTATGTTATCATTGTTCTGCATTGCTTTATTGAATTTTTCGTTCATTTTCCACATGTACT
The DNA here is from genome assembly GCA_013339685.2 of Hyalomma asiaticum. Taxonomy (NCBI): domain Eukaryota; kingdom Metazoa; phylum Arthropoda; class Arachnida; order Ixodida; family Ixodidae; genus Hyalomma; species Hyalomma asiaticum. Next base: position 90,033,185 of record CM023481.1, read on the forward strand.
GCAAGACGTGTCTGCAACACACCGAACAAATAATAAAAATATTCATCATCATTGATGTTACTATTATTTTGCATTTCATTTGCTTTACGATTCCTCCAGCTGAAACAAGGAAATGACGTATTGCGCAAGGGGCCTGCCCCCCTGCCAGACACACGCAATAACTATATATGTTGAAAAATTTGAACCCCCCCCCCCCCCCCGACAGAAATCCTGGATACGCTACTGTTGGTAGCATTTGGGTGCAAGGGCGGAGGCATTGGGAAAGCTGTGTCACATATCGACGCTTCAGAAACACGTGTGTTTGTTTTGTGGCACTGGCTGCATGTGCTTTTGTTGTGCGGCTGCAGAGGAAAGACGAGTTGCGGTTCAGTTCGCATTTGTACGTTTTTATTCTGACCGCGCGGCCCGTTTGACATCAACGTTAGCGCGGTGCACAGACAAGCGCTGAGTCACGAGCCCTTCGTTGCCTAAGCGTTAGAGTCGAGAGCATGCATGCAGGTTCCGCGGGCGCGGTCCAGCTGTGTGAATGCAAAGGAACGTGGCTGTGCTGGAGCCAAGTGGTCACCCGAGTCCTCGCAGAAGCAGGGATTTTGATCTCGCGTGTGAACCCAAGCTTACAGGTTGCCATTATCGTGCAGGAGGATATATATGGGACATAACGGACGATGTATAAATTGCAGGTTTAGGGAACACATATGTTTTCGCTGAGACCTTCCAGCGGTTTGCACTTGCCATTCCATCGCAATGATTGTGGTTGTCAGCCGGTGGCAGGGAAAACTACCTGCTTGACGGTTTATAATATTTCAATAGGATTTGTATATTTAAATTGCGCTTGAAAATCGAGGCATCTGAAACGTGGCGTAGTCTGGCGGTGAAGCCTTGGTACTGTGTTCTGGAGTCTATAACTTTCGGTACGTCGGTTGCTGCTGTTCATACGACCATGACTCGGCTTGGACACTCGGAAGCTACCGGAAGCATTTTACATTTACAGGAAGGGGGACATATGCGTTAGCAAACCGTCGGTGGCCTTTAGTCATAAGGAAATTTGTTACCTGTTTCTGTGCTTGTTGCGTTACATTGTCGTTGTACGGTTTTTTTGGACAACCATGTTGGTTTTTCTTTTTTCTCTTTTTCTTGTGTGTTTTCTTTCTGCGCCTTTTGTCTGTATGTACGTCTGTATTGTTCGTTTATGTTGGTTCTCATCGACGTGAATTTGTATCTAATGACCTTGGTGACTCTGCTGCGCATATGCGACGGTTCATCATATGACCAGGTCGGCCGCTTGAGATATTCGTGTTTTTTCGAATAAAAGTTTAGTTGAGAGTCAGCGCCTGTCATGCGTGCCCGTCCTCCCTCGTCCCCGTCTAGTTAGCGCTGTTGTTCCTCATAGATGAATGTCCCCCAACTCGGCCACGTTTATCTTCTAGAGCAACAAAAAGAAAGAATCCTGTTGCCCTCGACCGATCGTCAATGATAAATAAAATTTGCACTCTCACTCGAAAGTGCGAGCAACATACTGCATTGGCTCTACGGCGTCGCCGAAAGATAGTGAAATCAACCTGGTGCAGGCATCTTTAGTTTTGCGGACAGTCGCGGTTGGATGCTGATGGGGGACGTGTGTCAGGGTTGTACCCCTTAAAGGGACCGACAACTGACCAGAACGTCTGAATGAACCCTTGCGGATTTGTAAGGAACCTGAATTGAGACGGAATAGGGCACCCTTTGGGTCTTTTAATATGATTTGTATATTTAAATTGAGCTTGAAAATCGAGGCAACTGGAACGTGGCGTAGCCTGGTGGCGAAGCCTTGGTACTGTGGTCTGGAGTCTATAACTTGCGGTACGTCGGCTGCTGCTGTTCATACTACCATAACTCTGGCTTGAAATTGCGGTCGGTACATAAAGCGCAACCCAGCCCTATTATTCGATTTCTACGAAGTAAAAGGAGTCGACGCTGAGGAGTAGTGCTGCATTAACGGCAACCCGAAAAACCTGTTTTTAAGCTGCGCACATGCGCTCTGTCGCGGGAGAACCTGGCTCAAACGCACTCGACGGCTGTCGGTCACTGTTTACAACATGTGTTGCGTATAAGATTCCATAGGTAAAAAAAAATTTTGCTAAAATAATTTTCAGCATTTTCTTTGTTGCCATTGCATGATTGAACACTCTGACCGATAAGCTTTCCATTCATATAAAGAAAACAGGCACCTTAGAAATTGGCTGTCGGTCCCTTTAAATAAACCTGCATACGCTCGCTATCCTTTGTGAAAGCTTGCTTCCCCGCAATAATACCCTTGGTGAGGAGAAAGCCGCTTCTAGTGACTCCTTCGTTGATAGCGTAAATAACATGCGCACAAGTGCATGCATGCATGTGTAAGTGCGTATAATAATAATAATAATAATAATAATAATAATAATAATAATAATAATAATAATAATAATAATAATAATAAATCGAGCTAGTAAGACCACCAAGACAGTAGGCCTGACAAAGCCACATTGGGCTTGAAGGGAACAGCTCACAGACAGCATTCACTGAAATTAATATAGCGGAGACGACAGAAAATGCAGGAGCTTTTTAGGGGCGAAGCTCCTTAGGGTGTGGGTCGTTCCCTCCTCTGTAGTAGTATGTATGTAGCCACCTCGCGCCGCCGGGAGGCTCGCGCTCGCCCTCGGCGCGTGCCTCCCGGCGCGCGAGCTCTCTCACTCTTCCATCTGCTGTCTTGTGAGAGAGACAGAGAGAGAGAGAGAGCGAAAGGCGCGCGTTGACTATGGAAACGCTCTTTCTTCGATGAACGCTCTACCAGCTCGCAAAGAAGGAGAACGCGCCCTCACCCGCGAGAAACAACGTTGGCGCAGGCAGCGTCTTCTAGCGAGTTTCTTGATTGAAAAATACCGACTGCTCGCGCTGGAGAACCGTTCACAGGCCACGCATATATATATATATATATATATATATATATATATATATATATATATATATATATATATATATATATATATATATATATATATATAGGCACTGGATCTTGACTTGCAATGAAGTGCCGGTGGGAGATTTCACTTGTGCGTAGTTGAACCATAAGGATTCGTAGCGTGCGCGGTAACTAAATTAATCTGGAACTCGGCACGATCTACGATGAACGTCCGGAGCTTCGCCCACTCATCATCATTCACTCCGTGGATATGCTGTGGATTTTTTTGTAAATTTCAGACGGGCGCGTACAGCAGTATGGAAAAAGCTCGAACAGATGATGTCGCTTGCGATTATGTATGTATGTATGTATGTATGTATGTATGTATGTATGTATGTATGTATGTATGTATGTATGTATGTATGTATGTACGTCCAAGAGAGCGAATAAGTAAACTGCGCCGCGGTAGCTCAGTTGGCAACAGCATCGCACGCCTATTCGAAGACGTCGTTTCTTGTCCAATCTGCGGCCAGCTGTCTTTTCGCCCACCTTATATTTCCCAATACGTTTATCCATAATCGCTTAACCTATGCACAGAATGGGCATTGTAACTGTCAGGACTGATGTCAACACAATGTAATTTTAATTTTCGGAGAACAGGGGGGGGGGGGGGGCGGATTTATTCTTTTGAAATGCAGTAGTGTGGAGTTTCGAGATGTGACCAGGGACTACCAGACGAGAAAAGATTTCGGTCATGGAAGAGCTCAATCGCGGATACTCTTTAGAAGCAAGAAAAGGAAACTGCAGAGCTTTCTTATTTCGATCATTCCGCACGAGCTACCAGTTTTGTGGGACGAGAATTGGTATCATCCAAGGTGGAAGGAAAACGAGCCCGCCATCGCATAAGACGGTTATACGGTATCCGGGGGGCCACAGGGAAACGTCCAAAAGAGCCCAAGCAACTTGCATTAGACATTTCGCAATGGCCTTCATATATATGCTCGCGATGTCACCAAGAGTGGCCAGCGATTCGATGACATTTAGCCACAATATTTATTCCCCCCCCCCCCCCCCCCCGCAACCATCAGCTATATTTATGTCCACCGCAGTACATGAAAACTTCCTCTAGCGATCTCTGATCCTCCGTGTCTTGACCCATCCGAACGCATCACTATAGTAAAACTTACACACAGGAAAGGCGGGCTAGTTGCTTTACATTAAGCGTGTACGCTTTAGTATAAAAGCCCATTTGAAAATTGTGGTGCCTGTCTCCCCTCGTTTTTGTGTTTTGTTCTGCAGCGCTACTTTATATTACGCTTATAATTTCACCCCCACCATTAATGGTGTGTCCACGATACGGCAGTAAGGTTAAACCTTACTGTCCCGACGCGGGAGCCGCCTGTGTCAACATAAGGGTTGATCTTCAGGACCCGAATAATGTTTTTCATACCATACCACACCACATATGGTTCCTTGCAGTCCGCGCCTTTTACTTCCCCTCTTGTGACATCTATTCCGCGACTCGAATGCAACACCGCACGTCCATTGTACAGTCCTGAAGTAGTTGCAGTCACTGACCAAGTCTAGGTGAGAACACCGAGACGCTTCGGGACATGTACGCGGATTCCTTGGTCACAGCAGAGAAGAGCTGTAAGTCGCTTTCTTTAAATCTAAAATATGACGTATTGACTGGGTAGCAGCTGGGAGGGACATTACCTAGCGTTGTTAGCGTCCTACGTTGTCCGAGTAAACACTGATTTCAAAAGTATACAGTCTTGTGATCGAATGATTTTCCTTGGCTATTATAGCCGCGTTATCCCAACCGATACAGCGACCGCGATTATCGGTGTGCCCGACCAGGGCGTTCGATGCTTCCGTGCTGCTCAGGATGTCTCTTTGGTGTTACTTTCATCAACCGGTGAGTAATTGTCAGTTTCGCTACAGTCGGCGCCTATACGCCATGCGCAGCGCCTATAGGGGCGCCACTGAAAGCCGCGTAGCGGCGGCCGTTGGAACCGGTGGTGGGTCGCGTAGCAGACGCCTCATTTCACTGCAAGCATCGCGGAAGTGCGCGCGTGCGATTTTCCGCCTGTGCGCGTCCCAGATAATTACTTTTGCGGAGATAGTGTGTGCAGAGGAGCTGCAAATTATGATAGTGGACATGTGTCCGATGTCACAGCTGTGTGGGACGGCAATGTCACCATACGCGCCAAGTGTTTGCCACAGACAAGCGTCAACAAGCTTCCCTACGAAGTGGAGCTCATCGCACCGCTTTCTTCATAACGTCCCGATCACTAATGCCTGCATGCGTTGACGCGTGAACCAACGTTTTTTTCTCGACACAGTAGCTTCGTTTACGTGCCATGTGTTCATATAGTAGATTTTGAGGGATCGCTGTCGCACCGGCGCATGGATTTCACGGGTGAGGCCACGCGAAGGGTCAGCGTTGGTAAAACTGAAACCAGCACGATAAACTTGTGAATATATATCTCGGCAGCTTGCGCTAGTGGCGCGAGACTGAGTCACTGCGGAGCTGGTGGTCACCTAGCTTGTCGTAGCAGCATGGCTACGTATTTGCTAGGTTTTTTGCAAGCTATTACCAAGTGTTGCAAAATGGCGTTACATTCTAGTACGCGATCGTCAAAGTCTTAAATGTGCACAGGTGCCATGTTTTACAGCCAATATGCAACTTTAGGCGAGCGCACAGCGAACATTCTGCACCGGTGATCGTATTCCAGTGCCATCAATAGATAGAATGCAGCCGATTTCGTGCAGCACACGTGTGATTCCACGGCGCTTTTGTAAAGGAGCCGTGACCTGCCCCACATTCTCTGACATTGCGCTTCGCGCCATTCGTTTTTCAAGAGAGCCTAGGCATCGCGTCTTATCAGTACTAACAACCTCATGTGCATTGTAGCGTCTACAATGCAGGCGAGGCGACCAAGTGTAAACGTAGTAGCGTTCGCTGAAGACGTAGCGACGTAAATGGAGAAATAAAACACGATAATCGTTCTAACACTGCTGTTAACAAGAAAAGAGAAATAGCGGGCGCGAAAGAAGACGAAGTAGGATCGCGAGCGCGTGGCACGTGATGTTCTGGGTTTTTCTCTTTAGAAAAAAAACGGCATCGTAGGGTCTCGCTGCTCGGCGCTCTTCAGGCGTATTGTCTTCCGCCACACTTCGAAGCCTGGTTTATTCTTCATCGAAGTCCTCGGACTTTACACTCCTGTAAACAAAGCACGATTGCTTGCCTTCTGCGTCGTACAGCCGCAATCCACCGCCGCCGTCGCTCTCGCTCATGAAATAGCACCGGAAATCTGTATAAGTGCGTTCGTGGCGATTTCATGTGTGTGTTTGAGCAGCCGACAACGCAGCAGTTATTTTTCGGCATCCCTGAAGCCCGAGAGAGTCGTTAAATCACGATGAAAACACATCCATCCGCGCACTCGCGTACACGCTCGCGGGAACACTGCTCGCTCGGACCCACCAACGCTTCCGAGCCGTGGCGGCAGATGGCGTCGTCGGCGCTTTGCGCATCGCCTATAGGAGTAATTGTCGGTTTCGCTACAGTCGGTGCTATAGCATCTTGCAGACAACACCATGCGGGGTATAGCTCTTGCTGTCTAATCGGCCTTTCACGTTAACAAGCTAATTTCTGAGGTCGCTTGGCGAAATTGTACACAACGCGAGTCATAGCTTGAAAGTATACGGCTTGTATATACGACAGGAACGGCTTGGATGATACGGCAGGACCGTATGGAACGCAGGCGCGTCTTCGAAACGGCATGTCCTGGGATGGCCTGGTATTAAGGACACGATCTTCAACGTTCTTAGTAAACTTCTTCCGGTACCCGTTCGAAGTTGTTCGTGCTTGGATTGTCTAATGTTTTTTTTTTCCTTATTTCGTCCTCATTTGAGAAGATAGATGCGTGTTGCCCGCGTCACCAGAGATGAAATAACAGATCGCTTACGACGTGCCGCGTGACACGAATTAAAATTTAGATACTGGCCGGTATGCGTCGCTTTCCTGCGCATAGCAAACGAAATATCCGGTTCGGCTCCAAAGAACGTCGACGAAGGGAAGGATGTTGTCACACTCATATTCTGCGGTAAACTGTATGGCTGCCTCTATCGAGTTGAGAAGACGTTGGAGCCGTGGGGAATCATTCCCACTTAGAATGCGAAAGCAGGCGTCTTCTCGGACACCTTGGAGGTAGGGGGGTGGGTGTCTTGATTGATTGCTGGGGTTTTACGTCCCAAAACCAGCTATGATTACGACAGACGCCGTAGTGGCCCAGCTAGCACACAAGACCAAAAAGACGTCTTATTGGGGGATTAACGTCTTGGTTCGCGTGGCTGACGTCTTTGAGACGTCAGCCACGCGAACTAAGGGGCAGCGACATCAAAGGGACAATGAATCCGTCTTCGAAACGTCCTACGCAAGACGGTAAGCAGACGTGGAAGAATACCGCCCCCCACCCACTCCCTCCCCAAAGCGTCGGCGGGCGTCGACACAATGCACGGCGCCGAGGTGTCGCCAGCTGCAATGGGGCCGGTGAGCCAAATTTGCTTATTGCTACACGTATGGTGTACGTCACATGCTTGCAAATTTTTATTCTTTTTTTGTGCATTGTGGGAGCACACGACAGGGTATATAGCCTACGGGATAGTCATCTCCTTTGAAAATTCGTGAGCAGCTTCGAACAGTTTTATCGTTCCTCTTATGTCGTTGCACTATAAAATAACACAGAGAAAGAAAGAGGAATGAAGAGGAAAGGCAGGGAGGTTAACCAAGCACGTGCTCGGTTGGCCACCCTACACGTAACTGTTGAAGGGGAGAGGGGAATAACAGATAAAATAAAGGAAAGAAGAGCAGGAAAAATCATCAAGAGGACTGTTACAGAGAACACACGCACAAAACGCTAGAACTCTAGAACGGGTGAATCGTTCGCAATTGCTCATGAACTTCTCGTCGACTTGAGGAAGCACAGTAGCGCCTTTGCAGCCTTGAGCATGCAGGAGCGCGTAGGCCAAGGACCCAAGATCTGCTCTACAGAAAGTAGCCGCCCATGCTTAGCTTCTAGCTCGCTACGTTGAGTTGGGCAGGAAGCGGAGTGGCAAAGCACAAAGGCGATTGTCGCTTCGCTGCCGCAATCGCTGCATGTCGGACTGTTCATTTTAGGGTGGTGAGCGTGGCGCATTTTTCGACAGCGTGTAGTATGAATCGCCAAATACACTTGTATCGACACATTCTCGAATAATTAATAGGCTTTTGAATAATGGACGCCACTTACTTATTTCTTTCTTTCTTTCTTTCTTTCTTTCTTTCTTTCTTTCTTTCTTTCTTTCTTTCTTTCTTTCTTTCTTTCTTTCTTTCTTTCTTTCTTTCTTCTTTCTTTCTTTCTAGACCCTGCAAGGTTCCCTCGGTTCTCACCCCAGTGTACAACAGCCACGAGAAGAACATACAGGATCTACTTTAAATCGAACGGAAATGAGGAAGCTATATGCTCAGGTTTTCACCAGTAAACTATTAGTGATGCTGTGATTCAAGATAACGCGCCTGACATTTCTCGCCTGATAAATTCGCGTTTGAAAGAGAATTTGCATAGCTATGTAAATAATTTCTAGCCTGTTCTAGCCTTGAACGCGCATTGCGCTAGTACGCTGCATATGGAATGCTCGCACCACTTCAAGTCATTATTGATAAATGGGGTCACATTAAATTCGCGCAACAATTCTTGAAAGTCTTTCTGAGTGGGCGCAGAAACAGCAATGAGCATGACATACATTTTTCGTCCCAATCACTATTTTCTTCCGTTGAAGTGATACGACCCAAGATGGCGCTTTTATTATTTTTATGAGATGATGCATGATTAGGATCGAACAAAACGAGTGGCGCGCGCAAGCGGCACTCGAATGGGCTTTCAGCGACGCTCTGTTCAGTCCATCTGCAGCCAGCGCGAGATGCATTAATGTTAGCGAAGCATTAAACCCAGTATACTGCCGGTAAGGAAATGCTTTCACGTTTTAGTCTTACGCACTGCAGTATGAGGGAAAAATTAGGTGTTGGAGAGCGATATCATCGCTGGCGCGCATCCGGTGGCGTATTTCCTTAACATATCCGGAGCAATGCACAGGACGCGTTCTGCGCCGCCATTGGCCGCACGCGAGGGCCACGTCGTGGAGCCGCCGCTGCGCATTTCCGGTAAATGTTTGTGTTCACATCAGTCGCACATGTCCCAATATGGCTGCGCCCATGGTAGCGCTAGACACGCAGTGCCCGCCTCCCGTCGTCGTTCTGTAGGGAACCGCGGGGTTGCGTCTACTTCGATTGTTTTCTCCTGGTGGTGGTTTTCAAACCTACGCCAGTTCAGGGTGAACACGTGCGCTAAGAGACGCTCGTTTGACGCTTGCTGTGTGAAGTGCTCCGAAGGAGCCGTAATGCTCTTTGAAAAACGCAATCGCGTTGGTCTCAGCGGCGGGCGCGCTAGCGCCCGTCGCTGACGCGCCTGGCTCTGGCAGTAGTGACACGAGCAAAATAGTGAGAGCGCCGAAGGCGCACCGCGAAGCGGCAACGTATGTCAACGGGCCCTCCAGTGACACGGGCGAACCACGGACGCGCTTAAAATAGCTATAACAGGAAATGCGCCGGCAGGGATAAAATGCCGGCAGCCTTCCCGTGCAGGCTACTCTCTGCCGGCTGCCGGCATGTGCGACTGTAAACAAACATTTACCGGAAATGCGTAGGCGGGCTCACGTGGCCTCGCGTGCGGCCAATAGCGGCGCAGAACGCGTCCTGTGCATTGCTCCGGATATGTTAAGGAAATACGCCATCCGGTGCGGCTAAGATGGATGGATGGATAGATATTAGGAGCGTCCCCTTTATAACAGGGGGGGAGCCCGCGGGCCACCAAGCTCTATATCGCTTTATTTTTTCCTCTACAAACGTTTCTTTTCCCGAATCACACATATTTTCACAACTATTTTTTCTCCTCGCCTACCTATTTTATCTATTATCGTTCCGTTGGGAAGTAACAATCGTACCCGGACTAGCGTTTCTCCTTGCTCCATACCTTTGCGCACCAAGGCCCGCTCACGGCGGCGCCATCTATCGGCTCGGCGGAGAACACCTCGGCACAGGCGTGCGCAATCTGAACGCGCCGGCGTACACAGCGTCAACGCATGAATATTCTTACAACGTGATTGCCAGTCTTCGCACCACTAGTGCGTAGCTCTACCCGATTTCTTTATCTTTGCTAATAATGGACCAATATGAAAAGTTCTTGCGATAGGGCGCTCCTTATTGAACACTTAAGAACCTCCTGTGTATAACCGAAATTTACCATGCAACCTGGTGAAGGGCCCTTTAACAGGAATATTGTGACCGGCTTGAACTAGCGGCGCGAGGTTATAGTCTGTTTGAGGAGTTCCGTGCAGCAAAGCCAAGGCTAGGAGGCCTTCGAGAGCAGAATTGTTCCGAAGCGAGACGAAATGCCATTGTTCGGACACGCACCCCCCGCTTCATCTACCTCCTTCCAGGGCTGCAGCTGCCACTGCAGCGCCCGCCATTGGCGGATGACAAGCCGCGGAAGGACACGTTTAACATGTGTTCGCCCTCCGGATTGGCCGAGGAGGGCTGTAGCTTCCACAGTGCTGCACGGAACTTCTGAAACAAACTATAGGTCACAGCGGAGCTGATGGCCTTCCTCTCCTCCTTTCCCCAGCCTCACGTTGACTTCCGTTCCCCATTTCCTTGCTCTAATGCACTATCAACATCCTCTAGACTCTGAAGGCCGGAGGGCTCTCCGCATTCGGACTGCTGACTTCACCAACCGGCGGCGGAGGCTCTCAGCGGCGGCAGCGGCGGCAGGAATCCCGTTTCTCTGTTCCCGAGGGCATGGTTGAGGGGAACAGGGAAGTTAGGCGAGGGTATAGCGTAGTACCCGCCCGCGCTTGAGTAGTTTCTCTTCGGAAAGCTACTCAAGCGCGGGCGGATAAAACTACAGGCGCATCACTCGTCGAAATTTACCAGTTCGGTGTTCTCAGCTAGCCCTCCATCCCCCACCCCCAGAAAAGAAGAAAGACGGATCAGAGCCGCATGAATTTATGATATAAAAACATGCAATATTTATGTCATCATGAATGGGGAAAACGTGGTCGCGAAAGCGCACTATGTTTTATGATGGACGATTAATAGTGCGGTAGCACACCGGCTCCATAAGTTATTTCTTTTTTGTGCTGCCACATGTGCAGTTTTTTATTTTTATTATTTGCCGTGGCAGCCTGCTAGCGCTCATGAGCACCGGATTTGCAATGCCGAACATATGCTCTCTCCCTCGCTACCACGGCAACGATGATTTGTAATGCAAGGACCTGTCGTCAGATTTCCGCAAGAAGAGCTGCGCAGAAAATGGCTGCGCGCGGTTCCACTGGAAACTTCACTCCCTCACAGTATACTAGGACGATCAGTTATACTGCAGAAAGTTAGTTCATGCTTCTCAGAGCTATTGGAAGTACGAAATATTTAATCTTCAAATAGCGCACGATATTGGTACTCACGCAGCGCGTATTTAACTTATTATTGACCGTCTTGCAGAACGGCTCCGATTCAACGCGAGTCCGATTGTTTCGTTGCACGTCTACGAGCGCGCCCATGTTGGCCTCCAGCACATACTGTCGCGCCACCTACGCCCTGACGTCACTCATAGGATGCCGGGTTTTGTCGTCTGCTGCAACTTCACATTTCCTCCGTTTATGCCACCGCGGTTCTTTTTGTTGTGTGCCCCGCGAGCGCTTCCCCGTGCTCTCGTAACATCCCCCAAAAATGCATTTTAGTGAACCGACGATTCCGTGCCCCCGGTGATACCACCGCGTGTGTTTGCTATCTGAGCCATAGCCAACTCCGTATGAGGCTATGCAACTGCTAGACACTCTGATTATTCATTAGGGAATACTTCTGACGTCACATTTCGCATATCTTGTGTTGAATGAATGCAAGTTATTGTGAAACAGCGAAAAAGAAAATGTGCCACCGAATCAGGATGTGACAGGATACCAACGTCCGTGCAAGCGGCCCGCGCGCACTGTCGACAGCATATGGGGATCATCGGCGGACTGGCACGTTATCAAGCACGCTTAGGAGTGCTGGCTTAGCGGGCCGTTTTCATTACGGTAGATAGGTTTACTTTTTGCATGAGCTGGTCATCGAGCCAAATAAGCTACGCATATTCGGGGCGAATTAAGCTAAGACTGATTAGTGTAAGCCCCGTTAAAGTAATACTGATGAAGCCAAGCCTAATAAAGCTAATACTACTCAGACTAGCTCATTCAAGTTAAAACTCATTATACCGACTTAATGAAACTAAAAGCCTGATTAGCCTAATGCAAATTAAACAATATCTAATTGGGGTAATTATATTTAACTCTAGCCTAATAATCTCAAGGTGATTGAAACCAACTCCTACAATTAAAGCCTAATTATTTTCTGCTAATTATCCCAGCATATCTAGTTAGGCTGCCTGATTGAGTCATGCCTAATTAGGTGAAGAATGAGGCTATGCATTATAAAGTGGACGACCTTTATTAAACCGATGATAATTAATGAAGCTTATTTAAGACTGATTGAGGCAAGCCCGACTGCGCTACGGCTACGGTTGCGAAGTGAGACGAAGTGAGAGATGCCAGTTAGGGTAAAACAGAATCGCAGAGGCAGAAATATTGCGTAGCATGGTGGGAAAAAATGGCGTAACCAGAACTAATGAGAACAGTGTGTTAATTTGTTGGAAAGCAAATGTACATGAAACGATTACGTTGTTCATATAACCACATATCTTTTCAGACGCAGGGATAAGAAAATAACGAATGAAAGCAGGTACGTCATGAAATTTTAGGCTTTACACCATATTCTTTATGCTAAAACATGGCGAACGGTGGTCGAATACTGGTCTGCATACCAATAATGAACTTGACATTTCCAGAAGCGTTCCTTCCATGCTGAGCATTGAGACTACAAAGCATTTAGAATGCGTGATTTGACCCGCACGTCGCGTTGTACAAGGGAGCTGCGCAGCGCAACGAGCAAGGTAGGAAGGGGCATCCTACCTATGACGTCAAAGCGATCGCAGCGCCGACCCCTGCAGTGGTGGGCCTCGCGGCCAATACTTAAAGGGGCCCTGAAACGGTTTTGACGATTTTGTGCAAACATGGTGATCCGGTAGAGCAAGTCATTAGGATCATTAGAGGATATATTTCAGCGCTGTGCGTAAGGTGTGTAATTTACAATAAGATGTTGAACACGCGCATCGCAAAAGATCTCAGCGGCCCGCCAACAGGCGTTTTCAACCCCCCCCCCCCCCATCGAACGATGGATGGGGAGGCCGCTGATTGGCCCCTAACCAGTGACGTGCATGTAATTTTCTCAACCTAACTGCGAACAACGTGCTCCTTCGTTTTAGCTAACGGTATCGTCGCGGCATCTGGCGGCGTACACACGAGTCGCCGGCGCTCTATTACAGAGGCTAGCACTGCCGAGGCCGGCGACCTCAGTAAAGATATCCGGGCGCTATGTCGCTACGGAGGGCTCGGCAGAGCTGCTGACGCGGGAGGCGCAGTCGTCGCTAGAGCGCACTCCGCAGCTGGTCGAGTTGAGGAGGAACAGCAGTGGTAAGGAAGAAAGCGACAGAAATAATTCCATAGCTGCCTTGCGCATGGTGCTTCGCTTTATTTATGCTGTCAATGATTTCGCAATTGTGTTGTCTAATCATCGACGCAATGTCAAAAAAAAAAAAAACGTTTCAGGGACCCTTTAATGGAAGAAGGCTCCCTACACTGACAAAGAGACGGGACGTGCAGTGACCGCACCAATACCGAGTGCGCTAATTCGTCCAAGTGTTTATCGCGCCAAAACTTTTCGGACTGTCCCGCTCATTTCTTAAAAGGGCGCACAACAAGAGAGAGCCGCCGATTCCAGTAGAAAGCGGCTGAAAGCGGCAGCAAGTAGCTTCTGTTGAATCTGCGGATAGATCTAGACGCGGACAACAGGCAGATACACTGCTTTGCATTACCGACTTAGTCGACCACGTTAGACACTGATAGTCAACATTCCGGAGCTGCATCGGTACGAGTGGCCCATACTTCTACACATCGTCGAAGACGAAGCTGGTTATAAGTGTTCTGTGACAAAGTGATTTCGATAAAATACCTCTTGTAAAAGCTGACCTGACGACAGAATTCGATTTCGTGGAGATAGCCGACAACTAACTTGAGGCACAATTTATGCTTTTCACCTGCTGCAAATAGCAAGAGGATCGTAATGCAATTCCACAAAAGTTTGTCGTATAGCGAATGACAAGATTCTTAAGCCAGTTCGAAATTAGAAAAGAGAAAGATTGAAACGCTAAGCAAAACATAGCTCTTGAATTGACTTTGGCTTTGCTGCAAATAAATTTGTGGACACACTAAGTCTCCTGTATACCTTTATAAAGCACACTCAGTCTCGCGACCTGGTATAATTACTCCGTTTTATTAGTTTTTACCTGCTCATAGATTTCCCGAATGCTCGCACACGCCACGCAAGTAGAAAATGTGCGAAAAGTCTGCATTTTTCTTTTTCGCTCGAGCCATGTCATTCTGTTATTTTTGTTAGACTTCGAACATTATCTCGTTCCCACGAATCGTTTTGGTTTATTTCGAAATTCTCTGCATGCTTTAGGAAGAGAAAAGGAACGCCAAAATGTGTGAGCTAAATATTTGCACGCCATTCCTTCGTTCCTCGGGGGCAAGCAGCCTCCGCCGGCGCCGCCGCTAGGTGACGTCCCTGCGAAGTCTTCAGGCCTTGAAGACTAGAGGGCGTTGGTACTATTGGCCTCGAGGTCGACACGTAGATTGAAGCGATGTCACCGTGTGAGTGTGGATAGGCGTTCGCCGGCGCGCATTGAAATGGAAACAGCGGCTCTCTGTTGTGAGCTGTTTGAGGCAGTTGTTAGCTTAATAAAAACATTAATTGCAGTGGAATGGTAATACATGCGTCCTTCAATCTCACATGTGTGCAGTAATCACGCAAAACGTTTTATTGCACGCGAAGGAAGCGTGATATGCCATTCAACGGGTCACTGACATCACCCAGCCTCACAGTTTGACTTCATCGGCGGTTCTCGCCGTCTATTTTTCTTTCGCCATATTTAAGTTCTCCAATGTATACAATGTTGGCATTGCTGTTGCGCGACTGAAAGAGTTTAGTATTGAATTCACGCTCATTTTTCACTATTGACTACAACAACAAAAAAGGAGTTACGGCGCACTGAGTTGAAGTAGCAGCTTGAGTGCTCCGCTGCATTGCTTACACGCATACTTGCGTTTAAATGCCTTGCATGTCATGTTCCGTGAAACGCATGCAAGGCTCAGTTAGTCAAGCTACGTGACTATATACGCCACTTGAGTACTATCACTACATTTGACACACGCCTATATTAAGTAAACATTTTATTACTCAAACGCATCGCTTTCTTCGCATGATTACTTGCGTGACCGTGACATCAAGGGCTTATTTTTTTATGCACATAAAAAAAAAAGATGTGTTCTTCAAGCGAGAAACGTTTTCCATCATGCTCACTATCACATATCGCGAACTATATCGCTGCAGCACTGCACTTACACGTTCATGTTTCCCGCTTATCTTATTCAGAAGGACGCTAAGTGCACTTTGCTGTATACTTGAAATGCACAGCACCATCCAAACTGAAATAACTGTGCCGAACCGGAGGTCTGACGATGACATAGCACGCTCACGATACAGGCGCTCAGTGATTCTAAAAGCAAAGACTACAGCGCAATGCCAAATAATGCTGGAACTAATACTTTTATGCTTGGACAAGAACATATGAAAGCATTCAACATTGCATTGGCTCAGAAAACGAACATATTGGAGGATATGTGTGACGCAGGCGCGCATGTAAAAGCGCAGTGGCTAGCAGACGACGTAATGAGCTATCCACATTTGGGAGCTTCGTCCACTCGCCGCTGGGCGCCGACTGTGTTCGGGCCTCGAGATCGTCACCGCGTGGATGGGCGGTCAGCGACGCACATTGAAATGTACACAGCGACGGAACGTTTTGAGCGGGTTGACGCAACTATTAGTTAAATGAAAGCGTTGACTACAGTCAAATGGTTATATTGACACGTGCGGTTGTTTTGGTTTGTTTACGGGGAGCGCCGTTATCACCTTCCGGTTACGCGCAGCGCGCAGGCCGCGTTTATCTCGCATGTCGGTTCGGGAACTGTGTCTACCATTCTAGAAACTTTGCATGCCCGACGCACACGTTTGAGTGCCATCTAGAACCTCAGAGATAACGCGAGAACGCGTTATGACACGTGTATAAAAGCTGACGCATCTCGCCGCTTGTCATTTTTCCGTCGACCGACGACTGTTCACGCCGCTATCGCCTTGCAAGGTGATTTGCTTTACTTTGCTGAGCACAGGTTCGCCCAATAAACAGTTGGACTGACGATGTCTTGAGTTCTGCTGAGTGTTTCAATGTCACGACCACGTGACAATATGCACGTAGTCCAATGTCACGTTAGTGTTTTTAAGCACGCAGAACGTTCCTATTACATGTGAAAGAAGCACAATCTGCGATTCCACGGTTCTGCAGTCGCATCACTCAGTCTCACAGTCTGACTTCCTCGGCGTTTCCGTCTCTCTTGTTTCTTTGGCCATATTTAAGTTGTTTTGTCAGAAACGTTGGCATTGGTGTTACGTGAGTAAGATATATAGTCCAGTATTGAGTTCACCCTCGTTTTTCACAATTGGCTGCAGAAAGAAAAAGGCTGTAACCACGCATTCCGTCGAAGTAGCTTCTTGTGTACCGTATACGAGTTCCACCGACGAGGCGACGGTAGCGGGTTGGCGGCGCCGGCCGACATGTCCAGGCCCTTCTCCTGCCGGCCGCTCTTCGTCTTGTAGCGGTGGTTCTGGAACCAAATCTTCACCTGCGTTGGCGTCAGCAAATAATTTAGGGAGCAAGAACATGCATTTATGAAAGACAAAATTAGCATCCGCCCATTTGCACCACAAAGCTACAATGAAATCCATACGGATTACTCAGAAATGGAAGCATTTTAGTTGCCGAAAAATTCGTCCTGGTTCGGGGTTCGAACCCGGGACCAACGCTTGACTGGGGCGCTCGCTCTGCCAGTCGAGCTAACCAGGAGGCTAGCGATTGACAGCGCGAGGGTGGATCCATCAACAACATTGGAAATGAGTTTTGCGGATGCTAATTGGGTGAATTGAATTGGATGCTAATTCTCATTCTTCAAGAGAAAAAAAATTGTCGATGCTGGCAGATTTGAAGTTTGCATTGGGTTTGCTAGGCTTTACTTGGCCTTGCTAGGTCTTCCTGGGTTTTGCAAGGTCTTACTTGGCAACCTATTTAGTCCTTTTTTTTAAACTGATATTGTTACGGAGAGATAAAGGAAGAAGAAAGAAGAATACCGGGAGAAGCTGCCTGCTGCTTATTACTTTTAATTAGAACTTCTTCCGTTTTATTTTTTCTTAGATTTTGGCCTTGGCCTTTTAATTTTTCCGTTCTCTATATCATTACCTGTAGTGTGGCCAATACCCCTCGTAGGTATGTGCCAATTATAGGGGTCACAACAACAACAACAACAACAACAACAACAACAACAACAACAACAACAACAACAACAACAACAACAACAACAACAACAGCGTGCTGTTGCTGGTCAACCGTCTTGGACACATTGACTACATCTGTATAACGTACTGTAAATACATGCTGTATATACCTCCGACATCCCCGTAACAATATTGGTGGGAGGTGCGGGGTACCGCTGCTGGAAACGGAGCTCCGCAGTGGACGTCGCATCACCGTCCCCACCATGAGCGACGGTGAGCACGCTGGACCAACATCGTTGCGTTCTCCAACGTAGCCGCCGCCACCTACGTCTCCGTCCCCGCCAGTTGTGTTGGTGCAACCTAAGGATCCCGGAACCTTCTGCGGGACCGATGGTGCTGACGTTGAAGAATTGCTGGCAATGTATGAGCGCGTAAGTGGAATCAATAGGTGGGACCTTACGCTAATGATGGCTAACCATTGAAGGGCACGGCAAAAGTGTTGTACGAAAATCACGAAGAACTTACCAGCTGGGATCTATGCAAAGAGCAGCTGATAGAGTTGTTTGGCAAACCAGCCGGCCGTAAAATTGCCGCGAAGAAGAAACTCGACTCCCGTGCCCAATCTCCCACCGAGTCGTACGCCTTGTACATCCAGGACGTGCTGGCTCTGTGTCGTAAAGTCGACAGCGACATGGCAGAAGCTGAGAAAGTAGGGCACGTGCTCAAAGGAATTGCTGACGACGCCTTTAACCTCCTAATGTGCAAAAGCTGTTCCACAGTGGGAGCTATCATCAGGGGGTGCCGACAATTCCAGCAAGCAAAAAGCTGGCGCGTACTGCAACCATTCGCCTGGCTTCCACACACTGTTGAAACATCGACGTGTGAAGATCAGACAGAGTACAAAAATCCTTCGCCATCCGAGGACGTAGTGTGAATCGTTCGACGTGAACTAGCAGCAATGGCGCTCGCAGCTTTCTGTTCGCGTAGCCATGATGCCACCCCTATTTCAGTTCCTCTTGTGTGAGCCATCGTTCGCCAGGAGCTTGAAAACATTGGGTTACATTCGGTGTGTACTCTCATCAACCCCAGAGTCAACGAACGTCCTTCTAACATGTTCACCCGGACCCGACGCTTCTCTCCACGTTATCGCAACTGGAGATGGAGAACTGCGGATGACCAGCCGATATGCTTCACCTGTCGCCGCGCTGGTCACGTCGCCCGTTACTGCCGCTACTCATGGCCCTCAACACCTCGCATGCCGACCAACCCGAGTCGTTTTAATGGAAATGCCCATCATGTTTCGCCCAACGCCGAATCCAACAGCGCCGACAGTTCTGCCAGGAACACGTGGTATAGCAGCTCGCCATCACCGGCTGGACACCAGTCTCGTTCACCACAAACGCGTCGCCCCTCTTCCCGTTCGTCGCAGCCACGTCGCCTTTCGTCACCTGTGGCTTCCGGCCGCACCTTTTCGGATAACGCAGCCCTTGGAGGTGGTGCTGCATTGGCGACTACTACAGCAAATCCTCTTTCGGTGTCTTCAAAGAGAAGTGTAATTGACGTTAAAGTAGACGGCGCACTTGTCCAAGCACTGGTCGACACTGGTCGACACTGGAGCACACGTACCTGTGATGAGTTCTAGCTTATGTAGACGTTTAAAGAAGGTCCTCACACCAGCAGCTGCACAAGGGCTTCGTGTAGCCGACGGCGGCGTGCCGGTTGTTCTTGGTATGTGTACTGCGCGTTTAAATATTGCCGGCCGCCCTATACTTCTGTACTCTTTGCTGGGATTGACAACTGCCCTCACGACGTTATCGTTGGCTTGGACTTTTTGTGCAAGCGACTGCGCAAGCGTCGTCCTTCAGCTAGAGCTGCCTCAACACACCGATGCTCCAGGAACATCCCCACTGCGCTTGTGCTCGCTTCAAGACGTACGTCTGTCACCCGAGTCAGTCACTTTCGTCCTTTTGACCGCGGAGTCTCCGGTTCCTGACGGTGACAATGTGCTTTTTCCAGTAGTCGACGTCCTTTTGAACCGGAACGTTGCTATTCCGCATACGCTGGTGACGATCACAAATAACAATGTCGCTCTTCCGCTCCTGAATTTTAATTTGTGCCCTCAGGTGATTCCGGGAGGCATGCTTTTGGTCAGCGTTTTTAATGCCTCCGAATTTAAACCGAGACCCTGCACGCCGGTACTTGTCCATTAGCGCCTTTTGCGCCCTTCCTGCTTTGGCTCTACAAACGATGAAATATAAAAAATTATTGCAGCTGACCTATCTTCTGCGCAGGATAAGGACATCCGTTTCCTTCTGGAATCGTACCGGGACATCTTGGACTTTGGCGACAAGCCGTTAGGCCAGACATCTGTTGTTCAACACCGTATACACACTGGAGACGCGAGTCCGATTCGTCGGCGTCCCTACCGTGTGTCGCATGCTGAACGGACAGTCATCCAATCAGAAGTGGACAAAATACTCAGCAAAGCTATCATTGAACCTTCAGGCAGTTCTTAGGCTTCACGTGTAGTCCTTGTGAAGAAAGAGATGGTAGCTGGCGTTTCTGCGTCGACTATCGCCACTTAAAAAAGATGACGCGAAAAGACGTATATCCGCAACCACGCATCGATGATGCTTTGGACTGCTTGCACGGAGCTTACTACTTGTCCATCGATCTTCGGTTCGGCTACTGGCAGATATCTGTCGACGAAATGGACAGCGAGAAAACCGCGTTCATCACGCCTGATGGTTTATATCAGTTTAAAATAATACCCTTTCGCCTCTGCAATGCTCTGCGATATTTGAGCGAGTGATGGACTCTCTTCTACGAAGCTACAAATGGACCACCTGTCTTTGTTACCTTGACAACGTCATTGTTTTTTCTCCTACGCTCAACAGCCACCTTACCCGCCTCACCGCAATTCTCGCAGTCTTCCGCAAAGCCGGCCTCCAACGGAACTCCACGAAATGTCAGTTTGGGTGCCGTCAATTAAATTACTGTCTTGGGCCATCTCGTTGACGCATCCGGTATACGACCAGACCTTGAAAAGGTTCGCGCCGTTCACAACTTCCCTGAACCACGTTCTGCTTCTGATGTGCGCAGCTTCGTCGGCCTTTGTTCGTACTTTCGCCTTTTCGTGAAAAACTTCGCCGACGTCGCTAGGCCTTTGACAGATCTTCTAAAGAACAACACAATATTCAAATGGGAGCAGGCTCACGCATTCACTGCTCTCATTGTATTTCTGACTACTCCTCCAATACTTGCCCACTTTGATCCATCTGCACCGACATATACATACTGACGCAAGGGGCCACGGCATCAACGCCGTTTTCGCCCAGCAGCAGCACAGTATAGAGAGTGCGTGATCACTTACGCCAGCCGCCTGCTGTCACGTTCTGAGAGAAATTACTACATCAGCGAGAGTGCTTGGCATTAGTTTGGGCCATCGCTAAGTTCCAAGCCTTATTTGTACAGACGCACGTTTTCCGTAGTTACAGACCACCATGCCCTCTGCTGGCTCTCATCTCTCAAGGACCCGATAGGACGGCTTGGTCGCTGGGCTTTGCGGCTCCAAGCATTTCCCTTTGTTGTCATCTACAAGTCTGGACCTTTGCACAAAGATGCCGGCTGTCTTTTTCGTCACACCGTGGATCTCCCTGATCCTGCTGCGCATGATCCGAATACCTTCGTGATGGCGTTTACTGACATGCGCAATATGCGCTATGAACAACAACGCGACGAATCCTTGCGGCTCATCATCGACGGAGTGCAGTGTGTGCTGCCAGACTGCTGTAATATGATATTAGGAGATGTTGGCGCACAAAGAAGGCGCCGGATACTCCTTGGCTCCTGAATGTGGTGAATGTTCAACATGTATGGTTGCGAAGCAGTATGCGAAGCAATCCGGCATAATCAAAATAGCAGTAGTTCCGTCAGAACAGTAATGAAGACGCACACACAAGGTGTACGTATACAAGTTCAAGCACATGGCAGTATACTTTCGAGAAAAAGTCGAATAAATAAATAAGGATGCCGCTGGCACAAAACCGTCCATAGTCAGACAGCGGCTCGTGGTCATGTAAAGGAATCACCAGAGATTGTATAACATAACAATACAGTACCCTGATAAATAATCATAGAAATCAGAAAAAAGGCGAAATAGATGAAAACACCAAATGCGCTAGTAATGTCCAGCAATGCCACTTTCATGCAAAAAAAAAAGATTTTTGTGCTTTCATTGCGTATTTTTGCAAGGCCGTCGCCGGCCCTGGGCCCAGAAGTTTTCTTAAGTGAATGGCCAACTGCCGAGTGTCATCAGGGCTGCTTTTAGTCGATGTCTTGGTTCGTCATGATTTGGGAAATCTAGGAGGAGGTGGCTTATATATTCGTCTTGAAACCCACAATAACATTCGGGAGCTTTAGCACGGCCAATTTTGTGTAGAAATTAAGGTTAGGTACTGTCTAGGCAGTACCTAATCTTAACCGATGAATGAGGGTTTGCATACTTCTCTCTAAAAATAATGCTATGCTGAGTTCAATAAATGGATCGATATGATACAAGTCACAACTTTTAGAATTTGGATCAAACCACGTACTTCTGCTCATTTTGAAAGATGCTGTCTTTATAACGCAGCGCAATTCATTTTTCGAAAGTGGGAGGGAAACCGTGGCATTTTTGTGATGTGCTTCTCGTGCTGCGCCATCGGCTGCCTAGTTGCCGGGAATGTTGCAGTGGCCTGGTATCCACTGAAATACTATTTCGTGTTTCGCTTGGTTTGCTCTTGCGAGTTCTTTAAATGTCTCATATATTATACTTTCGCTGATCGTGTGCTCTTTTGTGCTGCACAGGAATGTTAGGGCTGCCTGTCAATGACTAAATATTACCCATCTTTGCGAATCTCTCACTTATTTTATAAATTTGATGGTACACAGGATAGCAAATAGTTCAGCCGTTGTGGACGATGAAGCACGACACAGCTTATAGGACTCTTGCTTTTTGAATTGCGGAACAACGAATGCCGAAGTAGAGGAGGAGAAGGAGGAGAAGGGAGGAAAGACAGGGAGGTTAGCCAGTAGAGGAGGTTGCTACACATGAGCCGTCCGTATAAACATGTACGTATCCTGGATACAGCATATATATCTGATACAGCGCCAGTTCTTGAGCGGCCGGAATAAACATGTGTCTTTTTTCTCATTATTCCGTCCACCGACAATTCAATTTTTGGTAGTGCCAGCTTCCATGGACGAAAATCAACGTCACAATGACAAAATTTGTTGCTTGGTAATATATGAATATTTTCTTGAAATTCCTTATGTATATAACTTCTGTCTTTTCTCCAAATGTCTAGTACCAGTGGGTGATTCTTATGTTGTGTTTGAAGACGAAAGAAATGCCGGCATGTTTCTATTGTTCGCACAACTGCAAAACGGAGTTTGATGGGACTCAGCTATTACAAGCCGGCTACACGTCCCTTTTGGAACTCCTAGACATATGCGTAGTCCTCTCGCTATAAGTCTTTGAAGCCGCTTTGAAGCTGACGTGCCAGAAAGGTTCTGTAAGATAGCCACAGAGTACGCAATTATTTTTCGTATTAAACCATTGTGAACAATGAGCATAGACGATAGCGATCCACCCCATGATGTGCCAGCGAGTCTGCGAAGTATATTTACTATAGTGTTGACGTCACTTTCCAGCTTCCTAATGTGAGGTGCCCAGGATTACTGCTGATCTAGTATTATTCCAAGGAATCTATGTTGTGTGACTGTCACCAACGATTGTCCCTCGAGATGAGGCTAAAATTTTTGAACTGCCTCCAAATGAATGGCATTACGGCTGTCTTTGCGTCTGACAAAACCATCCCTCTTTCTCATAAGAAGTTGTTGATAATTTTTATACCTCCTTGTAGCAATTTCTGAAGTAACTAAACGTTATTACCAGATGCCCAAATGCACATATCATTTGCGTCAACTGAAAATTTTAACTCAGCTGGTAGCCTTTTTATTAAGTCCGCCATGACACAATTAAAGAGAAATGGACTGAGTACACTCCCCTGTTGCACAGCCTGCGTGACATCGTGCTCACTACTGTTTCCTTCGTTCATCTGCACAAACACCTTGCGACCTGACAAAAACTTAGAGATCCATCTCAATGTTCTGCCGGGAGATTCCAAGTTCTAACTTACTTAGCATAACATGAACGTGACTGACGGAGTCAAATGCCCTCTTGATGTCTAAGAATACCGATATGGTCAAGTTACCACTTCATGTTCCATAGATGAAACTATATCTATTACAGTGTCCATTGTACATCTGCATTTTATAAAACCTACTAAGTTGTTAGACAGTACATCTGTTTCGTTACACCACCACTGAAGCCGTGCGTCGATCCTCTTTTCCATGGCTTTGCATAAACAACTTGTCAAGCTAACTGGGCGGAAGGATTCAAGGCTCAGGGATGTCTTACCCGGTTTTAAAATCGGGATTACCCCGACCAAGAGATATGCGCTGGAAACCAAGACGTGCGCTGGAAACCAAGAGATATGATGACCACTGGTGGTCATCATATCTCTTGGTTTCCAGCGCACGTCGAGGGCATTGATGGGGTTAATCCCAATGCCAGCGCTCACACCCTTGCACGTGAATGCACGAACCGTGCGGGGGGTGGTGAGGCGTCTGGGGGGAACATTGACCTCAGAAAGGATCCCTTGACAACGTTCCATGAGATTACGACTAACTACACGCTGAGTAGGAGGCGCTTTCCCCTTCCTAATGCTAGGCTCAACAGAGCGCAGGGAATCACTTTTAGGCTCCTACAGACGGATACGTATCTCTGCCCGCGTACGTATCGCAGGATAGCACCAGACTTTCCAGAAGAGTGTCCTCGTTGTTGCCTCGAGAGTTGCTCGCTAACACACATGCTCTGGCAGTGCCCCGCGAATGTAGGGACTGATTTTTGTGACGAGGACTCGTGGCAGCGGAGCTTACACAGCCCGGACCTGGGTCTGCAACTGCTGGCTGTCCGGAGGGCCCGGGCCATCGCGGAGGATACTCATCTTCCGGTGCCGACTTGGGTGGAGCCACCGACTGGTTGAGGGGGTCCAAGGACCTCCTTAAACTAGTCCCTCTGGTCTCACAACAAAGTTCTTTGTATGTATGTATGTATGTACTCCCGAGCGACTTTAAGAGTCGGGTACAGTTTCTTCAATCCATAGATCGTTGAATATGTCTAAGAGAGCATTTGTGGCTGTTGGCCCGAGGTTTCTTAGCATATTATACGTAATGCCGTCCGGTCCAGCAGGAGACTTCTGACGTCATGACGCTATATTGCACATTGCACTTCTCTTAATGTAAATTGAGTGTCTAATTGAGAATGTCCTACCCAATAGCAAGCATTGATCTTCTGCTTAGCAAATGCGACTGAGTTTTCAAAGTCTATACACTGTGATGAAAAGCCATAGGCCTGCAGATATGGTCACAAAATTCGTCGGTATTCCTAGCTCATATGTGTTCCGAGCAACAGCGAGAGCCTGAAATGGGAAGCTCTGGTCCCCAGCTAGCACACAAGACCAAAAAGGCGTCTTATTGGGCAGTGTTGTACACGTTCCTCCAAAATAGGAACGAAAGCTCGTTCCTCGTTCCTTCCCAATTTTGTAACGAGTTCCCGTTACAAGTTCCTGTAGTCAGAAAGGAACGCGTTCCAGTTACATTTTCGAAATGAGAACGTGTCGTTACATTTACGTTACATTTGATTTTTAAGATTCAAATTGTGTCGGAAAATTGTGAGCTGAAATTAAGTGACTTAAACATTTTAAGTTCACTTCGAGCTACGTACATTGCGCGAACTTGAACCTTACCGACAGCAGATTATCTGGAGATAAAAAATATGAAAATAAATGCTTCTAGACATACTTTCAGGAAGCACCGAAAGTAGTCACGACATGTTCACGGCGACTTCGACTCTAGTCTATTACAAGTGCAACACATAATGGGTCTTCCACTGAGCAGTCGGAATAGTGCGCATCAGATGTGCAAAGAGAAAGTGCACTCACATTCACCAATGAATGTGAGTAGCAAGCCCGCATTTAACACTAAAAGCTATAAATACTGTAGACCTGTCGATTTACATTGGCATATAATAGCTTGTGCTTCACCCGCGCCTATAAATACTGGAACAAGATTTCCCGATATGTCGTCATCATTTCCTGCCCTAAACTTTCTCCCTCAATATTTGTAGCCTTTTTAGTGGTTTAGTAGTCTAACTGACAGTTCTGAATCTATTATTTGCTTAGTTCTCACAATTTTAAAGCATTTGTGACACGGTTCTTTCGCTCTTATTTATGGTGGTGCGCAGAGTGTGTCGGTGTGGAGAATTCAAACTTCATGATCAGCTGTCGACTGATAAGTCGTCGATCAGCTTATCGACGACTTATACAACGTGGGAATATTTTTTTTCTTATGGCGTCCTAAGGAGTACGCTTTGTCTGTTCAATTTGTACAGCAGCCCCACTCTCATGCAATGGAGAAATTACATTGATATGTGGGGAACAAATAAATAAATAAATAAATAAATAAATAAATAAATAAATAAATAAATAAATAAATAAATCGCGTGCATCATTTCATCGGACACCAACCAATAAATGACGTATGTCACGCATTCAAGGTTCGCAGCAGCACAACAACACAACCCAAGTAGCAAAAGCTTGAACACGTGCTACTGAGTATGGCTCTAGTTCCTATAAGATCAAGACATAGTAGAAATACCTAATGCGAACAAGAAAGTAACAAATGCACCGATTTACACTTAAAACACAAAGCTGTCTTTTCGTTATGCGAATAGGAAATAACATTAAATAAACCATACCTGCACGTGCTTCTTTAAGTTCCTCGCCGATCTTTTCGACACTCCACTTGTATGATGGAGCACAAGTCATACATTGGGCTAAACACAGGCGTGCGATCTTGTATTCAGTCGGTTAAAACATCGGGGGTAGGCATGGCCAGGGAGCAATCTATAATTCCACATCGGCACTCATTGCAACGAATCTAAATGACACTGGCGGCAAGATGGTGTTCCGTGATTTTCGAATGCCAAGTGAAAGATCTCTACAGTGTGTCCAGCCTTCAGAACGGCCCTCCCTTGCTGTTCAGACTGGCTCAAATAAAGCGAAAGATTCCTATTCCCACGTCGTTGCGCCCCCTGCGCCCCTGCTGGCGCCTGAGAGTTGTTTCGCCATAACTACGGCCCTTTCGTCGACTCCTTTCGTCACAGCAGGAGAGCCAAGCTTTCCAGTTTTCGGCGGACGTTGCCGCCCTATCAGCAGACGCCGGCAGCGTGTCGAGTTGAGTACGCCGCGTTGGAACGGTCGCTTCCTACACGAATTTCAGACAACCCTACAACTCCCCACTCAAGCAAGCCGGGAGCGTCCGTGGAAACACCAGCCGCTGTCTTCTCAGCGATCTTCAGTTGGACGTCTGACAAGAGACCGCCCCGCCCTTCTGTTAACAGGTCCCAGCCGACTCGGTCGTGTTGACTGGCCCTGTTCTCCAAACTCTCGTGGTTTACGTTTCCGGCTGCTTAGAGTCGCTATCCCGCACACAGCTAGGTTGATCGCTGCCTGCCTGCTAGCCACGTCACGCTATCTTGATTGATTTGTGGGGTTTAACGTCCCGAAACCAGCTCTGATTATGAGAGACGCCGTAGTGAACGTCTCCGGAAATTTCGACCACCTGGGGTTCTTTAACGTGCATTGACATCGCACAGCACACGGGCCTCAACATTTCACCTACATCGAAATGCAGCCGCCGCGGCCGGGATTCGATCCCGCGACCTTCGGATCATGAGCCGAGTGCCATAACCACTAGACCACCGTGGCGGGGCGACACGTTATCGTGACTTCACAACAGGGTGCAACTAGGGCCTCCGTAGTGTAACATTTGCCGCTGCTCGTCTGCTTTGCCGAGCGGTCTCCCGCGTAAAAAATGCCATTGACGCCGAGGCCCACACGTGCGAGCCGTTACCGCATTATCAGAACTTATGCACTGAGCAAAGCGCGCGTAGACAGTGTCTTAGTTCGAAGGCAGCCATGGCGGCGAGATCTGAAGGGACGAAAGGAATTTCGCGGCTGGCTGTGGTTCGGCCTGCGTTGCCGTAGACAGCCGGAAACTTTTCGTCCAGCCATAGAGTGCGGCCACCGTAAGGGAGTAACGAAATACACATGCGGTGTGCCGAAGCTTCTCTTTCGCCAGTGTATACACTGGCGAAAGAGAAGCTTCGCCCTCGTCGAAGCCTCGAGGAGGAAGAATAAAGGAATGGCGTTTTGCGTGTGGTTTTCTTTTGAGTGAAGGAGACTGCTAACAGGGAAGCGGGGACTCGAGGCTCGTCCTGGGCGGTTGCAGCCCGGCCTATCCGCTTTGCGTGTGGAACGGCTGTGGAACGTTTACACAAGGAACGTCGTTCCCTCTGCCGTTACATTTAAATGTAACGCGTTACCGTTACAGTTCCACCAACCTTTAAAGTAACGATGGCGTTCCTTCGCTCCTCCAAAAAGGAACTAGTTCCAGGAACGACGTTCCTTGGAACGGCGTTCCGTACAACACTGTTATTGGGGGATTGACGTCGTAGTTCGCGTGGTTGACGTCTTAAAGACGTCGCGAGCGGGAGCGATATCTCCACGAGACCGAATGTTAACGTAGAAAAATACTGCCAGCTTGCCCCCCCCCCCCTTCCCTCCCGACCGGAGATGCGAACGCAGGGCATGGCTCAAAGCGTCGGCGGGCGTCGGCACAGTGCTCGGCCAGGCCCCGGAAGGCTCTACGTTCCACAAGTCGCTGCAGATGGCGAAAAAAGTCAACCGCGGCGCGCTCCGCCTTCTTGCGCTGGGAGTGGATCTACTGACCTCTCTCCACTCTCAAGATATTTCTAGGGAAGGGCGATCACGTCACTGGAGGCTGCCATTCGCGCTATTGCACTTTTTATGTAGGGGCACCCTCGTCAGGGCCAAAGTTCATGGCAAAGTATCCTTAATGCACGCACAGACTGCGTTTTTGCATGGTCTTAGATATAGTAAAATAACACTATTCATTACACAGAGTGCTTTTTGCGAGATATTCTGCCACCTGTCTTTTATTAACCGATTTTTGTTTTCGCCGACTCCTTCAATGTGAACAGCGCATCGACATCAGTATTCGAAATATGCGGCGGCAGATATGCAACGGTTCACAGCGTTCGGTGGTTCTGGTAACTCGCGCTATTTTGTCTCGTTCTAAATATACCGTGAAAGTATACTCTTTTAATCGCTGCTTCCTACCGATAGAATACGTTTCAATGTGCTTGTTTCGAGCAGTTTAAACGCTTCCGCGGAGCGTAATCGGCGGCCTGCAGTGGAACGAAACCACTGTTGAAATTCCGGCAGGACGAACACTCGTTTCAAGGCTTGAGCACGTACGCACCGGTGAGTATAAACCCTTATAGCTTCCGTTAGCGTTGGTTAGGCGTTTCAAACGGCAACGACGGACTATAATTGTAAAAATTTCGGGGTGTCATGCTCTGCGACCGAAAAAGCAAGATTTCGCTTGGGCGACGCGGCTTCCCCGAGGGCCGAGTTTTCGAGAGAACAGAAATGCATTCTGGAAATTTATTGCTTGGCAACGGACATTGTATCTACACAAATGCGGCGACTGCGATTGATGGGGTCACATGGAATACACTGCGCCTGCGATACATGTTCGTTCGTACGAGTTTGCAAGAGCCACATGTCAAAAGCAAGGTTAGAGGTGTTTTAGAAGGACGGTGTCGTTTGCGCATTATTTAGCAGCAGTCCTTTTTCTTGAATACATCTAGTGTGCAGTACTTACAGAATGAAATGCAAGATGTAAGCACTGATCGGTGCCAAATGCGTGGCTACTCGATATAACCATGGCATGTCCCTACGAATCTGGTCACTTGGAATGGCGGTTGTGGTGCATAAGAACCAATACTACACCGATGGGTCACAAATCGATGAAGGTAGAAAAAAACTATGTGCTTTACACAGCCCAAACTTTTAGCGCTTCGATCCGTGAGTAGTGCGCATAATTCGAGTGTACTTTTGGTTTATTGTAAGAAACCAGCATTTCATTCGAGGATATGCGTGAGTTTTTATTTTTTGACAGTCTCCTGGACCTCTCTGCCAAACCCCGTCATCTATATCCCACATGGTCGCATTGCGTCACAACGGGCAAGGCACTTGCTACCTGCCACGGCTAAAAAAGCTACTTCCAGCACTGCAACAACCTTTACAAAGTATGTTTCCCTGTATGTGCAACAAATGGCAGTTTAATGCATTTCTCTATTTAATTCTGCAAAATCTTGCTTCACACATTATGCTTCTCAGTCGCTGATGAATTCATGACTTGTTTCTTTTCAGGCATACCATGCAACGACAGGATAACTGCCCTCGAAAGTAGACTCTGCAAACATGGTGAAATATTTGGATGTCTACAGCAGTTCATCTTGGACCCCATGCCTCTGATGCTGTCTACTTATGGACGGCTCATCAGGCATCTTATGAAGGTGTACTGATGGTCTTTCACGAGTATTAGCTGTCTATTGTTCTATATATTATACAGCACACTAATGTTTTAACGTGACCTCTGTATATCAGTTTTATCATGTCGTACTGATAACTGAGACAACGCACGTTCCAGCCTCGGCGGCTGCATTTTGGTGACGTGAAATGCAGGAAGACGCATGTACTTGGATTGTGCATAAGAAGCCCCGTGTGATAAAATTTAATCTGGAGTCGACGTGCTTCATAATCGTACCCTGGTTGTAATCATAAAGCCACGGAAATCTGCAGGTTTAATGCCGGCTGTGGAGGTCACATTTTTGACAGGTGAAAATGCCAGAGGCCCACGCACTATGAATTTTCAGAGCATGTTAGATAACATTTCTGGTCAACATTTCGTGAACCCTCCACTGCAGCGTGCCTCAATCACATCATGGTTTTGACACGTGAAAACCGCAAGAAAACACCAGAAATTGTTATAACAGAAATGAAGATGAGGGTAGTGGGTGGATACGAGTATTTCCAACATTTTTTAATGCCTTGTGAGACAGTCTACGAAGTGTGATTTCTTCTTGTCATAATTAGCCGCATTCGAATCATAAAGCTCAGAAACAAAATAGGCCGAGGCTTTAGAAGGCGGCACTCACATTTGCATATATGTTCAGCAGGATCTTGTAAAATGATTTACAACAAAAATATGTAAATGTGAGGAGCACTACTTGTAGTGAAAGAAGCATGTTAATATCCTCATAAGCCATCTTGTGTTCATAGGATGCCCCATATTTTTTATAGCAATGTAGAATAATCTGTTTAAGCTACCTATTTCTGCTCTCAGCAACTAAATTAACATGCTCTGTTTATATTGCCTGCCTTTATCAATTCGGATGGCCTATGAAGTCAATGGAACAAAGTCGAGGAAATTGAGAAGCTAGTGAAAGCACACATGAATTTGACGTATGCGCCATGACAATAAGAAATTAAAAGCTGCAGCTTCTAAAACTGACAGGGAAAACAGATATTTGTACTGTTTCGAAGCATAACTATAATAAAAAATGAATTACGCAGCAACAACAAACGCATGGAAAATACGTAATCTTTATTGCTCCATCACTGGCACAAGTTCACACGATGCCCGTACTAAAGTGCACAATTTTGTCGACAAAGATTCAGCATCCGCGATGGCTTAGGTATGTACATTAACTTAGCAATACCACTTTGCTCTTTCCTCGCCATGTCGCCGATTACGCACCGCGCACTTATATCAAGATCGGGACTACCTCGAAAACGCCTGCATAGCTGCTAGGAAACAGTAACGACAGGATAAAACGCTTGTCTGAGTGCTATCTACCAGAATAAAACGGCGCTGAACAATGAAATTCTGTGTATTGAGAAAGTGAATGCCTCTGCCTTCAGTTTCTTCGTACATATATGCCAGTGTTCAGCGCAGTTATGGTGACTAATGAGACATGGACAGAGACGCTCGGCTGGAGCAATTGCCGGCCAGGTTATAGCCAGGTCTGCCAGGCTAACACCGCCTGTAGCCACAACATCACTATCACCATCATTCAGCGCGGTTATAGATGAGTTGAAGCGCACTCAGCATGCATGATAGGCTTCGTTTGGAGTAGACTGCAAATTGTTAGCTCATGTATGTACTGTCATTACTTGCACCAGCTTTGGCACTCTTAAACGATGCAAACCTTACTTGATTGACGCTGTTTTTGCCTGGCAGTCGAGGCCTGTTCGGGCACCTGGCGATAAGCTACATTAGTTGTGTGCGAAATTCGGAACATGAAAGTGCTACTAACTCCCCGTGTTTTATTTTTCCTCTGCTGGATCCGCGGCTCCCATGCGCTTTCGAAACGCGAAGCAAGAAAAGTTGCTCCGCGGTTCGATAGCGCATGGAAGCCGCGGACCCAGCAAAGAGAAAAAACAAAACACGAAGAGCTAGTTGCGCGACCCACGCAAAACAAACAAAAACGCCAATTTTTAATGATGAGGATAGCACAAGGCTGCGCCATCTGTGCTCGCGCTATTGCAGTTCACTACGCCACCGCTACTCTTATTTTTGTTCCACTGCCAAAGGTACACTTTCCGTTCTCTAATGTTGGTACAAGTGTTTGGCTCGGCGCCGAGATGTCGCCGGCTGCCATGGACCCGGGAGGGAGGCGCCAGAATGTCTGGCTCCTCTCACCGGTCGCCAGGGTGAAGAGGCGAGAGGGCGCAGGCTGACGCAGACGCGAAGCAAAGCCAGCAAAGCTCGGACGCTCGGATGCGTAGTT
Organism: Hyalomma asiaticum; assembly: GCA_013339685.2. Taxonomy (NCBI): domain Eukaryota; kingdom Metazoa; phylum Arthropoda; class Arachnida; order Ixodida; family Ixodidae; genus Hyalomma; species Hyalomma asiaticum. Next base: position 90,065,561 of record CM023481.1, read on the forward strand.
GGCGGTGGAGTCACTGTAGTCAAGTGGTTGGCGGCAGGCTCTTCCTTTGTTTCAGGAGAAAATTCCGTTACCGTGCTGCAACTGCTGCGTGTGTTTGTGTGGTGGCATTTTGTTCTTTCTACTTTCCTCCTTGCGTTAACCTTGGTTAACTCCCGGCGCTTCTGTGACTAGATCCTGTAACATCAATTTCTACGTCTCGCCGAAAATAAATGCAAGTACCACATTTGAATAGCGTAGCAAGATGCCTGAGAGATCACTCATGTGTTCCACGGATATGGCGAATCGGTCTGTAACAGATACAATGAGCATTAATGCTATGTGAGATCTAAGACAGTTCACGCATCAACTTAAACACCAAGCAACGCAACTGTGGTTTTATTATTCAGATCGCCTTGTATGAATGCATTCCGAAACTTTGTTAGGTATGCGCGTATTTAGCCCGATTACTGAGTAAGCAGTGCATTGGCTCCGTTCCCACCATCCTGTCATTTGGCCGTTACAGGCATAGAGTTAATATAGTGACTCTATGGTTACAGGTAGTGAGTACAGCGCCTTTACAACCGTGTGGGATAGTAGTAAATTACTCATGTCTCACACAGATGAATACATTCATGCGATATCGCGTGTTGTAGGGCAACCGTTGCCGCGCGTTCCTTGACTGTGGCATCGCAGTCATGAGATTTCAGTTCAGTGCTGTGAAATTTACTTGCATGCTTGAGCGCACTATTTGTCGTGACATGTCAGCAGAACTTCCGCAGGCAACCATGATGTCTTGTGCTGGCGGTATGACTTCACGCAGCTCAGCATTCATATGAGCATGAGTGCCGTTGTGTGTGTTCTCGGTGGCATGCGCACAACGGCGCAACTTTTTCAGAGACATGTGACTTTTTTGCGAACGTTCATTATTATTTCTCATTGACCACGCTGTTGCGGTTTTCTGCATATCGGGGCTCCTCATTCTTGCAGGCCGCGAATAGCAAAACAATTACACGACCTGTTATCTGGTTCCATAGTATTGTTACAGGCACGCTGTTGTGCACAGTGGATTTATGGTATGCCATAAGCTGTCCATTGTTTCACGTGGTACGGACTGGGGAGTGAAGACTTGAACGAGGTTGCTGGGCTGATAGTGCAGGACAGAGATGATGAGGTGACGAACTACGAACTAAATTAATGCGTGGGGCTATGGGTGAGCGGTGTGTTACGAGGACCTATAAATGCACATTTGGATGTATTCTGTTTTTTTATTATATATTACGGTCGCCGCCCGCTTGTCTGGTGCCGGGATCTAACGGTGCATGCCTGTACCTGCCCTTGTCACTCAGGCGCCTCCAGTGTGTGCGTGCGTGCGTGCGTGTGTGTGTGTGTGTGTGTGTGTGTGTGTGTGTGTGTGTCTGCATTCTACCATGTGCATTCTAACTGTATTCTACCACGGCCCGGCTGCGGTTCTACATTGAAAGCATTTCCGCGACGGCGGTTTCAGCGTGTCATGCGATGCCAGTAGGATCGTATTCATCAGCTGCACTAAGCCTGGACACTAGAACTAGTTTTTGATGACTGTGAACGTGCACTAGTTACGCGTTTGGTAGATGTTGCATGCTCAAAGGAGTTGGCCATTCGAAGTGTTTTGTTTAATTGTATAAGGTAACAGTTTTTTAATGTGAAAGAGGGTAAAATTCGCAGACTCTCAGCTTGATCCTTGCACATGTAGACCTGATGGTTACTTGAAGTCCTTTTTAGGAGTAGCTCCATGCGCTGTGTCAAAATCCTTTTTTTTTGGGGGGGGGGGGGGAGGGGGTTTCCAAATGGTGCATGCCGGGCTGATACCCGTTCATGTCAGATTTGCATAGATGTGTGTAATACAGCGCTACATAGAGAGCCATATTTGTATTTTGTATATGTAAGCGAGAATATTCTTTCTTTTATTTTTGTCGCCCCAACACTGTCTCCAGTGTATTCGACTTCAAGTACGTGAGTATGTGTCTTCATTATGAAACTGAGGTTGCTTCGACGTAACGTTGCTTGCTGTGACTGCATTGTGATGTTGCTCATTCTATCGATTTTGTTAACATTTCATGCGCTACTTTCTTTGAAGGTCACTTTGGTCAGTGTCACCAAACCCGTGCTATGGTGTACGGGACGCGATCGCCGGAAATAATTCCAAGAACCAAGGCTTAGGTTCCCCGAAAAATATCCCACGAAAGCTTGGACAATAAGATTTTTGGTCCCCTTCAGCACACTAGCAAAACGCCAGCAGTGGTTCAAAAGACCGAGTCAGAGCCAAGGGTGATCAAACAAAACAAATATATTCTCATCAAGTAGGCAGTTACACAAAACGTACACAAACACGGCTTTTACAAACTCAAACACAGATGGGTCGCAAAGTTACACAAGGCCAACCAACACGAACAGGCTCATGCACTGCAACAAAGAACAAAACACAAAAGAGTCCTATTCACCAAGACACTCGGCGTCTTCTCAGTTCGAAGCTTGCAGGTGGCTTGTCAGTTGGCGACTGAGTCACGCACGACTTCTTGCTTCTTTTTACTTGCAACTTTTCTACTCCCCCTCGCGGTCCGTGCCCGACTGCTTATATAGCCCTTGGAGGGCGCTCTAGAATGTTCGCGGGCCCACGTGACTCAAAGCACGCACTGAGTTGGGAACCTTCTCGCCCATTCTCGGACCTTCTTCGTTGGGGGGAGGGCGCCTCTTTCTCTCTCTCACTGCGCGGGGAGCGTCGGTGTGTACTCTCCGCCTCCCCTCTCTCCTTACGTCTGTCCCGCGCGCGCGCTCGCCGCGATAAGAAAGCTTCCACAATCTCGCTTTTTGTAGACGCGGCGTGACTTTGGGCGTCTCCTCCGGGCGCCGCTTTTCTTGTTGTTGTTTTAGCCTTTCGACGCCGGGTTTTACTTCGAAATAGGCACTATTTTGTGACACTGCCCCCACTTTAAGAATGTTATGAAATAATATTCAAAAACACACAAAATAGTGCACACACACAAAAATACACCACACAGAGTTCCACGAGTCTCTCTGACAGTCATAAGTCCACTTGAGAGTTCGAACAGATGAGTCCACACACGGAACGTCGCGACACTTTCACAATGCATCGCGAACACACAAGTAATACGATAACACTCAATACAAGCATTTTCTCAAAGTTTACAAAACATTCAAATGTAACACACACACCGATACACGAAAACATTGTTCACTCAACATGAATAATCACAACACATGCAGCTTTACCCTGCGAAAGAACACCTAAATTCAGTTGTTGTTGTTTTCTGGGGTTTTACGTCCCAAAACCAGTTCTGATTATGAGAGACGCCGTAGTGGAGGGCTCCGGAAATTTCGACCACCTGGGGTTCTTTAACGTGCACTGACATCGCACAGCACACGGGCCTCAACATTTCGCCTCCATCGAAATGCAGCCGCCGCGGCCGGGATTCGATCCCGCGACCCTCGGATCACCTAAATTCAGGATCTCGAGACTGCCTTTCTCTTACGCCACTGTTTGTTCTTTTTCTTTTTCTTCCGGGTGAATCTGGGCGTTAGTTGTTGTTGTGAACGAACCTTATCCACTTCTTCGCAACGCTGTGCTGGCTCCGATGCGATTTGCAATCCCTTTCGCGCCTGTGAGCTCGTGGTTCCGGACCAAATTCCTTCGCACAATTATTGTGCTGCTGCCAGAATCTCGTAGCACGCTTACACGCCTTCCTGCTACTTTTCCAGTAAGTACTGGCATATTCTTATCCAGTGTTCCGGGGCGTGCAGTCGTTATGGCATCAACGATTAGAACTTTCTTTCCGTCTTTAAGTTCCAAGAAGCCTTGAACCTTTACATCATCTTCCTGTTTCGGCGGGGCATATACACAGGATACCTGCTGAACTTCTTTCACTTCATTCCGACACGTGTCAGCTTTGTGACCGGTCTTCCCGCATTTAAAGCACTTCACACTCGGGCGAGGAAAATTAGTTCGGCAATCACTAGCGCGGTGTCCCAGCCTATTACACAGGAAACACCTCGTAACAGGTTTCGGAGGGTTTCTTCTTTCATCAGGTGTCGATGACTGCACATCTTCCAATCCCTCCCTTCTGATCTTACCAAGGTTGGTGCCTCCTTGCAATGCGCTTCCAAAAATTGGTCTGCTAATTCCAGCATGTCACTGAGAGACTCCGCTTTTCTTTCTTTCATATAAAGAGACAGGCTCGGGTGGCAATTGACGAGAAATTGCTCCTTAATGAGAAGCTCTCTAAGCGCACCGTACTCATGTTCAATTCCTGAAAGTTCAGTCCACCGATCAAAATAGTGGCTCAGTCGCGCACCATACTGCGTAGCAGTCTCTCCATCGGCGGGCTTTCCCGTCCTGAACTTGTCTCGGAAGCCTTCTACAGTAAATCTGAATCGTTTCAGCAAAGCGGCTTTAACCCTTGCATAGTTGGAGGCATCCGCAGGCGTCAACCTGCCATACACACTTAGCGCTTCGCCGCTCAAACAGGTACTCAACGCCGTTGCCCATTGCTCTTCCGGCCAACTCTGACTTCTAGCAGCGGTTTCGAATCTGTGCAAGTAGGCGTCTAAATCATCCTTTCTCTCATCGAACGCCACAAGTAGCTTGCTTGGATTCAGTCGGAACGAGCACTCTTCTCTTTCCGTGCTGTCAACTCGAACAGGCGCGTCAACGCGCTGTTGCAAACGGAGACGTTCAAGCTCCAACTCATGCTGCCTTTGCCTTTCCCTCTCAGCCATCTCTGCTTCTCTCTGTCTTTCCCTCTCAGCCATCTCCGCTTCTCTCTGTTCTCTCATCTGGCGCTCATTCGCCTCTCTTTCCTCTTTCATTTGTCTTTCCTTCGCGTCCCTTTCCTCTTTTGCTCTTTCAGCAGCTTGGTTTTCTCTTTCCGCAGCTTCTTTTTTCTCTTGGTTCACCCACTTCCGCAACTCGGCTCCCGTTAGACCCATCTTTTCACCGAGGGCAACTAACTTCTCAAGATCCATGGTGCCCTTCCACAAAATCTAGCCGCGTGCACAAACAAATCTCTGCCTATACTTCAACTCTCAAATATCTGCACACAGGTTAGCGAGAACGTGGCGCAACACACAATATAGTCTACGCCAACACGTACACAACCCAAGGCTCGTCCTCCGTACTTTGAACACACTTAAGCGCCATAGAAGTCCTAGTTGCGGACGCCAAAAATATTGTCACCAAACCCGTGCTATGGTGTACGGGACGCGATCGCCGGAAATAATTCCAAGAACCAAGGCTTAGGTTCCCCGAAAAATATCCCACGAAAGCTTGGACAATAAGATTTTTGGTCCCCTTCAGCACACTAGCAAAACGCCAGCAGTGTTCAAAAGACCGAGTCAGAGCCAAGGGTGATCAAACAAAACAAATATATTCTCATCAAGTAGGCAGTTACACAAAACGTACACAAACACGGCTTTTACAAACTCAAACACAGATGGGTCGCAAAGTTACGCAAGGCCAGCCAACACGAACAAGCTCATGCACTGCAACAAAGAACAAAACACAAAAGAGTCCTATTCACCAAGTCATTCAGGCGTCTTCTCAGTTCGAAGCTTGCAGGTGGCTTGTCAGCTGGCGACTGAGTCACGCACGACTTCTTGCTTCTTTTTACTTGCAACTTTTCTACTCCCCCTCGCGGTCAGTGCCCGACTGCTTATATAGCCCTTGGAGGGCGCTCTAGAATGTTCGCGGGCCCACGTGACTCAAAGCACGCACTGAGTTGGGAACCTTCTCGCCCATTCTCGGACCTTCTTCGTTTGGGGGGGGGGGGGGCCTCTTTCTCTCACTGCGCGAGGAGCGTCGGTGTGTACTCTCCGCCTCACCTCTCTCCTTACGTCTGTCCCGCGCGCGCGCTCGCCGCTATAAGAAAGCTTCCACAATATTCTCGCTTTTTGTAGACGCGGCGTGACTTTGGGCGCCTCCTCCGGGCGCCGCTTTTCTTGTTGTTGTTTTAGCCTTTCGACGCCGGGTTTTACTTCGAAATAGGCACTATTTTGTGACAGTCAGTATTCATTGTCACTTGAATGATGCTTTTGGTTGTCTTTTAAAGCTTGCCCCTTTGCATCAGCTGATGTCCTAGGCAAATTTCCCCTTTCTTAGCTGAGTTATATTTGAGTTCTTTTATTTATATTCATTCATTTTATGTGGTGAAGATACTGCATAACATGATTGAAAGCGGCTATCACATAGTCATACATTGTTCTGTCTGTGCTCATATAACAGGATGCTCTGCCCTCTCATGCTGAAAAGCGCATAGTCGTTTGGCTGTTGATTATTGTGTTACTAGTGCTCTTTCTGTAAGCCGCTAGTCGTTAATAAGTTCCAAATATATTTAAATTATTTCTTCTGCAATTCCTTTTGAATATTTGTGGCTTTATTTTTCACACATTTCTCATGTTCTTTTTTTTAAACTTGCACAAGTTAGTTTCTCAATAAAATGTTGATCTAGCAGTGTTTTGACTTCATGATCATTGGCGCAGGGGCCTCCTTGTTAGGCCGATTGCCAAGAAACTGTCTATCCTTTACTGTAAAAAGATATATCTTTACTATTTTTGGTAAATTTGCTTCATACTCTACAAAGTAGATGCTAGATTGATTTTTGTATGCATGACTACCAATTGTGACTTAAATGCTAAGGCTGATGAAGCCTTTGCAGGCAACTGTGTGCCTACCTTACTGCGCTATTATTGCTTTGTTGCACTCAATGCCGATGCTTTGACCCCCCAGAAAAAAAGAGTTGCAGGCAGGTGCGACGCCAGGACTTCTTCCTAGGACGTAACTGCGAAAGTCTTCAGCTGGCACTACCCCCCACTCTGCAGCACCGAAAAGCTTATGGTGCAGCTGGTAACAAAGCCGTGCGCAGCTACTACCACAAAGGCAGGGACGGCGTCCGCGTATGGGGGTGCCCCTCAAAATTGTGATTCCGTTGGCACCTTCAGAACCGCGGAGTTAATGTCTTAGGGGTGTAAAAAATGCCTTGGTGTCATTTGTACACCTGAGGCTTTAGCTCTAAGGTCAGATTTTCATTTATATATTCTGAGGGTGGCAACCAGATCAAAATTTTGGTGGGCGCGCCCCGTTCCCGAGCACGACCCCTGCTTCCTTTTCAGACTACGGCTAACGTTTCAGGAACAGCTTTTTGATGACGTCTTTGGTAAGTCTTTAAACGGATTCAGAAATCCCGGGAAATAGGATTATTGGAGTCTCCTTTAAGCCGTCGAAAAAACCAGCTTTTTGATGACGTTTCGAAGACGTTAAGGAGACGTCTCTTTTATGTGCAACAAGCCGGACATTAGACGAGATATACGACGCATCCTAGACTAACGCTTCTTACGCGTGCCGTTTCTGCGACGTCGTTAACGTCTCGGACATCCGTTTCGAAGACGTCATAAATCCTTTGTGTGCTAGCTGGGTCACAGGGCCGCTAAATGCACGGACTATGAGCCAAATTTTTGGGACGGGTGTGTGAGGAGGCAGCGTGCCGCAGAAATTGCGCCAGCGCAGTTTGCCTATGTTTTCCAAACGTCTGCGCATAACATTGTGAATTTTTCGAGCATTTTTGTATACCTCTAAACTTCTGCTCCTTCGGTATGCTCTTTCGGCGCGGCGTCTGATGGCTCTTAGGTGTTGGTACCCCCGTCAACTGCAGCATAATCCTTTGGCATGGGGCACTCTTTGTATATATGTTAATATTATTTAGCAAACATTCAGCAAATTGTGCAACAGCCACGCGTTCACTAATTTGATTCGTTAGGCGGTACCTAAAAGCTTTCCAGTTCGTCAGTCTGCTATAATGCAATGTGTCATAATTGCGCATACTAGGATGATTTACAAGGATAGGAAAATGATCGCTTCCGCGCGTTTCCACATCCATTGTCCAGCCCGCACCATTCAGTATGTCTTCAGAACATAGGGTGACATCTATGCAGCTCGAGTAATAGTGTCCGCGAAGAAATGTTGGTTATCCATCATTTTAAACTGTCAAGTTGCACGTGTCAATGACGCTCTCAATAACGTTACGGCGCTCATGACAGCTATCAATGCCCCAGATTACGTTGTGGGCATTGAAGTTTCCACATATAAATGCATTAGAACCAGCTATTTTGAAAATATCTACTAGCCCTTCCACTGATATGCGGCCTGAAGGTTGTAAATAGACATTAATTACTTTTATACAAAGTTTGTCAAAGGATACCTTACAGGCGATGAATTCCGGAAGGTCTGAAACACTTGACTGGACTTGATAAGATGGCAAGTCCTTTCTGACGCACACGATCGAGCACTCTTATAAGACCATCTTGACGGAAAGACTTGTATATGACGTAATTGGAGAGGCGGAAATCGTCGCTGATCCCTGCCTCTTGAATACACACTATAGGAAAATGATGCTCTCAGGCAAGCAGTTTCCGAAAGCCAGCACACTTGTTGCGAAAACTGTTCGCATTCCACTGAAAAATGGAGATATTTTTGTACCGGTTATTCATGTGCCGATTTCCGTGCGCTTGGGCCGGATTGGTGACACAATAGTGCTTCCAGGGGCAACAGGGCTCGAACTTCTCGCAAGTTGTTTGCTTCCGGCAGAGCTGACAGGATTGCTCGAAGTGCTGCAAATAGCCCTGGCAAGATCAGTTGGGTCACTGACGCAGTAGTGTGGGCGCCATTAAATGGTGCTACTTCTGGATGGAACACGTGAGGTCGCTGGGGCTGACGTGACGTATCTTCTGCCTCTTGTCTCTTCGGTATTTGAAGCTTTGATGCATAAGTCAGGGTGCCTGACTGAGATTCTCTTGATTGTGCTCTTGGCTGCACTCCTGTTTTCTCTTGGTGGGTCTCGTGATGGTTCTCTTGGCCGTTGTGATTCCGGTGTCCTCTGAAGTTGCTGTCCTTGCGCCGGATGAACAAAGTCAAGATTTGGTGAGGCTTCATTGAGTCTCGGCTCTATTCCATGGATAAGTTCGTGTCGGCGCACTTGCGCAGCAGCCTTGTTTTGGGGGCAGCCTGAGTAGGAGCACAGTTCTCACATTTAGGCTGAGGGACTGGCTTGCACTCTTTGTGGTGATGGTCCTCTGAGCAGATTTTGCATCGACGCGTGCTTCAGCAGCTTTTCGCCATATGTCCAAATCGCTGACAATTATAACAGCGAAGTGCTGGTCCTAGATATTCTTCAACAGGATGGCTGGTGAAACCCAAGTAACTTCTCCCTGGAATCGGGCGATCATCTCTAGTAGTCAAGATTACCGCATGAAGGGGACGCGACGTCACTGCTCCATCTTCTTGACGGTAATACTTCACCTGACTGCGTGCCGATATAACCCCAGGTTCTTTCAAGTAGTCTAAAGGTTGTTCATCTCCGTACTGCAGAGGTACATGTCTTACTCTTCCAACGTTTTGAGCGTATGGCTCCGGAATGAAGGGCTTCACTTCTAGGCCACCAACATTTGTAAGCATAAGAAAGCGCTTTGCTTACGCTATAGGGAAGCGACACTAACACTGAAGCTGCCATCCCTGGTCGTTCGGAATGACTGCACTTTTTCTTTGGCAGCAAAAACTATTTCGGTCGACACTCGGTTGGAGTTCACTTGCCAGAAGCTAGTACACTCCCCTCTTGGGCGAAGCACTACTGGCATGCATTCGGCTCGTTTTTTTTCTTGTACGTTACCACGGTAAAGGGTGCGTCATCACACATCTTTTCGTCATCGCTTACCTCGTATGTCGATGTTTTGTCATCGCCCTTGTCGTCTTCTAAATGGACTGGACAGTGACTGGCATTTCATGGCGCTACAGCACCTTCTTGTTTCCATTGCTCCTGAAACCTGCGAAGTTGTCTCCGGATAGTCGAGGATTAAACGCGCTGGTTTCTCGATACCTTGTGACGTCGGTAAGCTTCCAGGCTTTTCATTGCGGCCTAGACTGTCACTCATACGGCTCGATGCATTTGAACGAGAATAGGGCTCGTGGCGATGTTCTCAGCTGCCGACCACCGTGGTGGCTTGGTAGTAGCCAAGCCATTTATAAAAGAAACTTCGTATCTGCGGGGCTCCCGGCCCGCTGAGGCGACGCCCGACGTCTCGTTAGGCAATTCAGGAAGTCAGCCTTGGCTGTGTGCGTGCATATCCAAAGGAAGGCGAAAAACTTCGAGCACAGCAGGAAAACAGCTACCTAACAGACACACTTCGTCTTCTTTTAGCTGAACTGGGCTTGCCTCAGTTAGTCGTAACTTAATTAGGCTTGTCTTAATTAGGCCTCTAACTTAATAATGATTGGCTTAATCAGTATAATCTTAATTCGATTTGACTTAATCAGTATTAGCTTAATCAGAGCTGAAATCATTAGTATTTTCGTAATTTAGCTTCTCTTAATGTATGCTAGTTGAATAGACCGATCCCACCGCGTGATCTACGCATGCGCGAGTTTCCAGGAGCGGCGCCGCCGCCATCTTAGTTGTAGTTCTCAAAGCACAGCTGCTACGGCTGTGCGTGCTGCATGCTCTAAGTTTACTGGCGTTTTTCACGTATCCTTTGGCGTGGACGACGATTGAACGAGTCAGAAAACGATGCCCAAACCTCCTGTGGCCGTGTTTCATTCAAATTTGTCCCGCGATGTAGCGCTGTTAGAGAAAAAAAAAAAGAAAATAAGAAGGTTGGAATGTAAACATGCGACGTCGTCACGATCTCGTCGTTAGTCCGTGCGCCCGTGTCGCTTCGAATTGCTGTTACCCGTATTCGCTGAATAATTCGCAATAAAAAAACCAGTAAAGACGTCTCAGAGCACGTATCGTACAGAGCTAGAACGCTAAGAGCGTGGAATGGTGAAAACTGAAGACTTAGTCGAAGGAACGATTTTGCGCTTGTTTTGTCATAGCAAAACTTCACACGCACAGTGTTTTGTTAGCCCCGCCACGGTGGTCTAGTGGCTATGGTACTCGGCTGCTGATCCGAGGGTCGCGGGATCGAATCCCGGCTGCGGCGGCTGCATTTCGATGGAGGCGAAATGTTGAGGCCCGTGTGCTGTGCGATGTCAGTGCACGTTAAAGAACCCCAGGTGGTCAAAATTTCCGGAGCCCTCCGCTACGGCGTCTCTCATAATCAGAGTTGGTTTTGGGACGTTAAACCTAACATAACATAGTGTTTTGTTAGTACAGGGCTTCGATCACAGTGATGCGCTAGATGTGAATGGGTGAAAAACGATCGCGATGAAGAGGTTAAAAGCGCGTCCACTTAGCGGAACCGTGCCGCATCCGTACTTATGCAGCAGTTCCTGCTGCATAAAGTACGGATGAGTCGGTGAGTAACTTTGGCGACAGGTGCAAAACGACGAAAAAGCGGCAGACCGCTCTGCCCGCCGCCCTCAGACCCGAAGGCTCGGCGCCGATGTCGTGGCTAGGCCTTACGTACCGCTTCAAAACTGCGTCGACATAAACTCAGCAGGCGTATGACCGTATGCAGGCCGCTCGCGCACATAAGATGACACATTTTGTCACTGGTATTTACTCTTGTGCTCGCAATAAAATCACGCATTGAAAACCGAAACACCGGCGGCATCGATGGTTGATTGATGCCGGCGTGCGTAAAGTAAGCGCTAAGCTGGGCTTGTATCAAATCTTTCGTTCACGTTGATGCTTGACTGTCGTTATCGCTCGCAAGAGGTTAAGAATTTTTCTAGCGAGCGCAATTTTGTCCAGAACACAAGCTGTATCCACTCCGACGCCGTTGGCGGAGATCGCCCGGCAGGGTGATCATGCACACGCTATGAATCGCTGCGGTCACTGATCGGTCCGTCCGTGATGTGCCTGAGCTGTTATAACGCTGTAGGGTATTGCTAAAGTGTCATGCATAAAAAACACAAACTTCACAAACACTGCTGAACAAGCCGTGTGCCGTACGAGCCGGTCTGTCCGACGCACCAGTTCCTGCCGGAGCTTGACATTCTTCGCGAACACGAGAAAAACCGACGCGGTTTTGTTTCAAGCTGTTCTTGTAGCATCCCGGCACATAGGACGTAAATCCAACCATCACAACTCTTCGAAACAAGGCCGATAAAGCTCGTTAACGCCGTTCGCCGATGCAGCGGCCACGCATTTGAGCGTACCGCGACCGCCGCGAGTACAAGTTCCGGCATGCACTTCGGCAGCGGTGGCGCGGTGAAACAGCGCGGTGAGATCGGTCTATTAACATTAACTTAATCAGTCTAATGAACCTGCTTTGTTCTCTATTGTAATGCATGAGCTTGTATATTAGATTATTAGGCGTTGGCTCCGTGTTTTGTAACCCATCTATGTATTTCGAAGAGCCGAGTCGTGCGTGTTTGTGTGAGTGCTTGTTCAGTGAGAATATATTTACTTCGTTTTTACCCCCCTTGGCTCGACTCGGTCATTGAACCACTGCTGTAGTTTTGCTAGTACACCAGACCAGAGGGACCTAAAACTTAATTGTCCAAGTTCTCGTGGGGCCATTCCCGGGGAACTGATACGTCGGTTCTTCGAATCTTTCCCGGCGATTGCCTCTCGTGTTTCATAGCTTGGGATCGGTGACACACATTGCCCGCCACGATGGTCTAGTGGTTATGGCACTCGGCTGCTGATCCGAAGGTCGCGGGATCGAATCCCGGCCGCGGCGGCTGCATTTTGATGGAGGCGAAATGTTTAGGCCCGTCTGCTGTGCGACGTCAGTGCACGTTAAAAAACCTCAGGTAGTCGAAATTTCCGGAGACCACCACGACGGCGTTTCTCACAATCATATATGGTTTTGGAACTTTAAACCCCACAAATCAATCAGTCAGTCATCGGTGGCACAATTATTATTGTTATTAGCTATATTGACTATACAAGCGGCGGAAAAAAGTCAGTGTCGCCAGAAGGGCATGCATGATATAACACACGAAGTAAGACTAGCAGCTTTAGGGTAAATCTGCCTTGTAGTGAACTTTCTACGATCAAGGGCACGCACCAACACGACAGAGGGAGGAGACACCACAAGCGCTTGCTTTCACTGACGTTTAATGAAAAAGCTGCATGATATAGACAGTTCCCCCACGACTTCACAAGATAAAATGCCGACATCAGGGGGTCATGCTCAGGCACGGCCGGTCTGGATGCCCGCGATTGCTCCTTAGCGAGCGAGCGCCTCCAGACAGGCCGTGGCTCGGAAAACTCGTTTCTTTTGAAAACAATAGAACAGAGAAGGTTCGCTGGCCGCACACGAAGCACCCGCCTTCCTAATCAAATCAGCTTTTATTATATCCCTGACATCTTGGCTTCTATGCTTAGCTGCTACTTTGAATATTATAAACTACGGTCCACATGGCCTGCCATTGTTTTTTCCACACTCATTGCAATGTATAGATAGATTCCCGTATTTCCAGACAAAAGTTTTCATTAATTCACATACCTGTCTGGCCGATGTATTTACAGTCACATGATAAGGGAATGTCGTATATCACAGTAGACACACACATGTCACAACTGGGTCACGATGTTGAACAGGGCAAGGTTTTCTTGATTTTCGGAATGGATTAGTCATTTGGCACAGTTTCTGTAGTTTGTCGGGGGCGGGTCTTAATGAAACACTTCTAGAACACAGGAGGGATGTGGAGAATTACCATGATGGGAGTAATTTTTGGAAAGAAGGTAGAAGGCGATTTGGTGTGGTGAACTTGTACTCAGTTCACACTTTCTCCTTTTTCCTGCTTCTTCACTTCCTCATGGAGCCGAGCACCCCCAGCTGACTTTGCCGCTGTGAAGAAGTATAGGTAGAAATCTCCCCTACTGCCTGTTCTTCGTTGGTTGCGTTGTCTTTACTTAAAGGATGGAGACCAGCCTTTTTTTCACACAAACACAACTTGACTTTATATACCAGGCAGCATACACACACTTACAGACAGCAGCCTCGGTTGGTAGGACTTACGTGGCACCGTCGCTTCAATTAGGCAGAGCCGACCAGTGCATAGCACCGCTCCTGCGACCAGAATCACCACCCCGACTCGTACTAGATGTCTTCTCTAGTATTAACCAACCTTCAGCCTCTCTTCCAACCTCTCAGACAGGGACGAGGGGCCACCTTATAAACACTGGTTGCTCCGCCCCTGAATCACTGACAGCCAATCACAAGTTTCCACACTGGGCACTCCTCCTACACCCCCTCTCCTTTTACTGCACACTTGGCGGAGGAGAGGGAGGTCAGTGCCAAACCCCATCTGATGGTGCCAAACCCCAGCTAGGGTGGTCTACGATGGTGCCAAACCCCCTCGTAACCAGCTGGTGACTACAGACATTCCTCGACAGGTTGCCCGAACATTTACCAGTGACTGTCAAACAGCTGTCAAGCCGGTTCCTCATTGTCAACCCGCGCACATACCAATACAGTACCACGACCTTTAACAATGGTTGCCATCTTCACGGCATGTCCGCCACATGGTTGCGCGCCTGTGCCGGCGCAGGCCCCACCATATCGGACTACCGTACTTTCCGTCCTTTTACGACGACCTTTACAATGAGAATAACGCAATGTCACGTGAGATGCTCCCGCCAAAATCACGTAACGCAATGTCACGTGATATGCTCCCCCCAACATGATGTATTGAAATGTCACGTGACATGTCCTTGTCAAAATCACGCAACGAAATGTCACGTGACATGCTCTTGCCGAAATCCCGTAAAGCAGTGTCATGTGACATGTCCCGCCAAAATCACCTAACGCAATGTCACGTGATATGTTTCCGCCAGTCACGTAACGCCATGTCACGTTACATGTTTCCGCCGAGATCACGCAAGGAAATGAAATGTGACGTGACATGTTTCCGCCAAAATGACGTAACGCAATGTCACGTGGCGGGTTTCCGCCAAAATCACGTAACGCAATGTCACGCGACATATTCTTGCCAAAGTCACGTAACGCAGTGTCATGTGACATGTTCCGCCAAAATCACGTAATGAAATGTCATGTGAGATGTTTTCGCCAACATCATGTAATGCAATGTCACGTGGCAGGTTTCCACCAAAATCACGTAACGCAATGTCACGTGACATGTTCCCGACAAAATTCCGTAACGAAATGTCAGGTGACATATTCTTGCCAAAACAACGTAACGCACCGTCACATGACATGTTCACATGGCTGTCAAGTGACCTGTTTCAGCAAACTATCGGTCAGCTTCGCTGTGATCTGGCTTTGCACGACCAAGCGGAGCTACTTACTTTTTTTTCTTAGAGATTTCGATTTATTTATACATACTTACATATATACGAGGCATGACGGCGAAGGTGATGGCAAAAGCCCCTTCAAGTGTCCATATAATTGCTATCGCGATAAAAAGTGGCATATCCCACGTGCAGTGGGAATCAAGGAAATGCGAAGCACACATCAGGAACCTAGCTGTCGCTCTTTAAAATCAGCATAGCGGTACGAGGCGAAGGGATGTAGCACACAGTAAAGATATGTAGAAATGACATATGCACTCACGTATCTTGGAAAGCTGTAAGGGTGTGTAGTAGTTCATAGTTGCGTAACGACACCACCACTAACGTTTGCACCACCAGTACCAGCAGTTGTAGGCTAGGCTGGTGCTCGTTATACCAATTTTCGTATACACCCCATTAATGGGGCACTCACACCAAAATTTCGCTGCTACGATAGCCTGCGGGATCGATTTTCGTGGACATACAGATGTCATCTACCAAATCTCAATGGCGAACACAGCTCCGAAGGTAATTTAAATGAATATTGAAGTTCGCATGCGCAATCGAGCGCTAGACGCCGTACATCGCGGCATCGACAACAGCAAAGGTGACCTGAAGGGGACCCCCAACTTCCGCGACGTCACCATGGCAGCCGAGCTCCGACAGTGCAGCTAGCAATGATGACGTCATAGCCGCCATTGCTTATTCGCTGCGACTGCGTTAGTAGACTACCGGCGACGCCAGACCTCAAGAAAATAGTTGCCACCCAACAACGATGAGAGCAACAGCGACAACAACGCGCAGGACGTGCGACAGGCGAAAGAAAACGAACACGCGGCAGTTGCCGTGCGGAAGTGCGTCACAGTTATGTGTGCTCACGTGGTAGAACTCGCTTACTCCATTGCGAGCACTAGATGGCGCCAGTTGCACCGGGCGCCTTGTCGTTTTTTGAGCTCTCCCAAACCAAAACTGAAACTAGTGGGTAATAAACAGGCCGTAAATAATTATCTGACGCGCGCTGGAGCAAATGATGTGCCGTGTTATGGCTAACAGGTCCCCAGCTACGTATTGCAGCGAAAAAACAGCAGACGAAAATTTTCGTGTCAGTGCCCCTTTAACGAAAAAGCCAGGAGAGCACCAAGATCGTGGCACATAAATCATGCCGTCATGATTTTTGTGTAATGACGTGTCATTTATGTTCGTCATGCAGTCACGTGGTGCCATACCAATTTGCTTATACATCCCATCAGCGAAACGGCCTGCAGAGCACCAAGACAGTGGCATGTAAATCATGTCGCTCATGACAAGCATGTTATGATTTTTGTGTTATGACGTGTCAGTTATGTTTTGCCATACCAATTTTCGTACACATCCCATTAACGAAACGGCCAGGAGAGCACCAAGGCCGTGGCATGTAAATCATGCCGCTCATGACATGCATATTGTGATTTTCATGTTATTGCCTGTCATTTATGTTCGTCATGCAGTCATGTTGTGGCATACCAATTTTCGTACACATCCCATTAACGAAACGGCCAGGAGAGCACCAAGACCGTGGCATGTAAATCATGCTGTTCATGACATGCATATCATAATTTTTGTGTTGTGAAGTGTCAATTATGTTCGTCATTCAGTCATGTTGTGGCATACCAATTTTCATATGCATCCCATTAACGAAACGGCCAGGAGAGCACAAAGTCGTAGGCGGATAGATAGATAGACAGATAGATAGATACGCTCAATGTCGCCTAAGTTCGCTAAGAAATGTTTCCCATTTAAATGTGATGGATAGATACGCTCAATGTCGCCGAAGTTCGCTAAGAAATGCTTCCCAATTAAATGTGTCGGCTGCCGTGCGGGCTGCTATCGCGCCTAATATTTCAATCGCTGAGCACTCCACACTATTGGAAGGACTCGTCACAGAGTACTCTACTTTTGCTTCACGTTTCTGTCGCACGGGGAAGCAAGTGTCATTTTCTCGCTACTGGTTGTGGGGAATTAAAAATGCAGATCCTCCTTTTGCTGAGGAAGACGACACTTATTCCTGTCGGCACAAGGCGCAGCACTTATCGGATTGATGCTATCTATATTGATGTTCTCAATGCCTGTCCATCCTTTTAAATGCACTACAAATGCACTACAAATTTTAAATGCACTACAATCCTTTTAAATGCACTCAAAAAACCTATTGCGCCTTCACCGTTTTACGCGAACTTGCGTTGGCAAATTGAGTAGGGTAAGTCGCGTGGGCACGCGGAGCATGCGGAGCACGCGACGGTGTGGACATGCGAGAGCATGGACATCGCTAAGGCTAGGAGCGCCACTTCTGCGCTACATTTGTACCTATATTATGTTGTTTTTTAGCAACTTAATCATATCACGCGATTCAGATTCAGCCGAGGAACGAAGAATAATAAGTGCGCTATCCGCAAACCACGATTTCAAAATCTGCGTCACACCGACTCTCCCACCGCTGATGACGAGAAAAATATACGAAAAAGCGGCGCGTGAGCAAAGCCACAGTCGAATGAAGAGGATGAAGTGAAAGCTGCGAGTATCGATGGTGTCGGACGTGCAGTTGTGGAAAAAAAGAAGTTTTTGCGAGGTAATTAAGATTATTATCATTTCTTTGAAAAGTGGAAGCACATACATGTAGAACACTGCAACTGACACATTATGTTTCCGTTTTTTTTCCCTTTTCAGCGAGCGTAGAGGACGTTCCAAGTGACAACCCGTTATGCTCAACGGCGCCCAGGGACAGCGTACTCCGTGACGGTGCTACTTCGACTCGTGGCCACGAAAGATAAGGAAGATACAGTCTTTCTTTTTTCAAACGCACGCATGCATGTCTGTGTGCCTAGCTGAGCAGGTAGAACTGCTGTAAGGAAAGCGGAAGGACGTTGTCCTCAGAAAGCTCTCATGGTGCTAGCGCTTAGCGACATTATGTTTGTTTGCTTAGCACCACCGATTCACCTCCGGAAAAGGGTCGTTACGAGAAACAGGGAAGAAAAGAAAAAAAATCCGGGAAAATAAAATTATATAAAACATCAAATTTAGAGTTGTATAAAGTAGAAGTGATATCAGAGCTTGAGTTTAAGTACAAGAAAAAGTTATTTAACCGTCAGGGTAATTAATGAAAATTAATTATGGAGGTATGTGCGCACTAAAGCATTTGACTCGGTCGAAACCCCACTAGTCATGCAGGCGTTGCGGAATCAGAGAGTAGACGAGCATCACGTCGGAATACTGGAAGGTATCTACAATGGCTCCACAGCCGCCATAGTTCTGCACAGAGAGAACAGCAAAATACCAATAAGGAAGGGTGACGAAGTGGATAAACGGCTCGTTCCTTTGTTACACACAACCTAAAGAATCCAACATACAACGAAGCCAAGGAAGGGCTAGGGGGAAGGAATTGTAGTTTTTAGCTGTAGTTTAGTAATTCTGACATGAATGGAAAGGAAATAAAGCGAACGAATTAACACACCTGCCTTTGGTAGGGACCGAACCTACGACCTTCGGATAACGCGACCGATGCCCTACCAGCTCAGGTACAATAACGGCGATCGTTTTCCCGTGCACTTTGTTGGGTATGTCTGTACACTTTAATGCTGACAGTGTCAGCGCTACTCGTAACCATAGCGGCAGGTGTGGCTACGAGTGGCAGTACAATTAATTTCCCTTATGGCCTCCATTGCATCACTGTCTGTTGGATTCATTAGGCTGTGTCGTTCTAGAACACTACAGTTGAGTCCAGTAAGGAAGGGTGTAAGACAAGAAGATTCAGCATCTCCCATGTTATTCACAGCATGTTTAGAGGAGGTATTTAGAACACTGAATTGGGAACAAGTGGGTGTAATGGCAAATGCAGAACATATCAGTAATCTCAGATTTGCTGATGACGTCGCCTCGCTAAGTAACTCGGAAGGGGGAGTCAAATCGCAGAATATGATTACGCCACTAGACAGGCAAATTAAAACTGTAGGTCTGAAAATTAATATGCAGGAAACTAAAGTAACGTTCAATAACCTCGGAGAGGCAGAGCAGTTTGAAACAGGAGGCGAGGCACTGGAAGTAGTAAGCGAATACAAGCCTGGTAGTCCTGCTCCAGGTGTCCATGATACGAACCATGAGGCTGAGCTAGCTAATTAGAAGGATAAGACTAGGGGGGTGCATTCGGCAGGCGTGCTCAGATAATTAATGGCAGCTTACCATTGTCCCTGAAGAGGAAAGTGAATAACAGCTGCATCTTACCGGTACTTGCCAAAGGGGAAGAAACTTGGAGGCTCACTAAAATGCAATGGAACAGATAGGTATAATATTGAGGGACAAGAAGAGAGATGAGTGGGTCAGTGGAGAAACGCGTTTTAATGGTACCTGAGTAGAAATAAAAAAGAAGAAATGGGCGTCGACAGGACGTGCAGTGCGGAGGCAAGATAGCCGTTGGTAACAGAGTGGATCCACAGACGAAGCAAGCGTGGCAGGGAGCGGCAGAAGGTTAGGTGGGCAAACGAGATCCAGAAATTTGTGGGAATAACGTGGTCGCAAACAGGACCGGAATAATTGGAGATATACGGGAGACACCTTTGCCCTGCATGATGATGAACGTGGTCGCAAACAGGACCGGAATAATTGGAGATATACAGGACACCTTTGCCTTGCATGATGATGATAATAATTTCCGGAGTTTGACGTTCCAAAACCACGATATGATTATGAAAGACGCCGTAGTGGAGGGCTTGGAAAATTTCGACCGCCTGGGGTTCTTAACCGTGCACTGACATCGCACAGTACACGGGCGCCGACATTTCGCCTCCATCGAGATACAACAGCCGCGGCCGGGATTCGGTCCCGCGACCTCCGGATCAGCAGCCGAGTGCCATAGCCACTAGACCACCGAGGAGGTGGCTGTCAGCATGGTGACGTGGGCACCTCGTTAGATATTCGGGTATGAGCCACACGCAAGAAATCAAGCAAGCAAGCAAGATATCCCTTGTGGCTCATGCACCCCCCCTCCTCCCCAACACCCCACCAGGTAGATCCCTCCCCCCCCCCCCCCCCCCTTAAAGTCTTCCAGCTAACATATAGCTCGGTATCCACACCCCCCTGCTCATACCTGCAGTCCAACAAAACATTTTATTAAGTTATCATGCAGAAGTGCTGACCACGAAGATCGAACAATTCTGTTTGAGGAATTGCTATCGGGTTTCCAGCGAAACAGCTGCAGGCCGCTGTCGCTCACAATGAAGGAAAAAAAAAATAATCCATGCCTGTGCGGATTTGAACACAGCGCAATAGTAGCCAAGTGTCGCACATCCCCGACTCTTACCACACGGTTCTGGAGCGGTGTGGTGGGAGTACGTAAGTGATACATCTCGCAATGGGAGAAAAAGCTCAATGCCTCTTCACCCCATCGTTGGCACTTAGAGGAAAACTCCGGCGATTTTTCATTGTCTACTGATCTCAACAAAAATTTCATTATATATTCTCCTCGGTACTGCAATAATTTATGCCAAGCCAGGCGGTTGCAAGTCCTTTAGTTTTCCTGAAAATCAATTTTAAAATTTTTTAGCCGGTTCCCACGCGATCCACCCTGTGTTTTTGACGTCATTACCTGCAAAGCTGCCTACCTGGGCAGGCGGGCCGTCTAAAGCAAAACGGCGATACTTCAGCGCTCAAATCGTCGCTGTCAAGTTCAGAAGAGCTCAATACATCGTTGGATGCCATAGCCACTTTCATTTTTTTTTTTGGCACCAGCTTCACCGGCCTCATATTTTTGATGGCGGGGAGGCTGTGACGTCATCGCATACGATGCACGAACCGTCTATCCGTTTCGGTTTCAACTAACCGTTCATTCGGTTATTTAAAATTATTGGTAAACTTCTGAGCGATTTGATTGACTCTGGCTACTTCAGCGCTATCAGTACTATTTGAAAACAGCGATATCAGAATATCGTGGAAAACCCGCCGGAGTTCCCCTTTAAGTGCTCAGTCATGGCACTGGTTGTGGTAGTGGTGTTTCAGGACATTATGCTTTGTAAGCCGCCGGACGTGCTTCCTAAAGTCCCTAGATATTTTTTCCGTTTTTTAAGTAGCGAAAACTACCTCCTCTTCCGGCACCCTATCACTCAGAGCCCGCGTCAGCAGCCATGTTCTTCCTAAACACGTGGAGCGGAGCACGCGCGCGCACATAGCGTCCGGCCGTCAACATACGCGTTCCTATCAAATGTGATAGTGGACATACCATATGTAATGAAATGCCTACCGAAACTCTCGCTGCAGCATTCAAGTAACAGGTTTAGGAAGAACATGGCTGCCAAAAGCAACGCCGACCAATCAGATGCGCCAGCGGCATCATCAAAGCTTTTCGCTACTTCAAAAAAACGGAAAAAATATCTAGGGGCTTTAGTGCTTCCATCCACGAAGTCGAGGAATGAAGAGTAGGAGAAAGGAGATGGCAACAAGGAAGACGAAGAAGTGCACCTAGAAGACAACGATGATCAAGACTACGATTACGAAGAGGAGCAGGAAGACAACGACAAACAAGATGAGGAAGCAGACGATGGAGAGGAAGTGGAAGACGACGACAACAAAGCAAAAAGAGGAAGCAGGCGACGTCGAAGAACGAGAGGAGGCAGAAAAAAATAATGTGGCTCCAATACAGGCTGTGCAGGTGGTTGGACAGCGAAGCTGCAAACTACAACCGCAACGACTATCCATTGCAACATCGCTTGAATTTTACATGCACTTTAACGGCCTGCGACTTGCTTGCGCCGCTACTTCGTGCACCTATAAAACTACAAAGAGTGAACCAGAGACAACAATAGTGCACTTAACCACACCCTTTTTCCTTTTGGCATCCTTACTTTCCGTGGTCTACCCATTGTAGCCTGTAATGAATTGAATGAGTTGCTAGACCGGTCTCTGGTATAGCAAACTGCCAAGCCGCCGCCAGAGTCTAGGACACTGGGCGCGTTCGGCGCGAACGCGGGGAAACGCGGTCGGCGTTGGCAGCAGCTCTAGAGGTTCTACATCTCCCACTACCGCTTGCTTCACTCCTCCTATAGTGCCTAGAGCGCTATGCTGGCTATGCTCCGTGATGCTTTTAACTGATGTTTTTTGCTTACGACGACAAAAACTTGAGGCATACAGTTTCACCGTAAAAGAAGAGAATGGAAGAGGCAGCATAATAAAGAAATTTAGCCGATACCACGAATTGCACGAACTGATGTCATGAGAAGCTGTCAGAGATGAAATTGCCTATGCCAAATTATTCGGCATTCAGCCTGGTGTGACGAGCAGGATCAACGACATCGTGAAAAGTGTGTAGTTTCGATTGTGTATAATGTCGGCTGACCAGACACTTAGACAGGACTATAGCGTCTGAAGCGTAGGTCATGGTACGACGTAATGTGGAAGCTCATGCAATTACACAGACGTCTGTTTTATCAAAGAAAAATGAGCGCTACAGCACGCTGGTTTGGATGTCATAAGCGTCGTTTGTGGGACTATTTCATGGGGTCGGAAGCTGGAAAAAAAGCATGCAGAGTGATAGTACAGTCCAGCCCACTAGCAACAATACCGTTTTAACAATACATTGGTTATAACAATGAGGAACTGCTTCACCATCAACTTTCCTCTGTTTTCTATGGAGAAAAAACACGCTTACAACAATGCCAATATGTGTGGCATTATCGATTATAACAATGAAGTCAGATTTCTGGGTGTATTCCCTGTTGGTGCCCAGAGGTGATGGAATGTGAAATCCTTGAAAAGGTGACTTAAAAAGGCCACCGCACTAGAAACCGCATTAGAAACCGATTTTACAATGGGGATCTCTCTACCACCCTCTCTCACCATCTGGCATTCCTGGCCTTGTGGAAGCTTGACTAGCTTAATCCTCACCCTTCAGTGACCCTCTCTCTGGCCACTGAAGGCTGGGGATTAAAATAACACTGCTGCAGTGAGGGGGCTTTTCTGTGCAGCTTTAATTCCTTTTATGGTTCCCCAGGGATGAACAGGAGATTTTCTGTGGTTATGCGGCCAAAGTTACGGAGCCGGAGCACCTGCGTGCATGCGCTGCAGCTTATTGCCCGAAACTTACTGATTGTTAGTGACACATACAAAGGCTACAGTTTTAATCAGAATTAAGGCAGATTGTGTATTTCTGAAGGAGCGAACTCACACAAAACTTGCCGATACGGCCGTATGAAACGTGGTTCAGAGATTTAACAGAGTTCCTTGGGAGAAGCTCCGAGTATGGACATGGCCTCCGAGATTTGCATGCGCAATGCCTCCTTGTGTCGTCAGCTGGCCACTGCATGTTGGAATGTGCACATGCGCCATGCATATCCTACAAAATGTTTGTACCATTGTGTTAGTGCTGTGCTAAATGCTTCTATGTTTTCTTAACCCAGTTGTAGACACAGGCATTTCACACTGAGGTGCTGTATTTGCACTTTCTTGCGATCATGGAGTGTACGTGCTGGACTGCTTGCGCATTAACACAAGAAAGATAGCTCCGTCCCATGGCCTTCTCTTCATAGCCACAGAAAGTTGTCCCAGTCACTGGAAGGGTTGAGAAAGGACACTTAATGCCTCTTTGGACAGCAGTGCACAGCAGTGCTAGAAAGGAGGGCGACATGCTTAGGGCCCCTCACCAGGTCACACAGCAAATTTTAGTTACACAGTGGAAGTCATTCCGTGCATAGTAGACAGCGTTATACTGAAATAATTTTCAAATTGGTTCATTACAAGCTGACAAAAAATAATTTGTAGCAGCGCATGCAAGAAAAAAAAAATGATGCGAGGTCCACACCCTTACCGCTAGGCCTGCCTAGCCTTCGCAAGTCAAATTCTTTCCCTGCCTTTTCCCTTACCGGAGAAGAGGTGTAGCAGAGGGGTAACGTGACGAATCATTATGCCACACCCTCCCGATGACACGTGTACGTGACGCCCCTTCTGTCTTTTTTTTTTTCTAGAGTTTATGCAGCGCGGCGACTTCCGGTAAGGTCAATGAGCTACGTAACACCACGGGCACTGACGTAGCGATAAAGGTTGACGAAGGCGCTTGCGGTCGCAGCTGTCATGTTCTCCACGTTCGAGACGGACGCGTGCGAGAGGAGAGCTAGCGAGCAGAAACGGCTTTATGTTTGAAAGTTGCTGCTTCCGCGGCGCGAACTCTTCGCAGACATGATTGGGAGCATGCAATGTATGCATTGTTCTTGTCAGCCCAAAACGGCCATACTTGGTGAGGGGCCCTTTAAATTAAACCCGACATTGGCGGATCCAGAGAGGAGTGGGGGTGGAGTCCGGATGTTTCATCCCCTCCCACCTTTCTTTCTGGAGTTTACACGGTGCGGCGACTTCCTGTAAGGTCTATAGGCAACGTCATGCCACGGGCGCTGACATAAGTGATGGGAGGTTGATGTAGGCAGGGGTACGTCAACTTGCTCTGTGTCACTGTATGGTTGAAAGAATCTTTGCATGCTAACTATGGTTGATGACTGCCCAGTTGACATGGGTGATTCATTGAATGTATGTCCCCAGGAAGAGGACCAATTTCAGGAATATCCTTATCACATTTTAGTAATGTTAAATGCAGCATCTTGCATCTTCAAGTACCTGTGCCTATTTCCTTGGTTGTTGACATCCCATGGCCCTCAGGGGTCTCAGAAAAAACCTGTCTGCCCCTGGGCTGCCCTGATACAATGAGCTTTACTTAATTTATGGTGCAAATAATTTGATTATGCTGTAGCTCAACACAATTTCAAAACATCACTTCGGGGGTCCTTTAGTTTGGGATAGTGGTTAGCATGGTGAGTACGTGGAAATATGAAACTCTTATCGGAGAGCACTGTTGGGTGCTGAAAACCATGCTACAAACTAGATGTTGATTGGAGGTGAGCTGCTAGTTTGCCGTGAAGATGCCTTGGCAGTTTCATTATGTTAACCATGAGGTCTAGAAATCAGAAATACAGGAAGTAAACGAGGCAAAGCAAAAGTTCTGCATGTACAAGTGCTGGTGGGTGTGGCCTTGGTGTGTAGCCTAGAGCACTGTATGGTTGCAGGGAACCCTGCATGCTAACCATGGTTAAAGACCACCCTGGTGACCGATGATTACCCCGGTGACATGGGTGAAAACTTAAAAAAAACATGCAAAGTAAGCCACATGTAGTCTACGCTGCACCTTCAAGGACATATAAATATACTGTTAATGCTCTTGTAGTGCCATTATCTAGCAAGCACTGCACAGCTACAAAGAAACAAGATTTTGGGAGGTCTAAAGCAACACGTTAATGCACATTAGAGAGCTGAAGCTACATGTGTTTTATCACACTGGCTCCTAGACTCGTTCTCGTGAAATTTGGTGGAGTAAAATAACTATGTCAAGATATGTTACACATGTAGTGGAAGATTGTATTACGATCACCATGTCAAAGGTCCTAAATACCAAGTGGTTTGTCCAGTGATTGTCAGAATGAAAATCATTTGAGCATCATTAGTCTGCTTTCTTAGCGCAGTGAAAACAATCAAGTGTGGGGCATAAATCTTGCAGCAACGATCATGCTTGCAATGTACTACAGAGATGTGCACATGCAAAGAGCCCGTCTACACCCTACAACATAGACGTAGTAGAGGGAACTGTCAGCATAATATTGGAGATTTTGTAGCAGGGTTTGAAGTAATGTTCATTTAGTGCATGTTTCCAAGAGTCAAAGAATGATAATTTTGCAAAGGCAAATTTTGCATTTTATCTGGTTGCTTCAACTCCCAGATCTTGTATGCATTCTACCTGCTATACAGTGTAATAAGGCCATTTCCTCTACAAGAGTGTGTCACCACAAACAAACAAAAAACAAAAAGTGATGAGCACTTCTACCCAAAATACTAAAATATCGATATAATTTCCCCCCTCCACCTTCCCGTGTTTCAAAAATGTTCCCCGAAAAAATATAACGTCATTTTTACAGAAACTACTCATAACCATGTCATATAATACCTTTTGTAGAGCGCTGTGATGCACATAAAAATTCACAAATTGAAGGGTAAAAAATGTAAATTAAAGCTACTATTTACAGCAGCCCCTGCTTGAAAAGAAAATCTAGGCCTAACTTCAGAGAAATACTGAAGCCACTATATCTGGGTACGAAAAAAAAAGGACCATGCAGAGACAGCATTTCATATAAAGAGTAGTGGTAAACATAGAAGAATAAGGCTTCCAAGACAGCTGGCCAAACACAAGAAGCTTTGTCATAGTGAAGGAAAAGTTTATTTGGATGTTCTGAGGGTACTTTGAAACCCAACATCAGGCAGGAACCATAACATCTCAGTTATGCTGCTTAGCAGAAACATTGCTCCACAATATTAAAAAAAAAGCCACAGTTTTCATGCAAAAGAAAAAAAAGTATACAGATTTAACTGATCCTGTAGGAACAATAACATGGATTTCATTTAGTTGACTAAAAAGGCTACATTATGCTTACGTCCTCAACTTTTAAACAAAGCACACTCTCAACTAAGTGATCACATGAGAGGAGCATGAGGGTTATTTCAGATAAGATGAAACAAAGGACAGCTGGCAGACATTTCATTCATATTTTTAATGTGCATACCTAGTGACCAGTCAAAAGCAACATGTCCTCACTTTTACTTCAAAGAATTGCCTAATACAAGAAACCACATATCAGATGCAAAGACTGGTTTATCTATATGCAGTGCTGTATTGGCCAAGTTTGATTAATAAAAGCAATTTAGCAAGTTCATTTCGAGGCTCTTGGCCACAAGTTCCTGTGTTCCCTCTCACCCACTGCTCAGGATAGTACATATATCTTGCCTCAAACAGGCCTCTTATATATTTGTGCTGTATAAAGCTGACGTGTATGACCCAGTGCCGCCAGTACTAGTAGCTCGGTTATGACTGTCGGATTGAAATGGTTTTGGCCGGGCAGTTCGAGTTACACGCACGTTTAGGTAGCCCACGAAAGACTATCGTCTTTAATAACAATGAAACACTGTAAATACTTTGAACTAAAGTTATATGAGATTACGTGAACGCTCATTTTCATATTTATCTCCTACTGCAACTGCGGAAAGCGAGTAGTAAGGGCAAATGTAAATTGAAGTGGATGGCCTGGTTGCTCTCATATTGCCGTGTAATCACATGGCAGCCGGCACAAGGTGCCATAAGCAATCCAAGCCCTCAGCCTGATCATGCCACTGCTCCCGCTTTGAACTGCTTGGAGCCCTATCAACTGTTCAGGCTTTCAAGCCTTAGCAGTTGGTAGCGCCTTGAGTAGGAGGCTCATGGTCCAAGAGAGCCAAATGAACAATGAGCATTCAACTTAGGCAACTCAGACAAGCCAGCATTTTTTGAAGTGCTCTGGAAGTTTGAAAGCAATCATCTGAATACACTTCAATGCTGTTACACAAATTAATTTACATAGAGTATTTCAAATTGGCCTGTGCAACTGCCATACATTCATGCTTTATTTCAAAAGATTACAAAACTCGACCAAAAAAAAACACAGCTCCTTGTAACTTTTCCTAGCACTGAGACCCCTCTCAAACTAGTTGCATAAGTCTTCAAATTAACTTCTCGACGGCACTCTGTTGTAGGTGTATCGCAGTTGAAAGACCTGCTCGTCTGCAAAACACTATTTGCCAGTACAAAATCATGCAGGGACACAGTATGTACATATAATTAATAACTGTTAATTTAAACATTAAGATGTCATTAGACAATACAAACACAAACCATTTTAGAATACACTTAAAGCTTAGGTGCCCTTTTATGCCAGCCTGATGTCTACTTATGTGTATGAACAAACTTTCCTGTAATAGTTGCATGAGCTGTTCTAGCCACGCACTGTGTCCCAGATGTGCATCAAGTGGGCACAAAGTGTCCATTGTACTGACTTGGTCTATAACTGAAAATAAGCGATAAATTCTGTGAAAGTTGTCAAGCAAAGACCAAAAAAAAAAAATAAAGGAAAAGAAACAAAGCTGTCGACCAACTGCCCTGTATTTCATCCGACCTGCAACGACCTATGTATACAAAACACTCCAAGTACCATTTGCCATAAAACCTTAAGGACTGAAACGTAGAGCCTTGTGCACAGCAGGCAGCTCACTCTATGCTTTCTGAGCTAACTGAAGATAACGCATACACGCACATAGGCAACACAATGCCCTTATAAACAATTGAGACAAATAACAGACACAATACAGAAGCCTGCTGACCAGAAAACAAGGACATTGCAGACAAAGCTGCGCCAACAGCAATGCTGCTTGTACAAAAGAAATTGCAGTATATCTGTACGTGCATGCGTGACAAGAATCCCTTTGACCCAATCCTATAGAGCGGGGGGGGGGGAGGGGGGGAGAGGAAAAACTGGAGGGCAACCCTTGAGTCTAAAAAGCAGCAAGTGTGTGGAGATATGGCACGAAAAGAATTTGCTGTTTGGCATATACGATGTTTCCTTCATCCTGTGCACTGAACTGTACCACTGTGCTTAATGGGGGGGGGACAGTGTCTTCCTTTCTGGCATCTCAGTTATGCTGCATTACAAGTGTTCAAACTGATGCACGCACACAGAAGTATGCACAAATGGCTCTTTTAAAAAAAATGAAACAAGAGGTATGCTTGAATAAAACCTGCCATCTTTTGTCCAGTGTTCCAGGTGAGATAGCTAAAGCCTGATACTACAGATTTGTACTGCTACAATAGTAGAACTGGCCTGCAGAACTAAGCAACAGTTTTGTGAACCACAGCTGTGCCTCACTTAAAGCAAGGCTGAGCTCAGCTTTAAAAGACCTTCAACTTAAACCTTTCTTTCCTGCTTACCCTGTTTCTGCAGCCACAAACAGTGAACCACACAAATAATGTAACATAAAAACAAATATATAGTGCACTTGAAATTTAAAGAAGGCATAAAATGATGAGCACAAACCAAGTAAATCTTGTCTTCGATGTGCACAGTGGTGTTGAAGACTGTGCTTTGGAGACTTACATGGGAAGGTACCAAGCCAAACAAGAAAGACAAGAAAATCTAAAATTTTCTCTCTCATTCTCGTTTGTAGCAGGCAAACACGCGTGGTGTTGCACAAGGTCCCCATGGAGGTTGCCCACGGGCCCTGCTGTACGCGCACAAACTTTGGGGGAAGGAGGCAAATAAAACCCGACCTGAGCCACACTGACTACTCATGATGGCCAGGAAGGATGCTCATCACTCAAATCAACACTCCTTATGAGCACTTCATGTCCAGGACTGATTGAGAAGCATGCAGTGATCAAAACTTGCACACTTCAGCTAGACCTGGGTGCTCTGTTGACTCAAGTCACACCTCGATGCTCAGTTCCCAGAAGCCAAAGAGTTTCCTTCTGCTGGCAGGGCCAGTGCTCCATTGGCTGCTGTCAGCCAGCGGCCTTGCTTGTCACACTGCTTGGGCGACTGAACATTTGGGCGTTCCGGTGACAAGAGCCTCATTCCCAACAAGTGCTTTGCTCCAGAGATGGAAGGGGGGGCGGACGACAGAATGCTTTCACTGTGCAGCACCATCTCTCCACTGCTTCTGCTGTTCAAGCAGGCGCTCGAGCGGTGAGGGGCCGGGTCCTGACCAGAGGGACTGCATACAACAGGAAATGCCCATTGGGGATGCGCTCAACCTGAAACTTCATAAACCTTGACCAACAAGAAAAACACTATTGGCTGAAAAAGAGCATCTGCGTGTTCAAGACAGCTGTACTAGGTGTGTTACAAATGCAGTGTGCTACTACTACTTTGCCGCAGATATGGAGACCATGTAGAAACTGGGGCCCAATCAATTTACAATGTTATGACCAAAGCAACATTGGGGCTACAGGGACACTGCAGCCAAAGGCTCTGGGTTAATCCTGACCACTGCCTTGAAGGGACTGTTGTTGCCTAGTTGCTGTTGCAAGGAGTTGAACCTATGACTGCACACTATGCAGCAGAATACCACAGCCACTGAGCCATTATGACATGTGAAGCCTGCACATTAAACATGAGCAACAGTCTCAGCAAAACACCACTCCCTTCTAAATGTGCACCTATTTCAAACGTAATTCAGAAACCAGTTTCAAGGATAGAAACACCCCCAAGAAATGGGGGGTGGGGGGGCTCGACTTTTCAGCACACCTTCAATGCCATACAATTGTAGTGGACAGTGTTCCATATTATACTGCATCATAAATGGGAGAGTCTAATAAGAAAACGATTCACAAGTTTAATGAGAAATGACTTCAAGGGATTTTTTCCTGTGTTTAACACACTTTCAGGACTTTTAATAAGTAAAACAAATACTATTCAAAAATGAAATCATGCCACAGTGCATTGAAATATTCTACACAACCTTTGCATAAAAAAAAAAGAAAGTTCTGGTCTGAAAAAATAAGCTGCAGTTAAAAAATTCCAGGAATGCTAGTAGTTTAAAGCCCAATCCACATGTCATGTAACTGAGGAGCCAACTTTGCAAAATACTATGTCTTGCAGCTCTACTTGTCCAAGTGCCCATTACACAACAATGCACACTGCCAGCCCTCACCTGGATCCTGGAATGCATCATCATAGGGTCAATTGCTCCAGCTGGAGATCTGCCACCTGCAACGAAAGACCAAACAATACAGCAGTGAATATTAAAAAAAAATGTGCACAGAGTTAATTAGGAAACCCAGACTATGGTAGCAATTTAAGCCAAGGGACAAAAAGAAAAAAGAAAGAGCAGTTCAGTTTTTCAGCTCATTTCAACAGTTGTCTTTTTTTCTTCTATTGCCCTGAGCATGTTATTTTTTAACTGGATAATTTTGCATGTGTATTAAAGATGTTTTGTGGCAGATGGTATTCTGTCACATTAGTTTGATTACTTAAAAATGCGAAATCCCCTTGCATAATAAATCGTGAGGTCGGCTCATCAGCATAAGTATGCTCATTTGTACTTGCTCATAATAATGTGGGATGCAAAAAGCAATGCCACGAATGAGGATTACAGCTCGAAAAGGAACATGTGGCATTAGGGGCACTCCTGGCCACTGCCACTTCAATACGAAGAACAATAATCTTCTGACAATCATTTGCACATCACACTGAGCCATGGCGGCCTCCACGCTTTTATGCCAGTGCAAACGTATATATACATTCACCGCGCACAGTGGTGTGATCTTCAGCTGCACATGTTAGGAATTTTGTAAAACAGGCATATTTACTGCAACTATGAAGAGGCTCATATCATGTCAAGAGTTCAATACTGTGTTTTGAAGTGCATTACTGTTGCTATTACTGTGGAAATTTTCCCTTGTGGAATGTAACAGTTTGTAAAGTGGAATGTTTTTTTTCCCTGAACCATTACAACATACTGTAAAATCTCAGGCAAGCGGCCGTGCCCGTGCAAGCACCCCCCTGCCTTTTTTGAGTGGTTTGAAATTGGCACCAGACTGAGCAAGTGCCCTCTCCCTCTTTTTTAACACTGTTTATTGCAAGGTGCATCAATGCCAGGTTGCTTGGCAAGCTACCTTTTTAATTTTCCTTGAAGCTGCTGAATAATGTATAATAATCGATGAAATTATACAAGGAAAACAAATTTGTTGTCTAGCTGCACTTTTGTTAAGGCCTGTAATGGCTGCACCACAGCGGTGTGTGTACCTATCATTTGCATAGCCAGCCATGACTGTCGCTGGGAGGTGACAAGCTTTGCGAATTGCGTTTTCATTGGCCTAGAATGAGCCAGAATAGTTCTAGGTTGCCTTAATAGAAGGGACGGACGTGAGCCACACACAGATATTAATGATTGAAAACACTCTGGATTCTTTTTTCTCTGCAACAGTTCCACTGCCATTTTGAATATTGGTTTGCAACCAAGCAAAGGACCCCCTATAATTTCAGAACAACTTCTTCTTGGGCGAGTTGGTGCATATCGGGGCGAGTTGGTGCATATCCAGTTGATAGTTTGCACTCTTTCCGTTTACTCTATCTGTTCCTTCCTGTGTTCGTCTGTTGAATGCGCAACGATACCCAACAGACCCCCTATAAATTTGTCGAATTTATCTCTCACCCAAGGGGGGATGGCTGCTCGAGATTTTATGGCAGTACCACAGATTCCCTCATACTGGGGCATTTCTTCCTTCCTGCCGCCATCTGCTGTAAGTAACCACAGACCTTGCGGTTTGCTTTCCAGCGCCCTGGCACCAGGATACACCATGTGCAGTGGTATCTGCACTTCCTTCCATGTTCCTGTTTTCATTTATTCCCTTATGTGTGATGTATGCTGAACTCCTTGTTTACGACACGTTATCCATCTCTTGCTTATCGAAATGTGTTTCTGCTCCAACAGAATCACATCAATAATGGACGAAGAGCAAGAGAACGCAAAATGAAGGAAGAAGCAGGCGGCAACTGTGTCATACGAACAACCCCATAAGGTGAGTGCTTTCCTTCATACTCCCATGTACCATGTTGAGCAGAGCCCTCCACCCCAGCTGTGGTGGCTCAGAGACTATGGCATTTTTCTGTTAAGCATGAGATTGCAGATTCCATTCCCAGCTGCTGTGGCCACATATTGGTGCGGGCAAAATTCAGAAATGCGCATCTACTAAATTTTAGGTGCATGCTGAAAAAACCACGGCTGGTAAAAATTAACACAGAGTTCTAAAGAACGATGTACCGCTAAATCATGTCATGGTTGTGGCATGCAAAAAGCCTTCACCCTATGTCCAGGCATCCGTTTTTCTGTCTATTGCTAGGTCATGAATGCTGTTGATGTCGTTTACATATCCCACTAAGCTCCTGTTATGGACTATACAAATGTGTAGGTCATCAGCAGCAACTCAATATAACTATACCTCTCAGACGTATGATGCCAATAATGCACCCATATGGTCAAGCCATTTTATGGGGTCCATAGGCAATACATGCTGTTTACAAACCAGAAGAGAAACATGCGGCTTATGGGACAACATACACTGCCTCTCATCAGCCAATGACTACAGCAGTGACAGAAGTGGGCATATATGTTTTTGAGGAGTGCTCCACAAAGCCCAGCAAGAATGGAGGCAGGTTAAGAACTTGTGTTCTTTATTTGTCTCACTACTTATTCAGAACAAGGTTAAAATTGCACAAAGCAAAAGGACAGGAAGAAAACTAATTTTATTACCACAAGCACTCAGTATAAAAGGCACCGAAATATCCATGCGTAAAGTCAGTACACCCACAGCATGTGTAGGAATACTGACAAAAAGACTTGAATATGTGACACAACCCAGGGAAACTAGCTGTAAGCCAAAGGTAAAGACTGACATTTGCAATTCTAAAGTCGTACCGATGGTACATCAACACAAGGATCACAATTTTTTTCTATATGTGAAAGGTTTCAAGCAATTCTCAAGCCAGCACATCTCTGCTCCTTCACAGCAGGCATGTGGCATGTAATTCCTAGAATCCTTCTTGTCGCAATGCGCCCTTCTGTAGGCGTGCTTTAGTAGACGGTTACTGTCTCACTGTTTGAACTGCCACAACTGCGCATGAAACATGTTTACTGGGGCTCTATGCCAGCACCCAGGCTTGTTACTTCCAACCTCTTTTGTCCATGCAACTGGCTCTCTATCTTGACAGCAAGGAATAAATGGTTGAACCGGCCACTGCCTTCTTCATGCTGATGTCATTGCGTATGTGCTCTTTTATCATTAATGAAATTGGCTGTTTATTTATTTATTTACTGAATACTGCTGGCCTGAATTTCCAGGCCTTGTGGTTTAGAAGCTGCTAAGCCTACAGAGAGCGGAGGGGCCGGGAAATGTATCTACCATTTCCAGCAAACATATGGTGTCACAGCACTGTTCATAGCAAAGAGGCTAGATAGCTATTGTTGCCGCTTTGCTTCTAAGAGAATGCCAATAAATATCATCATCACCAGAATCAGCATTTGCTGCACACGGCAAAAGTGACCATAGAAACTCTGCTTGGACTTAGTCCTCAGCGTAATAAAAGACTAAGTGACACCAGATTTTTACTAGTTGCACGTTCCTGTCAAAAGCAGTAAATAAGCACCTAATGCGAACAGGGACTGAGGTGGGCATCTTGTGCGGCTACCATATTTTTTATGCAAACAGGAGCATCCCCAGTAAACTCTGCGCATGCATAATCACGGGAGCTGGTGTTGGCAGGATGGTAACACTCTGCTAAAACGTCACAGAGAGGGTGCCTTAATAGACAAAAATAATGCAAGGGGCTGGTTACTGCAGCTTGCCAAGCTCCCAGGTCTTGTTTCCCAAGGAGAAGGCATGCGATGCAGGTGACTGAAAACTCAGGTGCTGGATACACTGCCTGATGAGATAGTTGTACTCCTAAGCCAACCCAGGTAATTAAGGAGACGCTGAAATGATTTTGCACATGCACTGGTAGTGCAAGTCCTTCTGATCATTAACAGACCAATATCAGTAACCTGCATTAAGGGTGTAATTTACTACAAGGTTTAAATATGTACATCGTTAAAAATATAAGTGACTCAACCCAAAAGTTTTTCAACTGCCCCACCCATGGGTTGTGCAATGGGCAGGCAACGCTTGGTTTTCTCGACTGATGTCTTGCGCACTGGAGAAAAACAACTACCAGTATTGTTATGGCACCTTGGTGGTGCACAATAGGCTTGTGCACTAATACAGAGGCTCGCACTATGAAGGTCATAGCACAACAGCTGCGGTGAGACGTATAGCCTTCGTAAGTGTGCCTCCCGTTGAGGAGCTGCAGTGTTAACGAGAAAGATGACAAAAAAAAAAACCATACCCGCCTTGATGCAAGGCACTTCACTGAATTCATGGTATGAATGATTTGATACTGACATAGCCTAATCAGTGACACAATGTCAAAAAACTGTTTCAGGGACCCTTTAAGGTCAGCTAATATTTCACTTCACTCAGCTTGAAGCAGCTGTTATCGGTTAAACTAAAGCAAGCAATGACTGACATCTGGAGTAGTGACTTTCAAATTATATCTTTCATATGTATGCCTTCAGTTGCCATTTAGACATCTATGTCACACGGTGCTTGATATGGCACACCAGATATATCCAGTCCAACTCGTGCGTGAACACTGCCCGACATGCATTCTAGCCGCGACATGTTGTGAGAAGCCATTATAAACATCATGATATTCACCATGATGTGTACAATAAATTTCACTTCTGTTCTTGCCTTCTTCCTCTGGTACATGTGACATGTGAGAAGCCATTATAAACATCATGGTATTCACCATTATGTGCATAATAAATTTCATTGCTGTTCTTGCCTTCTTCCTCTGGTACATGTAACTCTCAGGAAGAAAGGGGCCAGCCCCACTTGCATCAATTGCAGCATTTATAAAATGCACACTATTTTTTTGGTGTGGATAAATCGTCAAGCATGGAGAGGTGAACTTTCAAAAGTGAGGTTTCCTGTTGATATAGCTGTGTAATCTTATCAGTGTGGGTTATGAAATATGTTGTAGCTATCTGTTTCAAGTATGGCAAACTGTGTGCATAGTGCTTGCAAATTTACAGCTCAAGCACAACAGGTAAAGTGTGCCTTACCCATAGTTAAGACAACTACAAGTAGCTTAAGAACATATTAAACGGACCCCGAAACGGTTTTGACAATTTTGCGAAAACATGGCGATCCGGTAGAGCGAGTCATTAGGATCATTAGAGGACAGATTTCAGCACTCTGCGTAAGGTGTGTAATTTACAATAAGGCTTTGAACACGCGCATCGCAAAAGATCACAGCGGCTCGTCGAAATGCGTTCTTCAAACACCCCTGCCTATCGAAGGATGGAATGGGAGGCCGCTGATTGGCCCCCTAACAAGTGACCGTGCACGTAATTTTCCCAATCTAACTGCAAAAACATCCTCCTGCAATGTGCTCCTTCGTTTCAGCCAATCATATCGTCGTGGCATCTGGCGGCGTACACAAGAGTCGCCGGCGCTCTATTACAGAGGCTAGCACTGCCGAGGCCGGGGACCTCAGTAAAGATATCGGGGTGCTATGTCGCTGCGGAGGGCTCCGCAGGGCGGCTGACGAGGGAGGTGCAGTCATCGCTAGCGCACACTCCGTAGCTGATCGAGTTGAGGAGGAACAGCAGTGGTAAGGAGGAAGGTGACAGAAATGAGCTCATAGCTACCTTAGCGCATGGTGCTTCGCTTTATTTATGGCGTGAATGACTTCACAATTGTGTTGCCTAATAAGTGACGCAATGTCAAAAAAAGGTTTCAGGGACCCTTTAATGGTAAGAAAGATCAAATTCACTTTGAAATAAGCTTAGCCTGAATGAGAAATGTGTATGGCATGCTTGCCAGAACTCCTTCAAGACAACACTGCGGGTAGTGTTAGCTGACTATATGAAGTGTATAGCCCTTCTGGTCTGCTTGCACATCTTGGCCAACATAGGTGGCTCCCTGTCTTAAAATCTAGACAAAAGACATTTTTAAAGGGCCAGCGAACCCCCCAAGTCCAAATTTGTGTTGAGAAAATAAGTGTGCACTTTCACAATATGAACGTGATGCTGGAAGAAATTCGTGAATAAGTGCCGTAATAAGTAAGCTACAGGGAATAGAACAAACTTTTCATGGCCATTTCAGTTGGTTTCCGTTTCTCACTTGACCTCCCTACTCTATTCTGCTGTGGATGGGGTAGCTGCAGCCTGTCATCGTGGTTAGGAAATCAGTGCTACTCAGTGGTATGCGTGATAGCTGAGCAAACAAAATCACATCGCTACAGGGCCAAGGTGAAATTTTACAGAGCTGGTTTAGACCAATCAACAAGCTCAGTGCTACGACAAGTTCCCCAATGGGAAAAGTGATGTCACCTAGCAGGCAGAGGATAGTTCAAATACTGGTGAGGCGCACGGGAGTTTTTTGAAATAGAGCATCTGTGTGGTGCACAGCACTGGTATATCCCAATATTATATATATATAAAACGAGCAACCAATTTCTTTTGCCTTTTTTTGTTTATGATTTTCCTTCTTCCTTTCCCTCTTTCTTTGCTTGAATATCCAAGCCACTCATATGGCTTACTATGTTTGCACCTTGCAAGCATGGTGGCTTGTCTCCGGAGTGTGGGGCCTCGGTTCGAACCCATAACAGGCAACAAATTTTCTTTCATGCACTTTTTCTTTCTTTCCCTCCCCCACTAAGTCGTGTGACCCTCTTTGAGTGAATGTTGCAACTATGGCACAGGCTCCACATAAGCAGCTTTGCTGTAAAAAAACCCATTTGCTTGTTTAAATTTGACAGTCACTTGTGTTGTGTGGAGAATACACTAGTTGCAAGTGCCAAGTGTGAAATATTGGTATACACTTGTTTTTATGACATTTCAATTAATTTAATCTGTTAAAGCCTTTTGAGTGCTTTAGAAAATGTGACAATAATTGTTTTGCCAGTTGCATTTAGATGAAACTCAGCACAAGGCATTTGCTTATTGTTACAATTCTTAGATATCATTCTGAACACTTGTGAAGTGGTGCCCAAATGCACAATATAAGTGCTTAGACCCTGCATCTATAACTTTCAAAACCAAAACTGAGCCATCCTCAACAACTCTGATCATCACAAGCCTGCTTCCTACACGAACCACATGGTACCTCAAAATTCTTTCTCTAATCTATGCCTCATGTTATTCACGGAATGGTTGTTCTGTGTTCTGGTTGGTGAAGAGATATCATGAACAGGTTTCGTTCACTGATGTTGGACAAGCAGTCTATGTAGAGTACTTGCTTTACATATTATGAAGGGTGAGTGCAACCTGGACAACGGACAAAGGTAACATGAGTTCTTTGTCCGGGGTGTCCTGCCCTTTCACAAAATGCTCAGCTATGAACACGCCTAGCTTGCTCCTTTAATACTTGCTTTTCTTCAAACTGGTGTGGACAAAGAGAAAGACAGACCACTGGTGGAAAAGACAGCACAGCAGCTCCATCCCTATACCTGACGATGTCAGTCAACCAGTGCATCCCACTACCCAGCTAAATGCGTGGCAACTCAGCTGCTCTGTCCCCAGTTCGAGCTAATCACCACTTGTGGAGGAAGAGGTAATGGGTGACGTCACCAAAGGATGACAAGATGACGATCCAGGACTAAGCTTTGCAGGAAGAACCAAGTAGACCTCATGTATGTACTGATGCGAGTCATAAGCCATGCACAGCATAAACGACAGAGCTGTGATTAGCACAAGCTAAAGAGAGCACCAGCTAATGATAAGGAACTGTTCAAAGCTGACACTGCACTTCGTGTATCTTTAAAGGCTTGCATGTGATGTAGTAATACTAGAACTTTGTTTTCCACACAAATAATTCTCCATATCATAGAACTTCCCTGCACTCAAAGCTTTACCTTGAGTGCAGGGAAGTGACCAGCAATGGAAGCAGCTTTTGGTATCTTGGAGCGGCTTTTGTAGCAGAAAAAATAGGAGATTGGAGCAGGAATCTGCGCTCTGGGAGGAGTAAATTTTTCAGCTTGTAACAAGGAAATTATTACTTGGAGCAGACCCACTGCACTGCCTGAAGGAATGAACTTGTGCAGAAGAGACGAAAAACAAAAAGGCATTGTTCACTGGCAGATTCAGATCAACTCAATCTGCACCAGAGGACTCTGACCTGCCCCGGCACCGAGGCACGGATTCAGATGGATTCAGGTGGAAATGGGTCACATCTTTGCGTCACTTCCATCTTGTCCGTCAAAATGGCTGTCTTCACTGTGGCCATGGCCCCGCCTTGGTGATCTAGTGGTTATGGCACTTTGCTGCAGATCCAAACGTCACAGGATCGAATCCCGGCCGCGACAGCTGCATTTCGATGGAGGCGAAATGTTGAGGCCCGTGTGCTGTGCGATGTCAGTGCACATTAAAGAACCACAGGTGGTTGAAATTTCCGGAGACCTCAACTATGGCGTCTCTCATAATTAGAGCTGGTTTTGGGACGTTAAACCCCACAATCAATGAATCACTGTGGCCATGGTGCTGGAGTGCACTAGAAAGTGGAACTCGCATTTAGTAACAGAAGGGCAAGCAGTAGCTCTTTCAGCTCAGAAGACAGTGATTACGACGTGCTGTACGCAGCGCCGTGCGCCGCACTTGTGACGTCGCGCTGCTGGCCACCGTTTGGTTCTCCCCGCTGCTCTGGTAAGTCTGGTGTTTGCCGGTATCACTGGTATGATGTGGAATATTGACTGCGATTTGTTTCTGAAATGAAATTACACCATCACCCGCCAAAGGGGACCATGAGACGATGCGAAGGAGTGCACACCATGTTCACATCAGTTTGACTAGGTGTCGCGATTGCATCAGTTTGATGGGAGATGGTGTAATTTTTTCAATCAAGAAACTAGCTAGCAGACGCTGTCTACGTCAGCGTTGTCTCTCGCCGGCGAGGGCGCGTTCTCGTTCCTTGCAAGCTGGTAAAGCGTACATCGAAGAAAGAGCGTTTCCATAGTCAACGCACCATTCGGAGAGGTGTGAGCAGAGGGGGAGTGGAAAGGGTATGCGCATGTGCAATAAGGGTGGTCACGCCGCATACACCACCACCGAATTGAACTCCGCCATAAGCTGCTTTGTATCTAAAATAGTATACAATTGAGTGAAATTATGTCTAAAGTGGAAAGCAGCACCCATTTTTAAACCACTATAGAGGTAGGAAGCCACAGTAAGAAAGGCAAACAGCAGAACTGGCCATTTCACCAATGCGGCTCACTTCGTTTCCATCATTGTGCTTCACACTGATGTTTCAAGAAAACTGAATGGATGTGTTAATGCATGACATGTTAGTACAAATGTTTATTGTGTTGGCAAAAGCGGAGACATAGCTTTATCAATGGTGTTCTTCAATGCTGTTATAGAGCAGGGAAGTGCAAAAGCGTTTATGCGAAGGTGCTGAGTGTGGCCAAGCCCACATGCTCATTGTTCCTTGCCCCATCCGTCCTACGCCGCATGCCAGCTAACGGCAGTGGACGCAAAAGTGTACTGTGTGTTTAGCGCTTAGTGCTTTCTCTGAGCAACAGAGCTTGCGCACAGAGTGCGTCCATTGACCATTTGCAAAAATCTGTAAGTTAGCTTTCCTGCAAGGATGTCTCCCAACCAAAAACTCTCATCCACAGATTGCTTTCCTGCTCTCAGTGCTGGCACACCTGCACAATCGTCACACCCATGGTGTAAAAACTGGCTACACTATTCATCCTGTTCAGCGCCCGTCCCTGCCTTTCCTTTCTTTCACTTCTTCCCTTCTCTCTGTGGTAGTAAGTACAGTAGAACCTCGCTATAACGAACCCAGATATAACAAACTATTGGATATAACGAAGTAATCGCAATTCCCCTTGAAGTTCCTATAGATGAAATTGATATTGGTTACAACGAACTAATGGTTATAACGAAGTAATTACCGCTCCCCATTCAACTTCGTTATAACAAGGTTTTACTGTAGTAAAAAAAGACTAATATTGGTACTGGGAGTGATGGGTTCTGCAAACCCACCAGGTGGCCCTCAGTGGGGGTCAAGGGGACCTCTTGGGTTGCCGTGACCCAGACATGGACGTCAAGAGCAAAGCTGGCCAGTAGGCTCTCTCACACTTTTGCGAGCCTAAAAGCTTTTGGAGTTCTTTGGGCAGTGGGCCTGTGGGGCAGTCCCAAAGATGTGGCATGTGGAGTGGAGTTGCCTCCATCTAACCTCTTCAGCCTTATGGCGTATTCGGGTGGTCGTTTTCGAGTGCTCTGAAGAGTGGGTATGCGTTTGGACAGTAGAAGTTGAGCACTTGAACTAGGTTCGGATGGTTCTTTTGGAGTGCTTCAGACTGCTCTGACTTTGAAGTGAAGGTGTCGGCGCGATCTGGCTGAGATATTGGGTCACGTGATACTAACCGTTGTGTTTTGGCAACTAACAGTGCAAAGGAGGCTTTTACAAGTAAACACTGTGAGACATTGTTAAACATCATGAACGTTTATTGGATTGTGTTCGGGGTATTTTCATGCGAGTGTTCTGCACACATCCAGCAGGACGGTGAACCGTACACGACGTGATGTGGCTCCGATCCTGCATGTGGCGTACGATGATTTGCGGCAAACAAGTGATCAGGACGTATGCTCCGCCAATGTCCGGTGCCTCAGCACACACGCTCGGAAGATGTTGGATCCTCGTCATTATGCACAGAGCAAACCTTTGACTGCCCTGATTAGTTCGGTAAAAACACTGAGTACATACATCGCCTTCAAGAGCAGCAAACAGATCGCAACAGCTCAACGTCGCTAGACGAGTTGCGAAACCTGGAAGGCAGCTTTTCTGCATGACAAAGATTCATACACAATGACGGTGACACCCACCAGGACATGCATACAGTATGTTAGATGTGGCATATCAGGTGTGCTGGCACATATGTTTTGGCTATTGAAGACACGTGCATGCAGCCTCTCCATTGCTGCTCTTTAGGCTCCATTATGTTCTGTAGCGAGCTTTTCGCAGCACATACTTTCACAGAAGGTAAACCACTCACTCTAGCAGAACACAAGAGTCAAATGCTGCAGTGGACATAACAAATGTAGTGAAGGTTAAAGTCCCTGAAAAAAACTAAAGTAGCACCAAGTGTGCCCCTTCGCCTCTGCCTCCTCTCCTAGCCGCAGCAGCAGTACCTCTAGTGTGTCCACCGAGAAATGGCCTAGGCGGAACTAAAAGGCCTTGTGAAACCATGC
This sequence comes from Hyalomma asiaticum, assembly GCA_013339685.2. NCBI lineage: Eukaryota > Metazoa > Arthropoda > Arachnida > Ixodida > Ixodidae > Hyalomma > Hyalomma asiaticum. The sequence goes on from CM023481.1 coordinate 90,107,476, forward strand.
GGCCGTACCGCTGCATGGGGTGCACTGACACCACTGCGTAAGCTGCGTGTTTGGCTGCTCGGAGAGCCATAGGTAGGGCTAGTAGGGCCAGCTTCAACCAGAGAGCACGCGCTCGATGTTGCGGGAACCGTCTTCGGCAGCCATCATCCCTGCATTTGGTCTCCGGCTTCTCTGCCGTTGCCTCAGCGTGAGTGCGGCATAGCTGTCCGATACACTGGAGCCACACATCTCGATGTTTAGCATTTATCTTTCCCCACGGAAGCGAGAACTCCTTCTTTCCGTTGTACATGCTTTTGCAGCAACCCAAAACATGCAGCGCTGTTGCATATTCAAGCATGATCGCGCGAGGTCGAGCAGACGCCGTGCGTGGCGCAAGCGGAGTGGACAACCAAGATGGCATTCACCCGACCTTCAAAAAGCCAATGGCATGTTGTGCTTTGTGGTCTCTTAGCACGGCCGAAGCCGAATTTGGACGGCGCATGGTGGCACTCCCATCGAGAGCGTCAACCCCAAGCACATCGGCAAGCGAACGCTGGGCTTTCACGCTGTGGGCTACTTGCTTGCGTGGATGGGTTTTGCCGGTATAAGCGCTTTGCTTACTTCTTTGTTCTACAGACCACTTTTATGACGTGCTATACTTAACATACTGCATGAAAACCCATAATTGCGCCATAACCGTGAACCTGCCCCATGCCGTGTTGCCGATACCATGCACATAAACACACGAGCACATGCATATACTCACTCATAATGTACTGCATATTTTCACACTTCTTGTCGTATTTACCGGCACTTTCCTAATTATTTCTCTCAAACTTCCCCCACAGGGTCGCTTACAACTGCAGCGCCCTCCTGAGCTTAGCTGAACGTATATGACAGCGGCCAAGTGCCTTCTCAACTAACTTCATTTTCAATATACGAAGCAAACAAGAGGTGTCTGCATACTGACACAAATGGCACTACTTTAGTTATTTCTCAGGGACTTTAGTGAGGATGTGCGCCGCTGCCATTGTGCATGAATTTCTAACCGTTTCAGCAGCTGTTTCTACTGACAAGTCCGAGCGTTAGGCCTAGTGTGGCGGACACCGTTGGGCTATCGATGCTGTTCGCCATCAAGCTCAAGCTTGATGGCACAAGTCCACACTTCTGCCAAACGAACGTGATTACATTAACGCTTATACATGATGTGCAAACACGTCCGATACATTTTTTCATAGCCATGAAGTGAAGAGCAAGGGTGGAAACGAAGCAAGCTGGTGCCATGTGGCTGTTCATCTTTCCTGCCGTGGCTTCAATTTCTCAAGTGCTTTGTAAACAGACACTGCTTTGCAGACAAGGCCCACTTTAAAACATAACTCTACCCTGTTGTGATGTTGCGAAAGAGGGCTGTCACTGCCTCCAGACACTTTGGATGCCACTTGCCGACGTCGTGCACGAATGTTTACACTGCCTCATTTAATAGATGCCTGCTGCAAGAGCAAAAAACCAGCTGCCACACCCTTTCCTCCTCTCCACTAGTGTCGGTCGCTAGCACCACAAGTGGCAAACGCTTCAACAGCTTCAGCACCTTGCATAACTTCCGAAACGGATGAGCGGCGTTGCCAATCTCGAAGGACTTCGATTGGTGCAACCCAAGAAGCCACAGAGAGAAAGCACTTCGCAGACGTTGCAACGTTGCATATACTGTTTCACCAGCATCGGGTGCTCACTACACGTTTTAGTTACTCTAGCAACAGCCCACCCACCTTTTAAAAACGCGTTCAAGCAATCACAGTGCGCAAGGCGCGCCAGGGCGCTGCCGAGACGCCAAGAGTCATAGCCCGTGATGATAGTGTTGGTGGCGAGTGCCGCCTCATGGATTTTGTACAAAACTCAAGGCAGGCCGATTCTGCTGAGAGCTCAAGTGATCCCTTGGGCATCCAGTAGAGGGACAATGATTTACACAACGGCTTTCCGTGGTGGCCACAATGTGGTGCAACAGCTGGCCACTCTGAGATCGCAGAGGCATTTGGATTTGGTTGGTGCACAGCATCTCCTGCTCCGATTGTGAGCTTTCCTCGCATCTTCCAGCTCCGAGCCAGAGGATCAGAGCGACCAACCGAATACAGTAAGACTTTTGTGATGTGGCGGTAGCATTCGTCTAGCTGGTCTAAAGTGCTGGGTGATTTCCTGGAAGTTTATGAGACTTTTCTCAGCGTGTTCCAGGCTCAGGTTAGTGCTCACGGCTCGGCCGATGGATCCTCGAGCCATACTGCAAGCCACTTTGTTCCCAGGGTTGCCAGAGTGTGCACGTACCCATATAAGCTTCATGCCCTCCTGGATTTCAGGGTAGCTTTGTAGGATGCTGAGAGAGGCTAGTGCAACAGCTGCTTCTTCCGTAAAGTCAGTGCTTGGCTTTGACTGTTGAGAAGCTTTTGCGGTGCTCGTGCCCGTCAGATGGAGTCTGCCGACATGAACACGCATTGAGAAGGAAAGCTACCTGTAGACGAGTTTTTGGTTGCGAGACATCCTTGCGGGAAAGCCAACTTACAGATGTTTGTAAATGGTCAATTGAACGTGACATTGAACTCTGTAACTTTTGCAGTGAAAGTTTGACCGGGGAAGGCGACTTTAGTTGTTACGGAAACGTACAGAGCGGAAGTTGGGTTAGTATAATGTGTTCACTGACTTCCTGTGTACTCGCTTGCGGGGCATTCTTGCTTTCCGCTGGCAGACTCAGATTCGTGAAATCCGAGCGCTTGTTCCAGGATTTTCGTGACCACTCCAGATCCTCCAGTGAAAAACACCACAAGACCCCTGCGTATGACTGTGCTCAATTTGTGAATGGTGCCTCGGATGCTTGCCCACTAAAATGATATCACAAGAAACGAGACTCCTGGTCAGCATCACATGGAAGCTAACTCAGCAATGACGACGAATAATGCTTTGCCGCGATATGAGATGACTCGTCCCTTCATCACAAAAAACCACCAAATGTAAAACGTCTTTTTTCCTTAAAAGAGCGAGTGCCTGGTAAGCCCTTTCAGCCCACAACCATGATTATCATCTATCTCGAGTGTCTTGCATTGATGCTGCGTTCCTGGTATTTCATGGTGACTGACAGGCCATCTACAGCGCAGCATGCCCAATATTTCCCAGTCTCGGCGTCCGTGCTATTACATGACAACGCGGTCTTGACAGCGAAGTTCTCAGCGCTGAGTTTCCATGAAAGGAAACGCAAGCAAGGCAGATGACAATTACTGTTGTTGGACAGAAGTACCAACCAAGCACTTGTTTTAAAATTATGTACCGTATCATTCCATCTCAGATTTTCTTACTCTGTTGGCCTATATCACACCACTTAATGGCGCAATGTAAGCAGCAAATAAGGCAATACAGTAGAATCTCAATGACACGATCATGATTGATATAATTTCGTAGAAGTCTCGGATGGCCTACGTTATACTGAATAAGCCGAGGTTTGGGCCTATACGAGTGGCTTCTGAATGTGTCATGGTTCATACAAATGCTGGAACCATAACCACAAGCAAGCGTGCCGGCGCGCCTGTTGCAGCCTGATCCTCCTTTCCACCTCTGCCCTTTTCAATCTTCACAGTCTGCTGGGCCAGCGGTCGCAAAAGGTAAGTTGAGGAGGAAAGGCACCAAGCGCTTATTCCTCTGCACGAGCGCACTGGGTCATGTGACCATCATCGGTGGGCTGTGCTCGCCAGCACACGCAATGCGCGTACATGAAGCTTGTGGGCATGAGGGGAAGCTTTGGCGCTCCTCTGATTACAAGTAAGTACACCAATAGATGGATTGAGGACAAGGGGCAATGGTATGCTTCGCTGTCACTTCGCTGTCATTTCATTACTAACGTGACAAGAGGTGATTACAGGACAGGTTGTCGACTTGTTCGGTGCACCGCTATCTGATCACTGGTTCGTCTTATCGTTGTGATGACCATCAGCTTCTGTGCGAGTGTTAGCACTTGAAGGTTGGTTTCCTTATACAAGTGTTGCATCATAGCCTAGAGAAGCGAGGATTAACGACGTCTCTGTGAAAGGGCCTAGCAGCGGCAGCATGGTGGTGGTGCATCATTGACGTAGACACCTCACAGCATGCTGGTGCGCGTGCATCGCTAACTTTGTCAGATGAGCCACTGCTTTTTTTTTTTTTTGCGTTCATTTTTGTACGTGGTAATCATGGGCGAGGAAGGCGGGTACGGAAACAAACTTTCCAACCGATGTGTAGGAATATATAAATACAATGTGTTTCCATAATTCCATGCGGCACTGTGGAAGCTACAGGCCCCTTTGGCCAATCAGGAGGGATTTCTGCCCGCCGCGAACAAGGGGATTGCGGATCATGTGACGTCGTCACGGTTTCACGAGGTAGCGCTGCCTCCTCACCCCTTCCCAGGAAGACTGGTACCTTTTGACGCAGAGGAACAAACAATCCTCACTTGGCGAGGAAGACTGTAGAATTTTGAGCTGGCGCCTGGCAACAATAGCCTCGTGGGTGCGCTGGCCATAGCAGCAGCATGGACACGGTCATGGCAACCTTTCCAAATATGTGTCGCACTTGAGGGCACCTCGCTGACAAAGCTGAGTGATGATGGATTTTTTTTACTTGTGGAAGCATACACCATGTCTGAAGATAACTTCCAAGTAGATTACAGAATCATACCATAACTAGCGGTGTTAACTTCTCCCTTTATTTATTTATTTCTTTGTTTCGATATGATGAATTCGATAACCATCTGGACCTTGCCCGTTTTGTAGAAAGAACATTTAAGGAAAGCATGGCATGTGTTTCATGCTATATTGATGGTGAAAAGCAAGAAACAATCTCTGAACAAACTGGGCAGATGCCTGCTAGAGCGCCGTTTTCTCCCGCAGACTGCACAGTTCTTATTGAGAAAGATCCCCCTCATGTAACGTAATTTCACTGTTGTGAAGGCGAGAAAAATCGGCACTGAACACAAACTTCACAAACTTAGTGTATACAACAGTGCCAACTTGACCACGTTATGCGTATGTTGAATATTTTAAAAAGGTCTTTACACGGACTGCTGGAATCTTTTATTATAATTTCTTTATGCCTCTGTTTTCTCTGCGGTTGAAAGAACCGAGTATGTCTTTTTCCTTTTTTTATGGGGGTGGTGGGGGATTGCTACACTGGTGGCTGATCCTGCCTGGTGAAGACAGCAGCGGTCTGCAGTAAATACTTCGCACTTCAGAATTTTAATAGAGGGTTTGTATGGTTCACTGTCCAATTTCATGCGGCCAGATTGCTTCCAACCTTGGCCGTTTTTGTGGGTGAAGGGGCAAAAAAAAACAAAAAAAAAAACATTGTACTTGCAGTTACCGAAAGCCGACCAACCATGGAAAAATACTTCATTCCATTTTTCGAAACGCTACATACAATTTTGCAATCAGAAAGAGGGGAAAAAAAAAAGCAGGTGCCAATGACTTTGCCAAAAATTTCTCTTGCACGACCACGTCTATGAAGCTAGAAAAGCACAAGAACTTCTGCCGGCGAGAGCCATGTCTGCATTCGTTGCACAAAAGTTGTGAATGAGACATTTTTTGAAAGGCAGCAGTGCAATTGTTAACCCTTTGAGGGTTTTTGCTGTATATGTATGGTTTCGACCCTCCGTTTGAAATGTCGCTCCATAATGATACATGCTTGCTGGGGGGTGCTGCCACCTCTTAGGACTTACAGGAAGTGTTTGAAATTTGTCGCTACCTTCTTGCGGAGACAAACGGAACTAATTTCTAGCTTCAGCGTGTTGCGCCAGACTGTGGCAACGCCCTTTTAGCGGTTGCGGCTTCACCGTGTGATCGCAACCGAGGCGTGTGAAACTTGATTTTGATCCTTCTCGGCACTCCCTTGCAGGGGTGACGTAAGTTGATTTATACCTTTATCGGCGCTGCTCTAAGCCTGTTTACCAGCGACGCTCATGAGGTATGCTTGCTCCTCTGTGGCAAAGCTCTTTAGCGGTTTCGGTTTCACCACATGATGGCAACAGAGGCGATTTTTATCTTGGTTGGCACTCCCTTGCAGGGGCGGCGGAAGTTGATTTCTATCTTTATTGGCGCTCCTTGTTTATCAACGCCGCTCACAAGGTATTCTCGCCTTCCCTTTTTACTGAGTTCTTCAGATGCACGGCAAAGCGGTGATATAACGCACCGCTCGTTCTCTTGACGGCGATGAATCTTCCCAACTCTGATTTTGCTCCATTCACTGAGTCTGAATCGGAAAATAGTCTTTTTTTTTCAGTAGAGGACAGCTCATCTTCGGACAACGAAATGCGTTCAGCCAGTTCAGCCTCTGCCGAAGGCAGCTGCATGCAGCGAACATGTCACGCATGTGCCAACACAACTGGTCACTCTAAGAGGAGAACAGACACGCATTTTATGTGTGCAGACTGCGATTAAGCACTGTGCGTAAACCTGTGTGAGTGAGTTCTGAGTGATGCTGACACCAAAATACTGTTCCTAATTTTTTTTTACTATTTATTCCCGACTTTACACATTTTGTACATTCAAGATCCGCAATAAAACAATTTGACCATCCAGGAAAGCTTAAAAAAGAATTCACAGCATATCCACGGAGTGAATGATGATGAGTGGGTGAAGCTCCGGAGGCTCATCGTAGATCGTGCCGAGTTCCGGATTAATTTAGTTAACACGCGCGCTACGAATCCTTATGGTTCAACTACGCACAAGTGAAATCTCCCACAGGCACTTCATGGCAAGTCAAGATCCAGTGCCTATATATATATATATATATATATTAGAAACAACTTAATGAGCAAACAGACAATGAAGCCTAGGAAAACATAGGGGAAGTTAATTGTGGTATTGTAATTGTGGAGAAAGTAGAAAGGAATTAAAGTGGACGAAAAGACAAACCTGCCCTCGGTGGGACCCGAACCCACCGGTGGGTTCGGGTCCCACCGAGGGCAGGTTTGTCTTTTCGTCCACTTTAATTCCTTTCTACTTTCTCCACAATTACAATACCACAATTAACTTCCCCTATGTTTTCCTAGGCTTCATTGTCTGTTTGCTCATTAAGTTGTTTCTAACAAATAAAGAACGAGCCCTTGACCCCTTCCCTTTCGTTATATATATATATATATATATAGGCAATGAAGAAATTCGCTAGAAGACGCTGCCTGCACCAACGTGCCTGCACCAATCTATCGTGCCGGGGATGTAACTGCACACGCATGTTGGATGAATGCGAGATTCTGTACAGGCACAAAAATGAAGAAACGCGTTGAATGGCCCAGGCCTGGCATACAGCGCGTGCGTGAGTCGGCCGTCGATTAGCTTAAACCAGCGCCTCCTCTGCTTAAACAGAAAAGAGACAGATTGTCTTAACAGTTGTCTCTCGTGTATAGACCGGCACGTTTAACCGTTTGACAGGTGGTCCTACCATTCCTGAGCATGCGTAGATAAGTTGTGTGTCTTCTTTCTTTCATCGAATCGATCATTTCTTTGAAGGTAACGCGCTACTAGGAACAACGGACGGACAGACCCACACATTAAGGAGCTTCGCCCCTAAAAAAGATCGACCCTCAAAGGGTTAAAAGCCTATTTACACGATTGGCCGTTCCTCTCAGGCCCAACAGACGAAATCCAAGTGTTTATGTCGACTTCCATTTCGTTTAACCGCACAGTCTGTACTGATTTCTGCGCCGCTTGAAGTGCGCTGTTGCTTTCGTGGTGCTCAGTACAAGGCACAGGAGTATAAAGCAGTAACACTGGCCTCCCCTCTGGTTGCTTTGCCCATGTGAGCAAGGGACTTCTTCGGGGACTTCTCCCCGCCACCAGACGTCACTTGGCTCCGCCTTTATCCCCTGTGGAGACATACTTTGTGTGGACACCCTTTAAAACGTATCCTTCTGTGCCACGGTATCTGCCAATGGTGGACGCTGCAGTGGCAGGAGCAGCCTTCGAAAGAGAAGGAGGAGGATGGAGTGAGGCTCCTATTGGCAGGAGTGGCTCGCAGGTGAGTGTCCGAACAATGACATTTCGTCTCGCCTCAGAAGAATCCTGCGCTTGGTGGCCTGGTGACCGTGGCTGTGCTGCACGAAACTAGTGAAACAGGCTACAGAAAGGTGCTGACACTCTCCCCTGAACGCCTGAGAAACAGCCGCTCGTGCCGTCACAACGCAGGGTTGCTTGGAACCCAGACCTCACCTGGTAGCGTGGCAAGGTCCTTGGGGAGAGAAACACTAAAGGTCGAGTTGGGAAAACGACAACAAACAGGTTTAGTGACACTAGGAAGACTTCGTTACATGATAGATACAAAAAATGGGGAACAGCATAGAGCGAACTGGACTGACACCAAAACGTTGGGTCCAGGGCACTTTTTCTCAGGTTGTATGGTCCTTAAATACACCTAAAATTCTGCACTCCTCAGCGAGGACCAATGAAGCACAGGCCACACCCTAGACGATGCATACTGATTCTTAATCCTGGGACCGGCCAAACTGGTTGGAGCTGATGATGCATACTGTCTCGCATTCCAGAGACTAGCCAAACTGGTTGGAGCGGACCGATCTGTATTCGTGGGAGCTGAAAGCTAGGCATCTTCCCTCTGGCAACAATGTAGCTGACAGCCCGCTTTGGCTGTCATGCTGTTGACGCTACTAATCCCTTTAGCGAGTGCTGATGTCACCCACAATCCTTTTCCATTGTAGCACCTGCCGTTTAGAACAACAGGGGAGACGAAGCTCGGAATGTGGAAGATGGTCATGGTCAAATCAGGGTGTCTACCAAGTTGACATTGCTAAATTCCCTGAGATTTCCAGGTTTTCCCTGTGTATTTTTGCGAAATTCCCTGAGTGGCACATAACTTTCTTCATGTCGATGCGGGTAGGCACCATGTCACCCAATGTCATTACTAATAAGGATTTTGAGCTCTTTCAGGGTCAAATAAAGAAAACCAAAAAAACCAAGCAAACAAAAAGAAATAAGCTTTCCCAGACGGTCAATTTGTGAAATTGCGGATTTTGAATGTACAAAATGCGTAAGGTCCGAAAAACATTGTTAAAAAAAAAAAAAAGAATCAGGAGCTATATTTTCGCGTCAGCATCACTTAAACCGTATTTACTCTAATCTATTGCACACTTCTTTTTCTATAAAACGGGTCCAAAAATCATATGCGAACGAACGAGTGCAAACGAACGACGACGTTACCATACCGAGGCGCGTAGGAAAATGGCCGCCTCCTACACGCTTCGGGCGCTGCCGAACGGTTACTGCCGAAAAAAAAACTAGCGGCGCGGCGGTCTTTGGCGCGCATAGTTTCTATAGTTTCTATGTCGCCGCCGGTCCCCCACGCAACGTTGCCACGACGCACATTACGCGTAGGCCGTTGACAATCGCCGCGCTAGCTTGGCCATTTTGTGGCCAACCGAAGTCTGAGATGCCCAGCGGCGCGAACTTTCAATAGCTTTTGCGGGTGGCCGTAACGGGAGAATAGATGTTTCCCATCGCCATACGCAAAACGGCTCATCATCGCATTTCTCCCTCGTATCCGTGCTGAGGCAGAGCCTCTCAGCCGTGCGCGCTGCTTGACGTCCGAGATTGCCGCGATGCAATCTCGGAGATCACGCCGCGACTATGCTTAGGCTTAGCTGCGCCAGCTTCCACAGCACGCATGGCAGCATGCGGTAGCAGGCGTGAGGGAACTGCGATTGCACGGAGGAATGCACCACTGCGAGCTTGCACGCGGCTGCGCCCGGCAACGTGCGGAAGTTTCGTCGAGACGCAGGAGCTATGAATCGGCACGCCGAACGTCTTCGAGACGCCGCGGATCAACTACTGCAGTAGTTTAAAGTTAGCGGTGCTTTTATTATGCGAGTGCGTTCATTACGCGAGTACAGCATCTGGTTTTATTAATTTGAAAAGGTTGATTACTAAGCTGTCCCTTTTTCCTGTGTCCCGAAAAATAGGTGTGCACTACAATCGATATTTGACCTTCTTTTTGTCGTGGGAAACTGTTGCGCGTTACAATCGAGGGCACGGTAAAATCGAGCAATTACTGCAAATTGTTCAATAGTATTTTAGAACGTGGTGTTCCTTGAAAAACGGCTCTACGCACAGCGCCTTATCGCAGTTGCGCACATAAAACGCATCTCTGTTCTCATCTTGGAGCAACCAGCAGCTGTGTTGGCACACGCACGGCATCTTCTCAGCGTGTGGCTGCCTTGGGCAGAATAAACTTGGTAATTAAGAACAGCAAGTATCCCTCGTAAGCGTAAATAATTGATTGATTTGTAGGGTTTTATGTCACAAAACCAGCTATGATTATGAGAGGCCGTAGTGGAGAACTCCGTAAATTTTGACTTCCCGAGGTTTCTTAACTGACGTCGTACAGTACACGGTCCTAAAACATTTCGCCTCCATCGAGATGCATCCGCCACAGCCGGGATTCGATCCAACGATTCTCGGATCATAAGCGTCGATAATAAACAAGCTGAAAGCTACGCCAATAAAGATGAAAATCAACTTCCGCCGCCTCTAGAAAGGGGTGCCATGCCGATGAAGATAAACATCAAGTTTCACGCGCCTCCGTTGCAATCACGCTGAGAAACCAAAACCACGAAATGGCGTTGCCCAGCGGCGTTGCACAGACCGCACGACGCGTCACGCGTCATCGCGTGGCGTGTAGAATCGGCGCCGCGTCTTGTCCCTATGGAGAGGGCGCGCAGCTTCGTGTAGCCGCGCGTCCTCTACCTCCACACAGTCTTTTCCGTAATATTTGTGGAAAAGACTGCTTGCAAGCAAACGCACAATATAGCAATGCTCGGCGCACACACGGGATGTGTGTGCGCTGTAGCGCATCCAGATACATACAGCAGACTTTACATAGGACAAGACGCAACAAGCAAAGCCAATAATAAAAAAGCAGCCGATTCGCGCGACGAAGAGCGATAAGGAAAAGGGGGGGGGGGGCCACTCTTCCCTTCAATTACTGCGAGTTGCGCTATAAACTCAATCGCAAGGTGCATTGTTACAGCCAGCGTTGCCGCGACTTTCTTACTTGAGCTGATTTTCCCAGAGAGAAGCCCAAATTCCCCGAGTTTTCCCCAAGATTTTCCAGACTGATCATATTCCCTGAGATTTCCCGGTTTTCCCGGTTGGTAGACACGCTGCAAATTTGTCCGTGTGACGAGTCCCTTTATTCTTTTCTGCCCTGGGCTGTCAGGCAGTCGCCGGCTTAAGTTGCAACAGCGTGCGGCTAGATTATGTATGGTGCCATCGCAGAGGGCGCTGCAAAGTATGGGCCCATATGAGCTCAGCCGCTACTTGCATGTGGGGTCCAGTTGCTTTGAAAGCGTGCTTTTTGCTCATGTGAGTTTCATGATACTGTTATGCACATTTCAGCTGCACACTCTTTAATTAAGTAGTTTAAACTAGGTGAACTTGTGCCTTACACAAAATTGAACTGACAGTGTCTCAATAGCCCTGAATGGACACTGTCTCGCTTGCTCAAGTCCCACACCTCTTCTTCATTCGTATCCCGCGCGGTTCGCGTGCACCTCTGTTCACCGAAGTGAAGCAGGCATGTGCTGCTTGCCTCTGGTTTGCACGAGGTCCATGAACCATTTGGAGGGTGCAGAAAACGGCCGGCGCGCCAACTTGGAATAATGTCTCAATGAAGGTGGTAGTGAAGTATTACGAGGTGTTTTCGGCAGGTAGGAAGCGATTCGTACCAAAATGCAGTTTAGGCTATCGGACTTGTGCACAGTGTATGCCTCTAAAGTGTTGTCCGACAGCAGCCGTCGAGAGCAGCGGTGCCGTGCAACATAAAGGGCAGACCAAACTCTAAATGCCTATCGACGAAGTTGGCGCCAAGCATTCTTCACAGGACATAGTATCGATAGCATGTCACGTGCACCTGCGATAATTAGTGGGGCAGATAGAGCAATATTTGCCTCACTCGCTTTCAGCATATCATGCAGAGCTTAATAGAAGAGCGCTACTTGACAGGCCAAAGCGGCTTGCTTGTTGTGTCTACAAATGCAATATACACCTTATTTCCGAAAAGGCCAAAGTACCTCGCACAGCCCAGTAAACCTCAAAAGCTACCTCGGAAGAGGGAAACTCCAGTGAGAGCACCCGATCTATCATGTTGCTCAAAGTTTGACACCATTGATCTAACACAATCAGTTGCATTAAATTTACCGGTTACGTTAAATAATATGCTCAAAACAAGCAAACAGGCTTGTTTGAAGCATATGCAGATGCCCAAACGATCTTTGGGGCACAAATGATGGTGTTCTTAATACCTACTTTATTATTTTACCCTGCGGTGACCACAGAAAGGACACATTGGCTCAGTTGGTTCATTGCTTAGCACACGGAGGAGGCAGCGCTGCAAATACCTGAACATGAACGTAAAAAAGAAAGCTCTAGAGAAGTTCGCCGTCTTGCGCAGGGGATGCAGTAGTCATAGCGTGAGCAAGACATTCCTCTCTCATTGTTTTCTTTTGGTCTTCATCTTCCATTTTATTTTTTCTGCTTCCTCTTCGTAACCATATGCTTCTCTCATTTTGTCCATTTCTTGTTAATCTTTTTCCTAGTCATCTCCATCTATAGTTGTTCTCTTCATCTCCTTGTCGTCGTCTTCGTCGTCGTGTCTTCCCTTCCCTCTTCCTCTGTTTTTCTCGCCTTAATGAAACCGCAGCCTGCAACATCTCCTGAAGCATCACATCCACCATCAAAGCCAAGGAGGAAAACACCTGTCCAGCATGGAGTCCCTCCCCCTCCTCACCCTTCCGTGCCTCATTGTGAGCAAAAGCGAATACGTACACCAGTGGCGGAAGCGGACACAATCGCCATAAAATTGGCCATCGTAAGGAGCCCATAAGAGCTTCAGCTGTAAATGCAAAATGCATTAGCATTTTCCCCCTCTCAGCTGCAGTTTTCATGAAGAATATGTACCTGTATGCCACACCACCTTAATTTGCTGATTATTACATGCATGGCACATGTCACATGAATGTATGTTTTTATTCCAATTTTTTTCGCTATGCAGGAGCGCATGACAGCGTTAGTCTATGAGATAGTTACCTCCTTTTAAGATTTCTCCATTTGAAATCCCCTTTTGAAATTTTTGAGCAGATTTGCACAGTCTTTTCTTTGTCTTGTTGTTTTCAACATAAAAGAGGACTGTGACAGCTTAGTCAGTCTTCAAGTACACTTTTGAAAAATGGAAGCCACTGATTTCTTTCTTTCTGGATCCTGCAAAAGTCACTCGGACTCCAATGTAAGAAAGCCAAAAGAACATGCACAATCTACTCTAAATTGAACTCGAATGAGAAAGCTATTTGCTCATGTTTTCACCAATAAACTATCAGTGATGCTGTGATCCAAAATAACCCCTTCACACATAATTTTCTTGCCACTTCATATACGTATTCTACAGCAAGACAGAAAATGCGGTTATATGTTGAAATGTACATTATACAGTAGTTATTCGTAATCAGGGCATAATATAAATTCATTCTAAAGTCAGTCATTTCTCATTTCTTTTTCAACAAAGAAACAAGAAGTCAGGCTTGAAATGCAGGTGCAGTTTGTTATTGGCTGCGTTCATTACGAGCCAAGAAAAAATAATTTTGACATTGCTCTATGTTGACCTACTCGTCAGATATTGTAACGCCTTCAAAAAATTAATTGTCTGCAGGAATATACCCCACATTGTAACAAACTGATGACGCACTCAATTATGTTGAGGGCTCGATCCATCGTGTTTTTTGCACTTTCGTCGCCGCTTGTCCACTGAACTGCCGAAACAAGTTGCTTATACAACTGAGTTCGCTGAATGGAATAAGATGCGTGCCTTCATCTGGCCTGATAAATTCCTGTTTGGAAGAGTATTTACACAGCCTTGTAAACAATTTCTAGCCTGCTCTTGCCTTCATTGATTGATTTCTGGGGTTTAACATCCCAAAACCAGGGTATGATTATGAGAGATGCAGCAGTAGAGGGCTCCGGAAATTTCGATCACCTGGGTTTCTTTAACGTGCGTTGACATTGCACAGTACACGGGCAAATGCTGCTAGCTTGAACGACTAAACAGCTTATAACTTGTGTGCTTTTTAGATGGTGCTTGCTCGGACACTTTTCAGCACGATATCGATTGTTTTCGATCGTGCATATTTAGGACAATACCATTATTTTTCACGGCCACGAGGACTTAATATCATCGAGATTCTACTGCAACTAAAATGGGGTGAGATACAAGGCGTGGCATCTTTACACACTCCTGGTACTAGGTGGCCAAAATAAGCAGATTTGCTTCAAAAGAACGAAATACTGTTCTAATGAAGAGATGCAAACGAACATGAGCCGGAGTATACATGTACGGTGACATGCACACCACCGTCACATTTGCCTAACCACGTTTCATATGATAGCCACTTGGAGAACTGAAAAGTTTATCCTTACTGAGCAGACACGTTTCAAATTAAACACCTAATAAAAATAACGGCTCGTCGAGCTACACCATCATGTGTGAATACTAAATGTAAAATGGCACAGGCGCTACTTGGGCACGTTAGACAAACAGCACTGATGCTGTCGGGTTATTTCGTGAGAATCCATAGCGCTCGCTTGCACTGCATGGAGACCACCACATGTGAAGCAAGTGAGAGTGAGCGAAATAGAGCGATGTGCTCCTGCACTGATACGTCAAACACGGTCACGTTCTAAGTGCACCCATCACGTGTTCTTTTATTTATTCTTGCTCTTTGGCGCTATAGCTTGTCAAACTAATCTTAAAGGGCGACATCCACAATGAATGCGGTCAAAAATAAAAATAAGCTACGTGCTTCAGTTACAGCATGAAATTAATGGAAAACAGCACTATATTGTGGAGCTTTAGACAAAGAAAATACTACCCGAGACTGGCACAGTTGAAATTTGCAAGCATTACCTTCCTATTCAGAACATCGAACCGTAGGTGTTAGCGACCCAGAGTATGCACTTAGCTTAATATTTTGCAAGAGCCATTTCATTTTCACTAGTTGGCTGAGCCAAAACAGTTGGCACACCCTGATGAATCAATAACCGAAAATACAGAGCATGCTGACACTACACCAAACAGATGAAAATTGGCTTGACTTGGTGGTTTAGAACAATGTAGTTTCAGTTTCAGAACAGACTGCAATTTCGCCTGTAGGGAACCTGTGTAGGTCCCACTGGTGAAGGCCACTGCCATGGCGTAATACAACAGGAGAAAAAAACAAAAGCAATTTGATGCACAATGTATAAGCATTGCTCTCTTGGCGCATTTGGTGCGCCACTTCCATCACTGCCCTGATTCAAGAAACTCTATAGCAGCTGCTGCATTGCAGCACCAGTTTCACTTGAGTAAATCAACCTGCATGTGTTGTCCTAGCCTGAAATCACACATTTTCTATGGTTTGCAACTGCACTTGTATAGTAAAACCTTAATTCAGATTTAATGTAACCAAAAGAAATGTCTGCATTAACCAAACCTCGGAATTATCGAGAGTATTGACAAAACAGTGAACAAATGTCCACTACATCGGTGAAATGGACTTTTATTTTCTGAACTAAGACACAAATTCTGTCCTTATTTTGGATAAAAGCAACGTAAATGCCACCATTAGCATCCTTATCCGACCGCCTTGACAACTCGACCGCGGTGCAAGGCCTCCATGTCGTAACTCAACCGAAATGTGACCTTCCCCTTACTCCATTTCCTATGGAACTGCCACCACCACCATACGTGCTAGATTACGTGCGGACTGGGGCTGAATTGCTCATCTACAACAGCTTCCGCTATGTTGAGTGATGAGGGATCTCATGCGCATCGCACCGGATCAGAACGATGCTACTGAATGCAGCACTTGCAGCGGTTAAGGGCATTGTCACCGGCGATGTGATCGCAGTTAGCATTCGTGCACCCAGGATGACATGTGCGATGACTCAAAACAAAACTACCGATCGACGAATCCGCCGTGAATGCAATCATGGCAGCTGGTGATGTGATCATGGGGCATTCGTGCATTTCTGAAGGCACACGGGCCTCGTATGAGAGCGGAGTCAAAACAAAACTACAGGCTGTATGCTGCTTCCGATGCGGACGCAACCGTAGTCGCTCGCAACAGGATCATAGATAGCTGCCATACAGTTCTGTAGTTGCAATGCGACAGCTATGGACACAACTGCGCAGTTAGCATGCATGGGCTGCAGCATGCATTTACTGCAGCTATCGGCTGCAGTAAAACACCTTTAACTATGTCCAATGTGCAAGCAAGTGTGCTCAGCCACTCAGCATGTTTTTCCCAATCCTGTTGCAATGTGCTTAAAAAATCACTGTTTAGTTGAACACGGGTGTAAACTAGTACTTTCGAAACATGTCGTCAACAAGTGTGAAGTTTTCCGCGAGTTGTTCTCCTTCGAGTGAAACACATGTATCTGTAATACACACATACACACACAAACACTCACACATACACCCACACACAAAGCTCATATTGTTGCAGTGTCCATCACTGCCTCGCACACCACCAGTAGAATGCACTACTCTTCCCTTTAAGTAAATAAAAATAGAGAAACAAATAGGGACAGAAAGAAAGAGAAGGAAAAGAAATAACAAAAAGAAAAAGAAATAAGGGAAAGTTCACAGGAAGGAAAAATTCAGTTTCTCAATTTGGTGAGACTGTGACATATGATCGCTTCATTTAAAATTCTGCTCTCTTGCTCATGGAGCGATGTGTTGTGCATACTACCAGGTTCACCTGTTTAGTCACAGATATGGCCCAGTGTTTGATATTACAAAACCTGACCAAAAAATACTTAACACTGACAAAAGAAATACTTTGCCACTGCTGCAAATATGTGCACAGTAATTCCTGGGAAGCTAAAGCAGCAATATGGCTTTGTGAAATCCTTGTACTGTCGAATCCCTTCATAACAGACACACACCAGGGAGCAGTTTCTGCTCCTATATGTTTTCATCTTCTGATCAACCCTTATATCTATATGGTCACGCCATAACTAAACTGACTGCAAAGGAGGCTACAGCGTGTTGCAAAGGGTACCATTTACCTTAATGTAGGTGACTTGCACAGTTTTTCTCCACCACAACTTTCTTAGCTTACTTCGTTATCATTTTCCTTTGTTTCCACAACAAATCAACCGCATCTAGCAGCCAACAGTGCTGCATTTAGAGTTGAAATATACAGTGGAACCTCGTTAAACCGTACTTGATGGGGATGCGTAAAAAGTACGCTATGGCTTACCCAAAAATAAAGAATATGCACTTACCCGCGTGTGAAATTAAACGCGCCAGTTGTTGCTGCGGTGGCCTCACAGCAACAACTAAGTCATCCAAATGGAAGGCCAGTTTGCCCATTAAGCCTCTCAGCAAACAGTCGCATCATGTCCAGTGCACACACTGCCTCTCCAACTGAGGGACACAGCTCATCGTCAGCATTGTCATCGTCGCCGTCCCCAGTGTCACTTGTGCTCGGTAACCTAGCACTGATAGAGCTGACAATGTCACAGTTGGACAAGTCTTCAAAAGTTTCAACATCATTGTCGACATTGCAAAAGTCAGAAAACTGACTCTGTCAATGCCTCCCTGATGCTCCAATACTTTAGCAATCAGTGCCTTCCAGTCATTGCCATCGGTGCTTCCCCTGTCTGCATCGCTTCGCTTTGGCTCATATGGTAGGTGGGCACAACGAACTGTGCACGTGTGAAGCAGTTTTGAACCATCGCAGCTTTTACCTGGTGCCACGAATACGCTAGCAAGCTGATGGCACTTAGCATGTCAATGTTGTAGGTTTTGCCACTTTCAATGGCAAGCAGCATCCCGCACAGCATATTCTTCTGGTACAGTGATCTCTTGTTATAACGAAATCGCTTTACTCAAAATTTTTTCTGGTCCTTACCCAAATGCATGCATTTGAACCCGCATTACTCGAAGCACGTTGTAGCTAGCTCCGCTTGGAGCAACCTAGTGAGGCCTGCATGGTGCCACGTGGCTCCACAGCACCATGAAGGCAACCGTCCTCATCACCGTACCAGCATGCACGGCGGGCACCATTTCAAAGTAAATGTGCGCCGCTGCAACCACTTTTCTTCCTTGGTGCACCCATGTTTGAAGGCACAGAGCCGGTGAGTGTGCTGACAAATAGTGCGCGATGGAACAGGCAAAAATACTACTCTGTGCAGCATGCGGAATGCTAGCGCTGGCACAAGGTCACTCAAGCAACTTAAGTCCTTTTATGTTGGTGCGCATCAGTCACATCGCTGCCACTGCCACCCACGTTCAGCTGTCATTTACCCGGGTTGAGCGCTAACTGCGCATGCGTTGGGATCTCTGCTGGACTATCGCAGGCCGTGCGATTGTGTGTTGTAGTGTTGTTGAAGTGCTTCACGCCCTACGGGTTCGTTTGCGACCAACAGTTAGAATGGCTCCTTGATGCTCGGGGTAATAATGTCAGACTTTAGAGCAGAAATTTCTGCTGATGAGAGGTACAGGAAGGCAAAGTTTGATAAAATTTAGAGAAAGACGGCTGGCAGTGGTGCCTGACGATAACCAGACCTCCTGTGATACTTGTGAGGCAGTGCATAGAATCGCTGGCAAAAAAGCTGAAGGTGAACGAATTAACCCAGTGTCGCACAGGCACTTCAATCACGATCAACGGCGATCTGCTTAGATGCTGCTACACATTCTCTGAATCGTGATCAGGCCTTATCGAGTTCAAGACGACCACGATCTGCGCATCGTAACTTGGCTGACGTCAGCGCCAAGCTCTATCTGTATCATACCGGTGTCAGACGGGCACTTCAGTCACGAATAACGCTGATCTAGATTATTCTCGTTCCAGTTCCATGTTAGTCGCTGCTACATGGTCGTTACTTTGATGAGGCCCGATTGGGATAAAGACGACTGAAATTTGCGCATCACAATTTGGCCAACAACGTCAAATGCAAGCTGGATTAGTTTGGCCCATGTAGGAGCATCCACTCTTGGTCACGGTCAAAATATCTGACCCGGATTGACACTAATTGAAAATCAAAATGCCCCTGTGACAATGAACTTAGTTTAAACTGCGCAGCTGCTGTCTGTTGATGGTGATCAGAAAAAAAAAAGGGACAAATCAAGATCATCATTGGTAGTGATTCGAAATGTCCGGATGACACTGGTACCATTCGCATTGCCTAACCCTCCTGTTTCTGATTTCACTACAGTTACGCTCGCAGAAATAATTGGCATTATTGGTGGCTGTCATTTCTGCTCCTATATAGCGTTTTCAATTCCTTGCAGGTGTAGCACAATGTAAGCACATTTTTTAAAGATTTCAACGAGCGGTCGCTTACACTGAAAATCGAAATACTGCTTATAATGAAATTTTTTGCTGTCCTGCTGATTTCATTATAACGAGGGATGACTGTACATGTGTTTCATAAACTGAATGATTCTCTTGACCAAGATTACCCTCACCTGAGGTTACCCTGAGACAGTGCCATTGTGTTAGCTGGCAGGAACTCCAGCTTCATGGCAGAGAGGTTATCAAGCTTCACGTGAGCTGGCGTGTTACTGATAACCATCACAATTTTCCTTCCGCCTGCCGCAAAGTGATGGCTGAGATGTGGCACATACTCCCCAAGTAGTTTTGAGGTCATTCAGACCTTGGTGTTGCTATAGTACAACACGCCTGACAGAAGCTTTCCACCGTTGAAGCATATTGGCTTTGTGGCCTTGCCAATAACAAGGAGCCGCTACTGCTCAGTTCCTGCCATGTTTACTGTAAATGCAACAGACTTCGTTCACTTGTTTACCAACCATGAGAAAGTTAGAGCACAGTTTGGCAGCATCTTAATAAAAAACCGTGCCGATTAATTCATGCTGAATACATATTCTGGGGCATACTCCTGCAAGATTTGTCGCAGCTTGTCAATGGCCCAGTCCTCTGTGCTGTTGTTATGTGCCGCTGCGCATTCACTGACAACAACTTTTGTGGTTAAATTGCATAGCATCTTAAATCCAGTGAGCCAGCCACTGCTGCAGACAAAACTATCATGGCTCATCTGTGTGCGCAAAGAACTGAACTTTTTCCATGAGGAGGGGTCCTCTCACAGGCAAGTTTTTTGCCCTTGCTTTCTTCAGCCAGCGCTTTGACGTGTGGGTAGCTTGAACGACAATGCTAGAGGTTGGACGGTGCCCCATTCGGAAGCTTCTCCCTAGCTGTCCAAATACCACAAACTGTTGACAGTGGTAGGCCTTTCTCATGAGCCAACACAGAGTTCTTCGCACCATGTTGCATCGCATTCACGATGGCGAGTTTTTCTTTGATGGTCAGCATGCGATGCTTCGCTTGCCTATTTGACATTGTGCAGTCCTGAGACAATGACACCATCTCAGGAGATGCACGTTCCAACAAAATCGCACGCAAAGCCCTGGACACAAACAACGTGGCCAACAAACAGAACAAATGCGCCACTCGGTATCCTCCCGCCCATCGGCTAGCTTCGGCTCGGCTGCATAGGTGGCCTCGGCGACTACTGCTCTCGTGGGCTCTCGCCGGCAACGGGATCTTGCTAGACCACTCTGCCATGGCTTCCAAGAATGTGCATGGCACAGTTCAGAGGCTGGGCTCCACAATGGCCCTAGAGATATGCATGCATGCACACAACGCATAGCTTGAACTCGGTCAACTCCATGCATAAGTGGTTGGCCGTAGGGGCATGAGACTGAAACTGAGGACTACGATTGTCATTAGACGAGTGAATAGTACGTATTATCTGACATATACATGATGTACCATTACAGCTTAAAGCAGGCAACAACTTAGTCGGGGATTCGTCTTAACTATGCCTAAAAAGAAACTACGGCTTATGTGGGTACGGTTTAATGAGATTCCACTGTATGTTCCAAGAAAAACTGTGAACCAGGATTTGAGAACATTTTAACATTTACAGCCAGTTGTCCTCAGGAGCGTGTCTGTTACAAAACTAATGGGAAAGATAGGGCAGCCAACCATGTGAGTAAATGATGCCTCTTGTACCCAGCTATCTCTTATAGCAGTGCCTCTTATAAAGGTGTTCAAGTGTGCTCCTGCTTTTGCATTTAATTGCAAGCATCCTACAGTGGGATGGGAAATTACTACAATACTGGAAAGGTTTCATAGACTACGTGCTAAGGTTAGTTCAGCACACAACTGTGCAGCAGGTCCTGCTCATACATAGCTTGGCTAGTAGCTAAGTTTGCGACATTTAACACTAACTAAATAAGTGGAAATAAGGAGCTTAATTTACTTTGCTCGAACCCCTTCTTCACCATTGGTGAATTTCCCCCAACACACTTTCCTAACAAACTGAAATCATTTTTCTTTCTCTCATGCTGGGAAGACTTGAGGATGAATGTCTGTAGACAGGCAAGAAAGAACTACGTTTAGCTCTTTCAATTTACTTGTACTTGGCGTGTATCTAGACTCTACTTATAACAAGAAGAAGCACACTGGGCTAGGAAACAATGATGATATATTTATAAAACAGTAACAAAAGCAAAAAAAGAAGAAGAAAGAAATAGGGAAAGGTCATCAAAGGGGAGGAAAAACTGCCACTGGCATTTCATAGCCATATTCAAAAGGAAAAAAAATGGGAGGCATTTCCTGCAAACCTTCTTTGGCCATGTGGTGAAGACCAGAAGGCCAAGGAGAATTGAACAGTGAGTAAGTGTTTGTTGGCAATTCAGGCCCCGATGTCTGCGCTGAACCAGTTGGGGAGCCCACCTGGCAGCCATTGACCTGCATAAGCAAGACATCACGTACTCGCACAATACATTAAGACCAGTCAACATGAACTCTCTGCCTACTAAGCTTCCTGGCCAAAAATGATGTAAAAATACTCAAATTTTATTCTATTTCCCTATGCCCCAACCAATTCTACTTTTCTTTGAACAACCAAATAATTCGTGAAAGCCACTGCAATTGTAAGCATGACAGACAATATACTTTTAAAATATTGGGACAGAAGAAAGACTTCACTGCAATAAACAAAGAAGACCCCTCAAAAGTCTGCACATATGCCTGTGGAGAAATGCTATGTAGGGGTTCAACACCATCAACTGTCAAGCATACTTTGAAGCCATGCATGGACATGAAAACAAATCATGGAGTGGGGGTTCATGTTTATCAGCATCCACCACCAATGTGACAACAAACTGTCTTTACCAGAAGATTGAGTTTCCATGGAGAAATGCTGCTCCAGACTCATGAGAGCAAAACTTCGAAAAACAAATGCTTTCATTCACTTTTTTTTTCTTCAGAGAAACCGTTGCAGGCACATGCATGCACAAAGGCAGGTGCTATTTTTCTGAAGCCAGTTGCCAGCAACTAAACAGTTTGGGGCAACACTGCAGATGACTCTGAATGACTGTGAGTGATATTTTTACATGACAGCAATAATACTGGTACTCATAATTATATGGCATGTGCATGTGTATATACCGTATTTACCCGCGTAGTGAACACACTCACATAGTAAATGTACCCCCAACTTTAACCGTCAAATTCCGGATTTTTTTTTTCTCCCGTGTAATAAGTGCCCCCAACTTGTGCGGTTCCGCGAACGGCCGCGGTGTTCGGGAGCCGTTCTGCATGGTGATTCAATGCTCCTGCATCCCAATAAAAGTGCCACACGTGGTCGCATGCGAGCAGTGGTAACATTTACTTGCACTGCTGCATTTTTCTGTGCTGTTGCAGTTCCTTCACACTGTTTGCTGCGGTGTGCTGCCATGCATGCAGCACAGGCTGGCGCAGCTAAGCCTAAGCATGGCTGGGGCATGGCCTCCATGATTGCCACGATGTAACGTCATGCTAGATGCGTACAACTGAGAGGCTCAGCACACATATGAGGGAGAAATACGATGGCGAGCCGTTTTACATGTGGTGTTGGGAAATATCTATTCTCCCGCTATGTAAACTCCCTAAATTATCGAGGGACTTTCGTTATGGCCACCTACGAACGCCTAACGCTGACGTGGCTGGGCATCTCCAAGATCGCATCGGTGATGTAGCAACCGTTTTTGGTTGGCTGTAAGCCGGCGTGGCGAGGATCGGTGGCCTACATGTTGTGTGTCATGGCATTGTTATGGGCGGGACCCGTGGCAACATAGAAACTATATGCGCGGCGAGGACTGCTGCGTGCCACTCATTCGTTTCTTTTTTTTTTTGCTGTCGATCGTTCGACAGCATCGCCATTTTTCCAGCTTTGTGGCAGTGTGGGCTAAGCATGCGTTAAATGCAAGTAAAAGGCCATTGCATTGGAACACTACGCAGCCACCATAAAGACTATCACGGCAGGTGCCAAGCCATGTGATACCGATGCCATAGCTCTTTTTCTACTGCTTTTTCAATAAAATTTCATTGCACGTGTGGCTGTAGGCATTACCGTGGGTCGCAGTGCCGTTTTTTTTGCATGTAAAATGTTTCACCCACCCCGAAAAATATGTCAGTAAGATATACCCAGCGTTATAAATGCACCCCCAAACTTTGCTTGTTTTTTGGGAAAAGAAGTGCATTCATTATGCGAGTAAATATGGTAATTAAGTGACAAAATGCGCTACATTATGTGATAGCTGGTTGCCCTCTCCCACTCAGTGCGCTTCACTGCAGTATGCCAGTGTAACATAGTGAAACATACAGCTGGAAGGGGCCACGAGCTGTCATGGGTCACCAGCACACCGGCGGCAACAAGCCAAAGCACATCTGCACTAGTGTGTCTATACTCTGGGACAGTTCAAGAAAAAAGCAGCGTTCCCCGTGAAAGGACTCCCGCTACAGCCAATAGTGCCGGTTGAGCCTGGTGCGGAGGCGGTCTGCCACAATGTCATGTTGATGGAGTGGCACCGTTGGCTGGAAGGGGGTCCTTTGACGGTGAGACACCATTTTTTTTCTTGACCTGTAATGGAGTATAGTGAGTGGCCTCTTTTGCTGTCGAGAGGAATACTGGCATATACAAGGGTGCCGCTGCTTTATGAACATATGAAGCAGCTGTGATTCCTTTACAACATTAAATAACTGGAGGTGGTACTGCCAAGCAGAAGTACTGTATAGTCTGTTTCACTAGTTCCGTGCAGCAGAGCCAAGGCTGCTACGAGACCATCGAGCGCAGAATTCTTCCGAGGCAAGATGAAATGCCATTGTTCAGACATGTACACCCCGCTTCATCTTCCTCCTTCCAGGGCTGCACCCGCCATTGCCGCAGAAGAACACGTTTAACATGCATTCGCCCTCCTGGTTGGTCAAAGAGGCCTGTAGCTTCCACAGTGCTGCATGGAACTTCTGAAACAGACTATAGTACAATGTTTAATTTTCCTGCAAACTTGCGTTGTCATCTCTGGTTGATGAAAAAGTTTCTTGTAAAACCCAATAATAGTATTCACATTGAAAAAATATCCTATTCGATGTGCACTTGATTCTCAATATTCAAATTAACTTTGAAATTGAAAATTTGATATTTGCATAGCCCTAGTTAATTAAGGTGCCAAAGGAACAGTGACTATGATGTGACTGGAACAATGTAATCTTCAGTGAAAAGGAAAATTGAAAGTAATAAAAGGATTAGAATTTAAGATATTCTCGGTCTCCAAGTTAAAAACATGTCATCGGGAGACCTAATGCACATTCTGATAATATCAGACATGGGTGGAGAAGTGTTCTTTTCTGGCTCGTGAAAAAAATCTTTTTGAATGCTGGACTTTTCATTAGAGTTCTATAAACAGTAAGAGGTTCCTTGCAACGTTTTCACTCCAGTTACGGTTTTCTTCTTGGCAAAAAACTGTGAGTAAAGTGCACGCATCCTATATGAAAGCAACACTTCAATAAACAGTTCTTGGTGGCAACATGACATCAATTCACACTGAGTAGACAAAATGATTTGTAGTCTACTTTGATTTGCAGTCCCTTTCATTTCCTGGGATATACCGGGCATTTCAGAAATTGTATCCATGGCTAGTATAAATAAAGAGGAGCAGATATTTGTTCAATTTTTGTGGAAGTGCTTTGTTCACTGTGGCACGCACTGCAAAATGTGTAGGACCAAATATATGAACAGTAAGTAACAAAATTAGACTCACTTTTAAACCAGAACAGCTAGACCCTCAAACCTATTTGGAGAATGGAAGTTATTTATACAGGGAACCCATATCCATTCTTATATTTGCAAAAGGGGGATGCTGCTCATTTCTACCGATTTATAAAAACGATTAATTTCACCCAGGGAACTGAAACTGAGTGGTGAAAGTGGATGTAAAAAGCGCCTTCATTCTTCCTTTCTTTTGATATATTACTGAATAAACAGGAATATAAGTCAAGATATTTTTAATAAGACAACGAGCTAAAGTCACCCCTCGTGTTACATAGTGGTGTTTAGCTGACAGTGTGTCGCCATCTGGCAACATGTGGCATGCATGAGTGTCAAAAGCCACACACCCAGCCGTATACCCATCCAAATCCAATAGCAGGCATTTTTTCTTTAGTGTCCCCATTTTCTTTGTGTTTGTGTCACGCTTCCGATCTGTTCAGTGTTTTCCGCTCCGATTGACGACGTGTCTGATTTTTATAGTGTTTTTTTCTTTTTTTTTCGTTCACTGAATATGAGTAGCGGCACGAGGAGGCAGTTCTCAGTTGCTTTAAACTAATTGTTAAGTTCACTTAAGTGAATGGCAACATGGCTGCTTAGCGCCACTTTGGCGTTTCGATAAAAAAAAAAAGCATGCGCAGTTGGAAAGCGCAGAAAGGGAAGCTGGGAAAACATTGTTTTGTGGGTGAAGTGCAGTTCATCCACAGCTAAAGGATACGCTCGCGGACTTTGTGCAGGAAGTTCATGCGTGCTTGCTGCCAGTGACTGTCGATACCATTCGCAACAAAGCCGTGTAGCTCGCTCGAAAAGCTGGGCTCACAAGAGAAGAGGTCCGTTCACCAAACTTGTGGGTGCATCGATTCACGAGACATAAAGGGTTTTCTCTCCGCTGGCGCACATCCATCTGCCAAAAGTTGCCGGAAGAGTTTGAGGACAAGCTTGTGAACTTCCAGCGCTTCGTGAGCCGGCTTCGGGAGGAGAAGAACTACATGATAGTGCAAATTGGCAACGCTGATGAGACCCCCGTGTGGTTTGACATGCCTTTGTTGACCACGATCACGGAGCATGGCACCAAGGATGTGAAGCTCTTGTCCACTGACAACGAGCACTCGCACTTCACCGTCATGCTGGCTTGGCTTGCACGGCAGACGGTAGAAAGTTGCCGCCCTTCATCATTTTCAAGCGAAAAACAATGCCGAAAGAAGCATTCCCGCCCAGTGTTGTCGTTCGTGTAAACCAAAAAAGGATACATGGATGAGGCCATGATGCTCAAATGGATACAAGTAGCCTGGAACCGTCGGCCAGGTTCACTGCTGTGTCCTTGCAGTATGCTTGTGCTGGATGCGTTTTGTGGTCACCTGACCGACGCTGTGAAACGCACTCGGCAATTGAAAAACGGACCTCGTCGTGATACCAGGTGGTGTGACGTCCACCCTCCAGCCGTTTGACGTTGTGCTGAACAAGCTGTTCAAGGACAGAGTGCGGTTGGAGTACTAGGAGTGGACGTCCGACGACAACCCAAAGACACCGACGGGCTGCCTACAGAGGCCTCTGCTTGTACAGTGGAATCCCATTCATACGTTTTTCAGCGGACCGGGCGAAAAAAAACGTAACAGCCAGGAAAACGCAAGAGTGAGGAAAGCTCCGAAAATGAATGAGAACAGGGCCGCTTTGACTTCAAACAATTTATTTCAGCAAGGTGGAGCCATCAAGGTCACCGACCGATAATTCGGACAGCCGCACAGTACCGTCAGTGCCCTCATAGACTTAATGTGTTAACATGACCGACATTTAGGACGGTTTCTAGCTCTAAATTCGATAATTCGTTCGCGGCTGCCGAGCGCAGTGAATGGGCCGCCATTATAGCCTCCGGTGCCCCGATGAGAGAAAGTATGGCCTCAGAGATTGCAATCAGAACTGTGATCATTGAGGCTTAGTTCCAGCGTGACGCGCCAATTTCGGAGGCAAGTCGCCGCGTCACTGCGATCAGCGTCAGGTCCGCGATTGCTCGATAGCGCTTTCACATTCCGTCTTCAGTGCCTGTTTACCGCATTTACCCGCATAATTTGCGCACACCTGATATTTAGCCAGCTTTACAAAAAAAAAAAAAAAAAAATTCTCGCATATTTTGTGCTCGCCATCCAGCCAGAACCAGCTCGCTGGCGCGCGCACGGACAGACTGCACAGGCGAGCGCAGTCATACGCAAAAGGGGCTGCGGGTGCGATGTCCCTTTTTCCGATTATTTTCTCCGGAAGTCCCCGAAGCGCAAAGTACAGTCGCTAGAATAATAGCACGCGAGTGGGGACGACGAAAACGGCTGAATCATCTCCGTCGCTCGGAGACGATAACGTCACCCCTATTGGGATGCCTGCAGTCGAAGCGGGGAGGAAATGCCCCGCCCGTCTTTAACGAGCATGAAAAGAAACGCGGGGTGGGGGGGAGTGTCGCTCGGCTGCCGAGATAGCGCTGGCGCTCGCGCTATCTCGGCAGCCATCAGCGGGCGGGGATTCCAGCAAGCATGACCAAGACTGTCAAAAGTCAAATCAAAATAGGGGTGCGCAAGCGGGTATGGCGTGCCAGGTTGCGACGCATCATGCGGGAACAGGCCCACAGTTGCGGCGTAACAGCGGGGTTTGCAATACATGGGATCCTATGGAAGCTATGCCGGGACTGATGAAAAACAACGTAACAGCAGGGAAAACGCAGCAGTGAGGAACGTAACAGCGGGGTTCCACTGTAACTGTCTGCAGCTGGGTGCTTTCCGCCTGGCGTTCCTTGCCAGATTCTATGGTGGAAAATGCATGTTGCATCAGCAACTCGCTGGATGTCACGGAAGACGACGCACTGTGGAAGGCGGCCAGCGAAGAACTCTCATCTTCAGAAGACAGTGATGCTTCGTCTGACGAATAGGAACAGCTACGATGGTGGTTGAGGGGAGCTCTGACGATGGGTGGGCGGTGTGCCCGATTCACAAATAAATGTTTCGGCAATTTTGGGCAGTTTTGTTCTTTTTCTCTTTTGGTCACCTAAACTTGCGGGTTCGACCTATATTCCCACTTGACCATAGCCCGGTTCATATGGTACATAAAAATTTTAGTGCTGTAGTTCTTCCAGAAAAGAAGTTCTGGCGTAGCCTGCTAAAGACGCCGTTTTTCCTGACAATAGAGAAAGTTAACTGGGACCAAATGCAATTCGTAACACTTAAAACACTTCATGATTAGCACGTTCTGTGCATGGAGTTTTATAAAGGCTTTGCTTACTTCCACAAGCTGCTGTGGCATCCAGGGTGGCTGGGATGGGGGCGCCATTGTTGTTGACGGATTCCCCTGGAAAAGGTCGGCAGGAGTGCTGGCCATCTTGCTGGGCTCTATGGGCTGTGCCTGCTGCTGTGCCTGCTGCTGTTGCTGCTGCTGTTGCTGCTGCTGCTGTTGTTGCTGTTGCTGCTGATGTTGCTGCTGCTGGCGCAGCAGGTTTTCCAGCTGTGGACCCACCATGGGTTGGCTGCCGCCCACGTACAGCAGTGGTGGTGGCAGGGGCCCAGCTGCAGGAGCAGCCATGGGGGGGCCTACCTGGGTGGGCATGAAGTAATTCCACAGGTACGAAGGTCCCATGGTTGGTCCTGTCAAGGAGGGCCCACCAGCCACAAAGGGCGAGGCCTGCTGGGCAGCTGCTGCCTGCTGCCCGCCACCAGCATCGGCCTGTTGAAGAGAGTAGAGAAGACGAAATGGTCCAGCAATGATTACACCTCCTGCCCACATGGAACACAAGCATCCCAATAATTCCGGCCTCAGAAAACTGTAGCAACCTTTCAGGAAATTCAAACAACTCCTCCCGCCTACTCTACTGAGGTAGCATCTCTATCTGGAATGCACACATTTAGCAAAGGTGCGTAAGTGTCTAATAGATATTTATAATTTACTCAAATGATGATGTAAAATTCAACAGCCACAAAAGAAAGTTTAGACAAGTCACACATGACTACAAAACTATGCATCCTTAATTTTTTGCAGAAGACAGCACAGATTAGTTGGTACAGCGAAAGGAAGGGAGGCAGCATGTGTTTAGCACAGCTCAATTGACACGAATTTACGCTACAATAATAAGATGAATTAACCAGTGCATGACAATTATAATCTGTAATTCAAGGACTTGTGAGGGCGCTGAATTTGCCCCTTGTCTGGCACAGCTTATGTTGATTTTATGAAGGTGGTGCAGCAAATCTGGGAAATAACTGTATTACTACTGTGTAATATATTTTGCAAGAACAACAGTAAAAGACAAGGACTAAGAAAGAACACGACGCAGGTGCAGAGCCCTTGTTTCTTTTCCGCTTTTGTTCTTGCAAAATGAGTTCCTGCCAACTAGAGCAAGTGCCGTATATTGCCGCATATAAGTCGACTTTTTTTTAAAAAGAATTGGAGTGGCAAGTTTAGGGGGGGTAGGCTTATACGTGGAGCCATACATGACAAGGGGTGGGGGGTTAGAGGGAATAACAAACATCAGGCAACCAGCATTTACCTTCTAGTGTTTACCAAGCTTATTATTCTTACTATGTGCCTATTTTATAATCATATTACAGCAAAAACAATTTTAAAAATATATATTTTACTCATTTTTTTATGGTGCACGCAGCGTCCCGAGATTCTCATTCGCAAGCGCGAATCTTGGAGGTCGTTTGAACAACTTCGGCTTTGGCGTCGACTTCGGATTGGTTTTTGTGAATGCGGAAGCGCCATAGAGGAGGCGCTGCCGTTGTAGTGCATTGTGCGCGTTAGTTCTGAACGTTTCAGGCCTAGCAAGCTAAGCAAGCTCTCTGCTTCTCAGGAGCTTCGCCCTCATTGACTGATCACGAAATGGCACCAACTCATCGGCGCAGCTACAATGCCGCGTTTAAGCAGAAAGTGATCCTTCACACTGAATCGACGAGCAACCTTTCAGCGGAGCACGAATTCGGCGTGTCGGAAAAATGCATCCGAAGTTGGCGACTACAGAAGGAAAAACTGTCCGCGTGTGCAGGATCGCGAAAATCATTCCAGGGCCTTAAAGGGCCCATGACACCAAAATTTCAAACCCGATATGTTTGTGTTGTTTGGTTGTCGAACATCTGAAGGCACTTGTGGCCAAGTATTAACGGCGAACGTTGTCGTTAAGATATTTTAATATGTATTTAAAGTGACCAGAAATGCTCATCTGGGTTTGCGGCACCTCGCGACATCGTCACTAGCATGACGTAGTTTGTGGGCCATCTGTGACGTTTCACTTTTGTAAGTTGATATCGTGACGTCACAGAGAGACAAGGGCGCGCCGCGCTATGGCCTCCGAGCGTGGCCTCCAAGATCGGCTCTCGCAGCCGATCGCGGAGGCCACGCCAAAAGCCGTATTTTTCTGCTTCCTCTCCGTGTTGGTCCTTCAAGCGTACATTGTACACACGTTATGATGCAAAGCGAGTGTGGCGAGCTGGTCTGGCGCTCGCGCTCTCCGCAACGTCACCGAATCTTGAGCTCAAGTGATCAGTGCATGCGCTCACTTCCGACAGCCGCCGCGCTAGCCCCGCGGCGCTAGTTTCTTGCAGCTTTTGGCGCGCGTTTCGAAGCTTCATTAAATCTGAACAAAATTAACGACGCTGTGACTAATTAGACTTCACGCTGGAGAATTTGCCACTCCATGCCGTGATTACAAGACACTGTTCTACTCATTAGAACATAAAAGTATCCAACAAAAAAATAGCTGTCATGGGCCCTTTAAGGAAGGCAAGTACCCTGCCATCGAAGAAGCAGTCGAAGAATGGGGTTACCGAACAGCGGGACAAAGGTCTGAGTGTGTTTTACGAGGACATTCAGGTGAAAGCTTGCAGTGTTGCAAACGAGTTGGAAATCTCCCACGACGACTTCAAGATATTAAAAAAAATGGGTGACAAACTTCATGAGTCGGAACGGACTCAGCCTCAGGGGGCGCACTACTGTGTGTCAAAAGCCACCCGATGAATATGAAGAAAAAAAAGAAGCCTTCTTGAACTTTGTGAGTGATCAGAAGGCGCAACATGCCTTCACGCTCGGCCAAATCGGCAACGCCGATCAGACACCTGTCTGGTTTGACATGCCAAGCAAGCGGACTGTGTCAGCCGAAGGTGAGCGGCAAGTGTGCCTGATGACGACGGGAAACGAGCACAACCGATGCACAGTAATGCTCTGCTGCACTGCTGATGGCCACAAACTGCCACCTTTCATCGTCTTCAAACGGAAGACTATGCCCAAGGAGAAATTCCTCCAAAAGTTATCATTTGCGTGAACGAGAAGGGTAAGTTTTACACCGAGGAGATGGTGCTGGAATGGTTCCATCTCGTCTGGCTCGGGCACCCAGGCAGTCTCCTCAGGCCCAAGAGCATGCTAGAGCTCGACTCGTTGGAACGTGCGAAGAGAGCCGTGGCCAACGCTGAGTGCCAGTTGGCGGTCATCCTGGGCAGCTTGACTCCTGTGCTCCAGCCTCTTGACGTGGCGCTGAACAAGCCATTTAAGGATCGGGTGGCGGCACTTTACAAGGACTGGATGGGCGAGGACGACAAGCCCCAGACGCCGACGGGAAAGGGTGAAGCGGGCTCCTCTGAGCACTGTGGCACAGTGGGTGTGCGACGCGTGGTATGGGCTGCCAGACAGCATGGTGCGCGAAGCTTTCGTGAAGTGTGTGATCACGACAGCCACATGAAGACCTCCACATGTCATCTGCTGGCAATAAATTTTTGTCGTCAATGCGGCCCATTTCTTTTAATAATTCATTTTCATTTTTTTTTTTCAATTTGGGGGGTCAAAAGTTAGGGGGTTCGACTTATATGTAGAGTCGAGTTAAATGTGGCAATATACAGTATATATTCTAGCACTAGTAGTAAGCGAGATAACCACTACCTTGACTTAAACATTGTGCTAGCAAGCTTGCAAAGCTCACACATACAGAGAGCTCCTGATCATGTTCGAGAATTGCAACGAATGTGTTGAATGAAGCCTACCAAGCTGAAGAGCGGCTGTGGCTGTGGTGGTGGCATTGGAGCGACCCCTGGGTCAAAGGTGAGAGGAGCAGCAGGCCCATTCAAGGGCTGTCCATTGGTGGTAGGGGGCAGATGGAAGCTCACACGGCTACCACTGCTGCTTGTACGCCTGCAAATAAGTGTATATAACGTGTTTGGCACTGAGGTACACCTCAAGGGTATCAACGAAGGGACATTAAATATTTGAATTTGAACACCTTCAAGGCAAAGACGTGCACTTAGTTTCAACAGTCTATGAAGGAATGCTTAAACCAGAGAGGTATTCCTGAGAATAATGAGACTTATTGCTGTTTCAGCTCTTGTTCACTCCACTAACATTTTTCACCAGGCTGAGAACCTGCAAGGCTTTTTAACTGGTACAATACAAAAAGAATCCGCTACACTGTGGTCGACAATAAACTGGACAGCAGGTCTCGCTGCAATAACAATCATTTACAATTCCACCAATAGTTTCCCAAGACCTTAACATCTTTGAAGACAGCCTGTGTCATGCTCAAAGGGATTGTAGGATTAAAACAAAAAGTGCCCACTGCTGTAATTATGAAATTTGATTCTTCAAAGCTTAAAAAAGCATGGACACCCTAAATTTGCTATGATAATTTTATCACCTTGTATAGAAGGCCATTAACTGTGTTATTGCACAATTTATACAGACTAGTCCACTGTTCCGAAAATTCTACCCCAACCAAGGAGTGACAAAACAGGGAAGTGTCAAATCGTGGCAACATCACAAGGGCTGGTGATAGCAATAATTCGATGTGTTGTCTACTCCACTTCACTATTTCATATGTATGCCTGTATTTTATGGTACAAGTACACTCATACATCATTATAACATAAGTGAATACATTTGAACTTCGTTATAATATAACGGGATATAACAAAGTAAATAATATTCACCTTGAAATCTCCACAGACATACATGCCTTTGAAACACCATTTTAATGAAGTGAGAATGACCTTTCAATGGATATAAC
This sequence comes from Hyalomma asiaticum, assembly GCA_013339685.2. NCBI lineage: Eukaryota > Metazoa > Arthropoda > Arachnida > Ixodida > Ixodidae > Hyalomma > Hyalomma asiaticum. The sequence continues at coordinate 90,140,629 of CM023481.1, forward strand.
CGAACTAAAATTGTCTCAGAAGCCAAAAATCGCACCAGAAAGAAAAAATATTCGGCTGCTGCAGTGTTCGGCACTGCGATTAAAAAAATCCTGTGGTCAAATAAAATGTCTGCCACACATTCCCGTGTGTAGCTGATATTACCGTTGCCTTCCTCCATCCTATTGCAGTCCTCACTCGCCATCCTCGCTTTTTTTTTTTCCCCCATTTCTCTCGCAGGAGCTAGATATCTAAGCATGTCCTCGATTGAAGTGTGCCAATCTCGGAGGTCATGCAGATTGAGCATTCAGACGGCCGGCTGTAGAGATATGAGGGACAAATGAGATAGAGAGCCGTTGCTTGTGTGCGCTGGTGAGAGATTAGTGCATCCACTTCTCTTGTTAAGGCCACCCACGAAAGCTGCTGAATGCTGATGCGGTTGGACATGGCCTCCAAGTGTGCATCAGCGACGTGCCGACCTTGGAACCGCAAGCAAGCCAAGCCAGCATTGGCACGGTGAAGTTCATTGGCCTACACACCGTATGCGTCGTAGTGGCAATGACGGTGCACTTGGTAGGCCGCCGTCTGCTGCTCGTTCACGATGAGCATAGTTTCGCTGTTGACTGTGGGACAGCATTGCTGTTTCTCTGGTTTCACGGTAATGCGGACGAGCTGTGTGCTAAACGGAAGGTGAAAGATGATTGCACTGTGAAAGCACGCGGCCTGTTGCTCTGGCTGCTGATTTGCATGGTGCTGATGAGTAGTTTTCCTTTTTTTGTGCGTTTGTTTTTTATACTGCCTTTATAAAACATATCACATATGCATGGCTTTACTGTGGGCCACAGTGCCATTTTCTTATATGCACAATAAAATTACTGCACCCGAAATGGTGGATATTGTAGTTAAGGGGGAGGCTACCATAGGACATCAAAATTTTGTTTATTATTTATTTTATTAATCTTAATGAAATTTTCAGGATAGGCTTACAGCAAATGCATTTGAAGAGCCACCAAGTTTCATGCACCTATGTTGACTAGTTCCCAAGTTACATACATGTAGCCAAGAAGTCCGCATGGGTCCCTTTAGTTGGGGCCTGGAGAATATGGAAGATGAGCTAGCACTGTGAAATTCACTATGATGATCCTTGGATAAGTACCCTAGGCCAAGACAGAGCCCTTCTTTTAAATTGCTTTGCTGAAAATTTTTAGCAGAGCACTGGATTTAGTGTTGCTGATTAGGCTTTCATCAATGAAATCTTACATATAGCAAATTACAGACAATATACCTGAAAAAAAAAAAAAACGAGCTCGTGTTGCCCTGACAAATTATTTAGGTACAAAATAAAAGAAACCTGACAGAAATCAGATCAGCGGTTTCAGAGATATCTCTGGACTAAGTAGCTTCACCTGCGAAAAAAGTCATATTGAGCAAACGTGGTTTGAAAATTGCAAGCACTGTTTTGGGTCTAAAATGATCCTGCAGTGTAACTAAATGCATTTTATGGCTTTTTTTTTCCTTTGCCAGCTCTCTTGATTTTGTGTTCTCGCTTTTTCCATAAATGGGTTACGGTCACTGTACATTCCCGTACCACGTCAACTGTGCATTCCCGTACCGACGGCGCAAAACACACAAGCGTTGGCAACATTGCTGCAATCATCTCGTACCGATAAATAGAAGCTTCTTCACTAGGAGATGCATCGACGTAATCATCGTCGATGCGTCTCCTAGAACGAGAGAGACCAAATCCAACTGCTTACGAAAAGTGTTGATGATGCCAGGATTTCTCTTCAGCCTTGTGGTTACCCTGACCTGGTGCCTGCAATGATATGAATGGCGGCCTCGTAATAAGTTGGCAGCACAAGCATTGAGATATTTTATATACACCTACTGAGTTTTCACAACCAGAACTATCTAAGATGAAAGAAGAAAAAAGGGGTAGCAGTAAGGCTGTGAATAAATTTTTTTAAAAAGAAAGGTGGACTGAAAGAAATGTTTGACTATAAACAAGCTCTAACTAGATAAAGCAGCTGTAACATGTTGCAGGCAAGTTGCTGTACAATAAAAACACGGAGTTATGCAGAGGCACAGAAAGGTGCCATAACACATGCACAGGCACTGTCAATAAGGTTTAAATTTTTGAAAAGTAAGAAGACACAGAAATATATTCTAATTACAGCACACTTGTGTGTGCTTACTCTGGAGGAGGTAGAAGCGCTTTGGATACACAAGGATGCAAATAATGCCGTTCCGTCACAAAATATAGAAACATGCAACTGATGTAAACAGGAGCGACCATTAAGTAAACCATGTGGAAGTACCTGCACAAATGTAATGTTCTGTCTGTACAGGTAGAGATGCTTAATACACACTAACAAATAGTGTCAAGGAGAGCTGAAGCAGCACTGTTTGCTTACACCAATCAAATGAGCAATGAAGTACAGGCTATGCTAGTCTGCGCTAACTGCACAGTGGCCTTGTGCATGAAGCTGCTTCTCTGGTGCAAGTGTAAGCTTTGAGCCTATTCCTTCAAAATATATTTAAATCACTCCTACAGTGCTGCACCATGAACACAGATGACATGTGCTGTAAGATACGTAAGTATACTACATATGTGACAAACAAAATGTGTTTCGAAATGCCAGGAGTAATAGCAGTTGTTCTGTAGTACTCATCATCATCATCAGCCTATCTCGTGTCCACTGCAAGATAAAGGCCTCTCCCAATGCTCTCCATCCTTGCCTGTCCTGCGCGAGTTGATGGGAATGGCCAATTTGGTCAAAATTATCTATTAATTTTTTTTTCATGATCCTTGGACCTTCGTTTACCTCATGATGAAATATTGTAATGAAATTCGCAGTAGTAATCAAGAAAACGGCACTTTGTGTGTTGTCATCCAAAACTGAAAAAAAAATCAGGTTTCGGAAGGTGCCAATGTACCACAAATTGCACTGGCTCTTGTACGGCGGAGCACTGCCATCTTGGCATCATCATAAAGAAGAGAGATCAAAGCTGAAAACAGCTGAAGCACTGTATTTCTCCAACAAAAAATAAAACCAGTAAAAGCGAGCAGAAAATTAGCTGCTCAAAGTTAATATTTAACAGCTTCCATCAAGTAAACTTTGAGCTCAGTTTTCTCAGCTTCCCTTTTTTGTGCAGTTGCTGTCAGTCATCCCAGTGCCATTTCATAACTAATGAAGCTAAACTCATTCAGTTTTTTTAACTTAGATCCTGCAACATTGGAGAGCGCCGTAGAGATATTCATATTTATCTGCACTTCACAGAAAGTTTTATATTTGCATTCTTGCAAAAGTTGTTACTAAGAAACTATGTCGAGGTCATTTAAAAAATATTATCTGTGCTCATTTGGGCATAAAAAAATAAATGAATAGCTTTATGACATACAGTGGGTCTTGTGTATATGCTTAAGCAAGAATGGTACTGAAGTTATGTCTAATTAAACAATTCCTTTGGGGATGACTGTGAGGATTTGTCAAGTGAAATAACCCAAAAACTACAATAAACTTAAAACCGGTTTCATTTATGATATCTGCATAACAAATCACATGAGTGTGCCAAATTTCATCAATTTATTCCCATAGATACCAAAGATAATTTTCATTGTCACGGACTTCATATTTTGTCTGCAGGTAATCATCACGTCAGTAAACATCACTTTGGCAAATGTCTACAACCCTCAGTACTTCACAAGCACTAGTAGGCAAAAAAGTTCTCTGGAGTGTAGCGCAACTGTAAACTGCAGTGAGATCTGTGCATCTGCACCAATGAATTGAGGGTACTCTATTAAAACGCATCATTAACTGGTGCAAGAGGTGCAGTAAGCCACAGCTTAATCACAACAAACGTTAGGATCAAGTAGGTTGGTGTTACTCCTTTTGTTTCAACAGTATGAACCACTTGCAAAACCGTCGAATCTGCACTACTGCTATCGTAAACAGCCATCTGTCCAAGCTGGTGATGAAATGTGCTCTTGCAGTTATGATCACAGAGCTAAAAACTGTTGCAGTGGAAGCAGCCAAATTCATCACTGCTGAATGGCACATCAAGTTCATGGCCATGTGAAGTCCATGCTGATTGTTTTCTTTAACTTGCATGCAGTTCCTCACAAGGGATTAAGGGGGGGGGGCACCGGTCTTAGAGATGAAATTCATGAAAAAAATTGATTTTCTATGATTTTCTGAAGATGGTAGATTTGTAACATACATGCATTGCCGCAGATGCTGACCAAATTAATGACACCTCAGACAGATATTTCAGCCACAATAGCAGTTTATATCCCCAAGGCCATAAAAATTTTGGCCATAAAAAAGCAAGTAGGCTTTTTTCATGCCACACTGCTGCTGAGCTACGTATGTTGCAGCAGTAGGCATCCAAGTTACATCCCTGATAGCCACAAATCACCTAACAAGTATACTTCAATACTTTGTACTGCATTTGGTTCAAAATGAGCTTTATTCTTGCATTTTCTCAAAACATGCTTTCCCTCACCCTGCCTGTTTAGTGCAGCAATTTCTCAAGCTCTAGAAGAGATACAGCTTTACTTTTTTCTATATGTGAGGATTAATGTATGGAGCTTGAAATGCTTCAGGCACAGTCTTGTTTTCTCTCCCAGTAGTTTTTTCATTTACCCTTGTTCTTGTTCATTAGTAGCTACGCTACCACCACTGAACTGCAACAGGCTGCTAAATGACTAAATGTTGTTTGATTTGAAAACTACTTGCAGCATTTCAATCCCTGGACCTTCTGCTTTCCACTCATGCATTATAAATAACTTTCCGGCCACTGTACCTTTCTCTGATGTCTCAACAAATAATAGTAATTAACATTTCATTAGCCCATAACTACTTGAGTGATTAAAAAAGAATAGTACCTTTAGAATTAGAACAAAAAAATACACATATATGGGTGCTTTTGAACTGAATTCAATCAACATATGAACAAGACAGCTCCAGGTACCATGTCCCCCCTTAATACATTTTTAGGAATTAAACGTTTGCATGGTGAAGGTGTAATTCACAGGTGTAGGCATGCTAGGTGCCGATATATCTTAATGAAGCTCTTCTGAGGTATCTTTGGCAACAGGTTTTCAAACTGTATTATTCATCTTCTTTCTTCCTTTTATGTGGATACAGTAGACACTTGTTTTTTCAGAGTGATCAAGAACCCAAGGACAGTGGGTTCCTGGATTTCAAACAATTCGCAACCAATTAGCCCTGCAACATATTCTGCTAAGCAGGTTCCTCAAGATTACCAGATGTCTGGCTGTACTTATCAGGTCATAGATGCCACATTTCATCTTTAGTGCCCTCAAGCTTTTAGTGCCCTTAAGCTGTTACTCTAGCCAGTTCTAGAATAATCCAATTACTTGTATAGCAGTGGGACATTTCCTGATAGCTTTAAGAAGAATCAGTCTGCAATGAACAGTCTCCTGGTAAACCTAACGGGCAACAGATGAATCGCACTGTATTTTATAAAATTTGTTGCGTTTATCTGTACACACTCAAAGAGCACAGAGTATATAGTAGCTAGTGAGTTATCAGCAGCTACTGTGCAAGAAAGACAACTTACGCATCGTTCATTTCTTCCTTATGCAAAAGTAGCTGATAAAAATGCGAAAATTTTGACTTGTGGACATCAAAAGACAAAAATTGCTGCTCGTCTTGTAGCATGGTTTTACGTAGCGGCAGTGCTACAAAAACATATTCAGAATGTTCTACTTATACAGAATGGGCCGAGCCCGATCGTGGTGGTCTAGTGGCTATGTGATTTGACTGCTGACCCAAAGGTTGGAGGATGAACCCCCAGCTGTGGCGGCCAAATTTCAATGAAGGCGAAATGCTGAAGGCCCATGTACTGTGCGATGTCAGTGCACGTTCCTCAGGTGGTCGAAGTTTCCGGAGTCCTTCACTAGGACGTCTCTCATAACCAAATCATGGTTTTGGGATGTAAAACCTCGTAATTATAAGATCAATCAAGCTAGCGACCCATATTTCATTGCCCATGCTCTGTTGTGGAGTTACAGTGCTGAGAACTTGCAACAAAAAGTGGGACGTATATGTTCCATTGTCCAACAAAGGGCTAATGGTACTAGTCCCTGGCATCTGGTGAACTTTTAATTGACTTGGGTTTAAGTGAATTCAATCACAGATGATTCACACATGCATATCCAAAGTGGATAGAAGCCATGCACTATTTTCCATTTTTCTACACATGGCCAATACCTGCATATCCAATGTGGGTATGAACCACAGATGACTATTATTGTTAATCGTGCATAACTGAAGAGCATGCCATGTTATTGATGTCACAACCCACCAAGTCATGTTAAGCACACTTTTGTACCTTTTCTGGCGATTTAGATGTATATCAAGTGAACAAGACCAGACTTTCCTATTTTTATCCGAATGTTTTATGGACAAACTGAACTTCCGGACTGCTGGGGGCAAACAGAGGGTGCCCCATAGGGAATATAATGCCACTAGGCGTTAGCACCATCATATTAAAGGGATACTGAACAAAAATCTGAAAATATCATGGGAGCATTGAAATTCGACTCTAACAACGCCCTTGATCCTGTACGCAGTGTTCATTGCACTTACTTTTGATCGGATGTCTGTATAATTGGTGGAATGTGAGCGTGCTGCGGCTGCACGTCGGCGTGAGTGCCGAGGCCGTGATGTCATGTGTGCCTGAGCAGCAGCAGCAGCAGCAGCAACGGATGCGGGAAACAGCCCAGTGCAACAGACGTGGGCAGTGCCAGTGCCTCAGGAGGCGCCGACACTGGCCCTTGCTGTCCTCCTCCACTTGTTACATTGCAATGTGTAGAGAGCCTAGGTGTTTCCCGCTCTGTGCGTGTTTTCTGGTGTTGCTCATATCGTGAGTCCCTTTCCTCTCCGTTCCATTTGTGGTCCTTTTCCTGTGAGTGTTCCGGTGGGACTGCCCTCAACCAAGACATTGTTACTGCCAAAACCTTCAATGAGCGCCTGGACAGGGTACCTCTCTCCCCATTTGTAAAATGGGTGGGTTCCTTGCGGCATTTGGCTTTGAACCCAGCACCTCCAGCATTGGAGGAGGGCGCTCTAACCAGCCACCATTGCGGCACCACTGAGGAAAATTGGGGGGAAGATAGTGAAAGAGAAAGGTAGCTGCAGAAGGGACAGGAAGAGAAAGCGCGAGCGCTCACACGAGGACATGCAGGGGCAAGAGACGTTGATATGTGTGGAGAGAGGCAACCGGTCTGGAGAGACGAGGGTGGGTGCATGCCCTATCTCAAGGAAATGTCAGCGTCCAACACAAATAACGTCACAGAAACGTCACTTGCTCTTGTTCACGGAGCGCTCACTGGGTGTGGTACTTTGGAAAAAGAATGTATTAATTGCATTATTTTTCGGCAGTTTCTGCCTGGAAACGAGGTCTTGTCAACCTGTTTCAGTGCCCAATCTCATTTCGGCAAAGAATCTCAGCGGCAAAATTTTTGTTCAGTATCCTTTTAAGGAGAGAGATAGAAACATAAGTATGAAAAACTGTCCTGATTACTTGTTAACAGCTCTACAGACTTTGTAAATGTGCCTAGTAGACCAAAATAAAGTATACTTGGATTGTAATACTACAGATAAATATTCATGAGGGTGAAATGAAGATGGGGGCTTGGGTAGAAACAAGCAAACAGGACAAACACGTGTCTGTCCAGCTTGCTTGTTTCAACCTTTGTAGGTGAAGTATACATAACATGTTTGCATAAGATGAACACACAGGTAGGAGCAACAAGACAAATACTACTTGCTAGCCCTGCTTACTTGTTTCTACCTTTGTAGGTATGGTATACTTTGTGTGCTTGGTTAAAGGGACAGACAACCGAGTTTTTAAGACCCCCCCTTTTTTTTACAGCACAATGAAGAGCTCACCCTTGATACTGTTTATACAGTCGCCGACCGATAAATCGGACATGCTCGGTAATTCGGACAGTCGCGCGGCACCGCCGATGGTCCCATAGAAGTAATGTGTAAAGACGACCGATATTTCGGACAGCTGCCAGATCTACATTCGATAATTCGGACCCTGTCCGACTGTCGTGCACGCCGAATCGGCAGCCATTATTATCTCCTCCGGCACCCATACCATACAAAGTATGGCCTCAGAAATCAAAACGAAAGCTAATTGGTAATCTATGAGGCTTTATTTCGATCGCAACTTTATGCCTGAGAGATTTGTAGTTGAAAATGCCGATCTTGGAGGCACGGCTCAACTGTGGGGGATCGTATCGACATCGCGATCATCCCACATTTCGGTTCCTGTGTCCCCTCGCTGTGCTGCTATCGCCGCCGCCATTCTGTCATATGTGTCTGCGGTACAGCGTTTTGCTAAATCCTGCGCGCGTTCATCTTTATTTTGAGACTTGCTTTATTTTACGTCCAGCTGTCTCACAAGATCCGAGTTAAATGGCACCAACGGTGCCCTCACAGCCAGCGCCGAAGGCCGCTGGCTGTGAGGGCACCGTTGGTGCCATTTAACTCGGATCTTCGGCTGCATCTTCGGGCACCGTTGGTGTATTTAACTCGGATCTTCGGCTGATTTAACTCGGACCTTCGGCTGCAGTGTCGGTGGTGTCGCAACGCAACGTAAACGGCACCGTTGGTCCCGTTTACGTTGCGTAGTGAGCCCGACACCGCCGACACTGCAGCCGAAGAACCCGACAATGCAACTGAAGAGCCGGACCTGCCGCCCAGCGCAATGAGCTCAAGTTCGGACGTTATTGACGACCAACGAGGCTGCGGTGTGCCGATTCCCGACAGTGTTACGTTTGAAGACTTTGCAAACGTCGACAGTGCGGTGTCGTCGTGTGCCGAATTGAATGACGACGACATAATTGAGCAGGTTCTGCAACCGCCAAACAGCGGTTCTGACTCTGATGACGATGACGCGCCATGTGCTCCGGAGCCGTCGCATGCCGACGTGTCTCGAGCCGTCGCTGTTCTTTCGTCATCGTACAGCGATCATATCGCACTGGCGGAGATACAGGCGGACTTGGTTGCACGTAAGCGGAAGTGCGTGCAGCAACGCATTGACAACTTTTTTCGGCCACTGAAGTGTCAATAAAAGTTTTTTTTTTTTCTGACGCATTCGTTTTTTCGGACTTTCGATAATTCGGGCTTATTTACGTTCCCCGTGGAGTCCGAATTATCGGCCGTCGACTGTACCTGCAGCGGTTGCTTTCAAAGGTGCGTGAATATTTTGCAAACAGAATTTTTAGATCTGTGACGCCTCTTAAAAAGGTACAGTGTGCTCTCTAGCAACGTTGAGAGATGACTGCGATGCTGATAGCCCGCCTCACAAACAACCGCCATTCCGTTTTCACAGGAGTGAATGAAGTTGTGACTAGTCATCCATATTTTGACCTCTTCAACTAGTTTTCAAAATAAAAAGTTGTCACAACAAGTTTGCATTGTTGTCCAGACCATTCTCGTATTACTGCAGCATTTTCCCAACTGCATCCTGGGTGGCTCGCCACTGGCACCATTATTGTGCTGACAGCCAAGCAGAGCCAGGTCAGCTAAATCCGAGACCACACTTTTGCAAATGATTGCAGGTGCGCGGTAGTCTTATCTGCACGTTACAAGTTAGGACAAAGCTTTAATATATCAAAAGTGTACTGCATTTCGACAATAATAAAAAGACCACAAGCCGCATATACATGCAGAGGGTCAGTTCCCAAAGGTCAGTTTAGCATCTTTGCGTCAAGAAATAAAAATACGAACCCGCATTTAATCAGAATACGAGGGGTTGTTTGAGCCAATACAATATGCAATCTTTCCATCAGTGAGGTAGTCTCAGTTCATGTTCTGAGTAGTTGTCTGTCCCCTAAAGTAATATATTACGTAACTGCTGCTTAAAAAAATTTGCTTCACTGTCTCTTTCTCTGCAATACATCAATTTCATGAAATGCAGGACGAGACCCCATACCAAAGAAAAATCAAGAAAGAATTTATGATTGCCTGATGTGGGCATTAAGGTTGACTTAACACTTAAAAGCTTGTAGTACCTGTCAGTAAGGTTTGAACATTTACTTCTCTATTCACGTGTGCTTTTTGAAAAGGTGCACGTGGCATACATCTGCTTGAAAAAAATTCCTCATGTGCATCTAAATGTTAAGATTGCCCTTATGACTTCCTTTAGTACAGTAGTTTCAATTCCGATGGCAATCAAGTAAGCATGATCAGACTGACACCAATGAGAAAATTTTAAAAACATAATGGTTATCCATCACTTTCATGAATTCTCTGCATTGGCCTTGTGAACTTTTTCTGCTAATGCAAAAGCATGTCACCAATTTTCCTTTTTCCTTTTCAAGGTTGTTTTCACATGCGAAGAGACAGTGGAAAAACAGCTTGATTCAGCAGAACCCTTTTCTGCCAAGCTATGCTGAAACCCAGAACATATTCTCATGTACCATATTTTCCTGTATATAAGATGCATTTTCCTTTCATAATTTTCAGTGGTGCGTCTTATATATGCAAAACGTTACCGATATGTCGATCTTCTATTCTAGAGCACCTTAAACCATGTGTGACAGCATCCATAAAAAACCCAATCTCTGTTTAATGGACGAGTATATGAGGCCTCGGACATAGGCTACTTGCTGTTTGAAAAGTGTGGCTGCTGCAGTAAAAGCTACTATTGTTGCTCATATTATTTTCCTCTTCTAGTTTTTCTTCTGAGGGCATTAAATCATGGAAGTGATAAAGCAAATAAGGAAAACACACTACTATGCCTCACTGCTGCGTTGCAGTTCCCAATATTTGCCGGTTACAAAAATGAAAGCACCATTCATTCAATTTCTGTTCGAGATCTTGGCAGTCCAGTAGCAGTCACAGCTTCTGGCTTCTCCTTGCCATTTAGCTCTCATTTGTGCATGTTGGTTGTGGCAAAATGTGATCATAGTCCACATGTTCTTGCCAAGGACATAGCACCAGAAAGGCAATGCGAACAACGTGCTTCAGGGTGCTTACCAACATCTCATACAAGTTGTTGAAAGGCTGACAATGCAACCCAGCGATGTTGCAGAGTGAAATGGTAGAACTTCAGACATTGTGTTGAAGGAAACAACCTTCAAGTGAAGAGTAATAAATATTGGCTTTCTGTGCTTTCAGACTGTATTAGTTCCTCGTACTACAAGACTTTGTAGCTCGTCATAATTATGTTTATAGAGATTCAGTGCCACACACGACTACATTTCACAGTGAAGGTACAAGGGCACGTATTTGCATTACATCATGACAACAACGTAAAAGGCACGTGTTATACACAGGTGTGCCTTATATGCCACTTTCTTCCACAAAAGTCATAAAAATAGGGGAGGTAAATAAGCGCAATTCAGCAGATATAGCGAAGTATTTCCTCGAGAAAACCAAGAAATTTTCTCCATAAAACGCCATTTTAAGCTTTTGCGTGAATCAACAAAGCCAGAAAGCCGTCATTTTTTGGCTGCCGGCAGCCTCAAACAGCACTGTTTGCCATTTCATGGGAGGCAAGAACAGCAAGGATCACATCACGGTGTTGGTGTGTGCAAATATGGATGGCTCAAATAAGCAGCCCCTATTGGTCACCGGTATGGCGAAGAAACTGCGGGGCTTCGCCAAGGTGCTGTCGATACCAGCTGCGTTCGCAAACAAGAAGGCATGGATGACGGGTGACATCTTTCTGTGGCTAATAGACTTTGACAAGGAGACAAGCATGAAGTGCAAAGCTCTTGCTCGACAATTGAAGCGCAGATCATTCCAGTGTACATCTTAGTGCTGTTGATGTCCTCTTCCTTCCTCCCAACACAACTGCCAAGCTGAAAGCCCATGGACCAGGGGCGGCGATCGTGAACTTTATTTTTAAGTACATTATCGCCGCTGTGTCATCAAGAGTTTGCTCATCAGCATTCAAACAGCGGACAAGTCAGCCGACTTGATGGTGCAGCTGGTGAAGGCGATATTTTTTGCAAGCAGAGCCACGAGGGACGTCAAGGTCGAGGCTGTACTTCACTGCTTTCAGAAAGCAGGTTTCTCGCAGGGCAGAAGCCTGCCCTGCGAGAAACCTGCGGCACCACCTGCCGCAGCAGGTGGTGCCACAGGAATGATGAGTTTAGGGCAGCTTTGGGAGTCCACAGGAAATGCAAACCTTGTCCCACCGGGGACCCTCGACTGACAGGGGACCTCGACCACTTTTTTCAAAAGCTGTAAATAATTTTTATACTTGGTGCTTCAATTTCTTGAGAGTCCAGATATAGCGAAAAAGCGAATAGAGCGAAGTAATTTCTAATTCCCGCTGACTTCGCTATAACCGGGCTACACTGTACAGTGGAAATTACAGTATAATCACCCAATTCGTATAAGCTGCCACTTTATGATGCTTAGCCATTTTATGTTGCATATGGAGTGGAGTGATGCAAGCACAATAGCGTTGAGTAAATGAAATCAATTACATATCATACATACTGTGTGTGATGAACCATGCAGCCCTCATTCACATGAATACCTCAGAAACATGGAAACCCATGGACAGCCACTACAGACTGGATATTTAAAGCATGACAGTGTCATGCAAAGCTACAAGCCATCCCGTCCAACTATCTCCCTGAAACACCTTGATCACCAGTTGTAATTATTTGCTATGTCAATTTCACCTTTTTTAAGGCTTTGAAAGCACAATATCCAGGAAAAAAATATGCCTTCATTTTTCTGCTTTCTAGGCTCTCTTGATCCTCACATTTTTCCGCATGAAAGAAGTATTGAACAGGATACAACTACAGTGCAGTATGTATGTGTAAGATTGTGCATTTCATAAACTCATATGAAGGTGCACATTATGATGCCAATGTTTCCGAGTTTCCACAGATCATTTGTGACAGTGACATAATCTGCTTCGGAACATCCTCTGTTGGCTGGTTGCACAGCCAACCTGTACAGCAAATCACCTGCAGCATGTTCTACAACTTTTCATTCCCTGCTAATTCAAAGTAATATTCTCTCCAAGCAAACTTCCACAGTAGTGGTAAAGGTGACCCCTCACATTATGTACAGCAGAGGACACAGTGTCAGCAGAGGGACCCCTCCATCCACTATGGCTGTCAGCCAGGCCTGCGCTTCGCTGCTCCCACTGCTGAAAAATAGCCTGACGGCAGGAAGTATTCACAATTGTAAGGCCACTGGTTCTGTGTGAACTGATGGTGTAACACAGAAAGAAAAAAAAAAAATGCAGCTTGGGGACATTAGTATTTTAAATGTAACATTTACAATGAACTAACCACACTTTGCTTATAGTAGTATTGACATCACATTTTCAACTTGCTTTTTGTTCCTAGTAGGTGAAGGTCTAAACCTTCTAAACCCAACAAAAAACACTGACAAACATCCGAGCACTCTGAACAGGTTGCTAGTGAAACAATACAGCTACAATCCTTTTTTACCGGCTCATATGTTCCGACCATCTTCTAGCACCAATATAGGTACAGTATATTGCCAAAGTGTGACTGCATGATAAGTTTTCAGATTTCCTAGATCCAATGTAAAACACACACACACACACAACATTCATACGCGATCCAGAATAGCAGCTAACCACGATAGCATCTCCTCAACTGTTCATCCACCTGTGTAATGCTGAAATGCTTGTGTGCACTTAGTGTTTTTCTTCTATCTGAACAGTGCATGTGAATTAGTATTGTTGGAATAAAGGTATGCATAGCTGCATACCTTTATTAGGCAATAACCAAAATACTCTGTTGTGTCATGTGGTTTTGTCCCTGAGAGTGGGCACACCCTTAGAGCAGCATGCACAAGCGAGTGCTGTTTTGTAAATAGTCAGACCTCGTATAATAAACTTCAAAATAATGAAATCTTCAATATAACAACATATTTCAATACTAAAACAACTCCACAACTGATGTACAGTCAATGACCAATTTTATGGACCCTCTTGGGAATGCAAAAACGTCCGGAAAATCGGGAAGTCCGGAAAAACGAATGCATGCAAAAACGCACTAACTTATCAATATTTTTCTTATCAAGGGGATCAACGACGAAATACCACACTTCAGAAGCACCAAGCCCATGTGGCTGGGGGCGTGTGACGCGCCTGTGGGGCGCGATGGAATCGCTACTAAGAGCTCCCACCATGTGTAGGACATGGTGCACATTACACTGAAACAAAACGAAATTACTGCTCGTTGTCACTCTTCCTGATGTCAAGAATTACTAATTTGCCGTTCTGACGGCATGGTCGCAGCCAACGCACACAATGCCTGGGCAAAACTGAATTTTGCCAAAAATCGCAATCATGTTGAGTTTACGGACGGCGGCTGCCACACACACAAAGTACATGCACACTGTAAGCGCTGCAGACAAAATCGTGGTAGCTGTGATCATGAATGCCAGTGACGCAGCTCTGAAAGTATGCACGTGGCCAATGCCCGAACAGAGGTTATTAAAAAAACTGTGCGCGTTTTAAAAACCGCGGTCACTATCGACGCGGACTTGTATGGCCCCCACCAACCTGAAAGCATGTGCACACCCAATGTGCAACGAGTCTAAGCAAAGCTTCTTTCTGCAAACGCTATGGAAGAAACTGTGGTAGATGCTATCACGGATAACAGTAACACAGTTTAAATGGAACTTCGGGTTGCTGTCCGCTGCAGAAGAGAACGCTCTCGCTATCGTCGTGATCATCGATAGCACCTATGCACCTCCCAAACTACGCAGCCAACGCAGCGGTACTTCAAAGGCAATAGTCGTAGAAACGCATGAAGCATTATAGCTTTCCTGTCGATCGCTATCACTACAGCAGGGCAGACTTTGGCACTCAGTTTTCGGTTGGCCTCTGGCGCACGCGATGCGATGTACAGCCGCAGTGCTCTCCACTTGGGAGGCTCCAAGGGTCACGCATGCGAATAGCTCAATGAGCAGCCGAATAAGTCCAAATTAGCGAGAGTTCGATGGCCAACACACAAAGCGCGTGCTTGCGGGGAACAAGAGGACAAGTCATAATACAAGTCATAATAATCATATTTGCCGAACTTGTCTGGTACTCTAGATGAAATTTCACTGCGATGAAGTTCCGCAACTACGAATTTTTCGCACGTCCCACCAGTTTCTTTGGAACAAGATTTTAGTCTACGCAGTTTTGACGACTTCGTACCTTTCGTCGCACCAAAAAGTCCGGAAAATTGGACGGCGGAGGGTTCGAACATCTGAAATTTCGGACTTCCTTATACATTGGTTCTATGGGGCTTGTGGCAGAGCTGCGAAGACGTCTGAAGTATCGGGTATGTCCGAAAAATCGGGCGTCCAGAAAATCGGTTGTTGACTGCAGTTCCATATTTCGCACCACCAGTTGCATGCATGAGTGCCTGATTCATTGTTTTTGTTATTGTCGCATGTCAAATGACAAGCATATGTAGAGGTAGAAGTAGCAGCAGGCCCTCACTGATCTTGCAAGTGATTGCGATCATTCAGGAAACGGATGCAACTGATGAGGCTGGTATCTAGGTAAGAAAAAAAAATGGCACTGCTTGTTTCCGGATATCACAGAGCTTGCTTTCTAGAATTCTCAACTCGAAAGAAGTTGTTCCTGACATACTCCCAGTGAGAGCAATTAGAACTGATCGGAGCTTTTGCCATAAGCAGAAGTCTTTCTTTCTTTGAGTGCACAGCAGCAACAAGTGTCAAAGGGGCCCTCATCCACCAGAGGTTGAAAACCTGCTATGTAGTGACAGCTGTGCACCAGTCTGTAAGAAAGGCAAAGCTGCAAGGATTTTTTAGGACAATGCCACAATAGCAAAGTTATGGGCCTTTTATGGCAGACAAAGCAGCTGCCGTTTGCCTCACCTTCCTCCACTTCTCTCACCCCAGCTTTTATCGTTGCCATGCTGCTCTGAGTGCCACATGGACAATACGAGCTACCTCACAACACACGTAAATGGATGCACTATGTGCCATATGTCATCTCCCCATCTTGGAGCATGGTGCCTGTGAGAAGGGCAAATGATGTTTAATTTAATTTGTTAAAATGATGTTTCAGCTCTTTCTGCAGCACGTAGCCATGTCACTCTTAGAAGACACGAATTGTGAGCATGCAATGTATGCACCGCACTTGTCAGTTCAACATAGCAGGTACAGGTGAGGGGCTCCGCAGTACCAGACTAAACAACATTCTTTTTTGTTGATGTCCCTAGTTACCTGCTGCACAGCTACAGACTCTATGAAACTGTGTTGGTGTTCTGTGATTAAGGCAACTTACAAGACTTCTGTTGAAGCAATGCGTAGCAGTGACCCAAATTCACAAGGCCGTACTGGGTCTTCCTAGATGTTTTAGATTTTTCGGACATGCATTCACAATGTAACCAAACAGAAAATGCATGCAGCCATCATGAACTGAGGTGTCTTAATGCAGGCTGACGGCATGACTTTAAGCAACTATAGCCCAAAGCTCCTTGGTTTTCTGTGGTGTGCAACAGTTTTTGTTGCTGGACATTCATCACATGAAGTGGAGAGCAAGCGGCCCGGTAAACATAATAAATTTGGCATCGGCCCCCACAATCTGAGCAACACCAGAGGTCTGAATGGCAAGTTGCAGTGGTAGAATGAAAGTGATAGCTTCGCTTGTCACATATTATGAGGAACTTTGGATGTTTGTTTCTTTTGGCATTTTTGCGAAATGTATGCGTGCTGAGAAGAAGACTTTGCTGGCTTGGCATAAAGCCATGGCCATGGTCCAGTTCAATAAAACTTAAATTTTTAGATGTTATTAAGCAGATTTTTTTTTCATACTGCCCCATTAATCTAACATTCTTGCAGCAACTTCCGTGTTAAACAAGAGTCTTTTGGTGACTACACTTAACAGAAAAAGCTGAATTTACCCAACTTTACTGACTTCGTTACGTAGAGGTTTAACTTGGTAAGTTATATATACGAGCAAAGCAATGTGAATAACATACAACTTTGTGTATAGTTAGCCTTGTGTTTGATTAAGATACTAATGCATTGTGTTACTTCTATTTCATGCTGTACATAACAATGTTACATGATGGAGCACAGAAGGACTGCTACCATGCCAATGATGAACTTAAACTAATTGTCAAAATACAACCATGCCCAACAATCGCAGGCTTATTTTTCAGGAATGTTTGTTAACAAATGAATCAATGTAAAGTATTAATGTCTAAACTTTCACAAGGAGGATCACTGGCCTTATATGCAATAAAACCCCATTAAATTGATACTGCAGAAACTTGAAAAAAATATCTTAAGATAAGGAAAACTGCAAACACATATATCTCACTGGCCATGCGTAGAACACACAAAACCTTTCCAAAATAGTGCCAATGAATGCCCTACATGTGCATCAGTAATGAACACATAGGCACCAATGACAAACACTGTACTATGGCACTGGGCCAAAACAGTGTGTTTGGCACTGTGCAAGTAAGACAATTGATCATGCTCAAGATTAACCCACTTACCAGAGGACTAAACTGTTCATCCCCAGTTTTTTCAATGAAACAACTTTTGGTTGGCACAGTACAAAGTGAAAAGATGTGCTTTGCAAGGAGTGACATTAGGAATAGGGCTTGTGCTAAGCTTTGCTGATACCATTAATTCAAAGTTTGTGTAGAGGCAGAATCACTTTCTGATGGACACTGCTGCCGCTCATCAAATATAGAAACTTCTCGGACAAACGAGTAGGTGCCTAGGCACGAAGTTAACTGAACACTATTAAAGCTGCATGACTAAACATGAAGATCATTTAGCCTTTCATAGCCGGTGTTGTGGCTCTACGCCCACATGACAGAAATAAAGGTTGTGTGCAGGGAATGCAGAAAACAAGGGAAACTATTGAAGCAGCAGAAATAGAAAAAAAACTGAAAGTGAAGTGTATTAGCTGCCCCTATGCATAAGTCTCAGAAAAGTGTGCAAAAAAAAAAATGTGCATAATGAGGTCATCTTTGTCTATCCTGTTTTGTTTTTGGCCTTGATTATGCCTCACTGCGGTCAGAGTGTATGCACTTGTAAAGTGCAGCACGTGTGTGTATCTTCTTTATTTGTTCAAAAACATCATTTTCAAATGCCCTGCTTTATCAACATAATGAAAACCTTTGGTAAATGAACCTTAACCAACCAGCCTGACTTGTCATCCTGTTGTCTAGCTACAGATTTTTGCCTGGTATTTCTGCTGTAAAGATTAATAAATACGTATCCAGTCCTATGAAAAATCTTTTCGGGATGAGGAATGAAAAAAAGAAAACACAGATTGCAATGTACTGTGAAAATATTGCTAATTTATCAGAATTTTTGCATATCACCTTTTGTGTCAACAAGAAATTTCTGTATTCAAAGTGAGGCAAAAAGGGTTGTAAATAAATCGTGACCACTGAGCTGTGCCCTTCTTTGTGTAATGCTCTAGGTAGTATCAAGAAATTTCACAGTCACTTTGTAGTCTAAGTCAGAAGACATGGTATCACAGCTGCTTTAAGAGCAATAAAAAGAAATCTTCCAGAAAAGCTCAACTTGCTTTTGAGTGCATGCGTATACACAAAAGTTTTTGATACAATAAAATGTGGAAAATTTCCACAAGAGAGGTAAGTTTCACTGTACGCCACTGTTGTTCTAGCCTCTTTAAGGGGGGACGTGGCAATGAAAACTATCTTTGCTATTTATGGGTATAAACTGATGAAATTTGGCACGCTGATGTAGTTTGTTATGGTGATATCTTAAATGAAATCGGTTTTAAGCTACTTGTCATAGTTTCTGAGTTACATCACTTTATAGACCCTTACAGTCACCCCCTAATTAATTGGTTAATTAGACAAAATTTCAGTACCACTTTTACTTAAGCAAATACATTAAGGCCCACTGTGTGCCGTAAAGCTGTTCATTGATTTTTTTTTATGTCCAAATGAGTACAGAAAAAATTTCTGAAATGTCCTCGACATATTTTCTTACTAACAACTTTTGTAAAAATGCAATTATAAAATTTTGTGTGATGTGCAGGTAGAAATGAATAGCTTTACGGCGTTCACTAATGTTTCAGGATCTAAGTGAAAAAAGTAGAATGAATTTAGCTTCATTAGTTATGAAATGGCACTGGGATGACTAACAGCAGCTGCTCAAAAAATGGAAGCTGAGAAAACTGAGCTCAAAGTTTTATTTCATGAAAACAGTCAAATGTTAACTTTGAGCAGCTAAGTTGTTGCTCGCTTTTGCTGGTTGTACTTTTTGTTGGAGAAACACGACGGTGTGACTATCCTCAGGTTCGATCTCTCCTTTTTACGATCATTCCAAGATGGCGGCACTTTCAGAAGCCCAATTTTCTTGCGGTTTTGGATGACAACACATAAAGTGGCATTTTCCCTACTACTACCACGTATTTCATTATAATATTCCACCACATGATAAAACAAGGTCCGAGGGTCATGAAATAAATTAATTGAAAAATGGAAAATTTTGACCAAATTGAGCATTCCCATTGCCACGTCCCCCCTTAACTTCACTCGCAACTGAAGTGGCTAAACTCTCACAGTCACTGCATTTTCTTCACTCCTCAGCAGCGAAATATTTTTCTAGGGAAAGGTGAAGTTCCCTAACCATAAGGAATTTTCTTCCCTCTGTAACAAAGGTGGGCTTCATGGAAAACAGTTGAGCTCACTGCTGCTAAGGATAGTTTAAAACCACTTGCACTCGAAGGGGCCAAACTCTCAGAGTCAGCCTGTTTTCTGTTCTGCCTGACTTGAGGCACACACTATTGCCACAATAGATTGTCATTTGGAATAGAGAAGTGGCTAATAACAAAAGTCTACACTCCCAATCATACTCATAACATATCCTTCACCATCTAGAATTAGTATTTACAATGAGCACAAAGTACACATTCACCATCTGGGAGAAGCGTGGAGCCACACAGGAGCCCCAATAAGCTCAGGCAAGCCTGAAGTTATTGTTATTTTATTATTATTATTATTATTATTTTGCAAGTGCCACCTTCCATTCTTAAAGCATTAAACTGCACTGGAGTGACAAGAAACAAGTATGCAAAAACTAACAGTGCCTAGAAAATATATATGATAGAAATAGAACTACAAGTGTTTTCCATACACTGATTATGCTAAAAGTAGTTCTGATGTTTCACTAGGCAGGTGGTAATACACTCATGTTCTACAACAAGGATGTAGCCAGGACTTAATTTGGGAGGGGGACTGCTTTATACATGTTTTTATGTGTGCGTGTATATATAGTACAGTAAAACTGATAATTTAAACTTGTTCATTTCAAAATCCACTTATCTTGAAGAGTCTTTGCAGTCCCACGTTTTCTAATGTAAATCTGACCAGATAATTTGAAACGGTGCCCAGTGCCAACAAAGTTAATTCAAAGATTATTTTTTTTATTACATGCCAAATTACTGATCCCTATTTTGCAGCAACCTCAAGAAAACAGCAACTACATATTTGGAGCCACGAGGAAATGCCGCAAAGCAATGTTGATGATTAATAGATGAAGAACCCCAGACTCATTGATCCCAGCACAAAAAAAAAAAAAAAAAAAAAATTGATTGTACACTTTGCAGACAGCTGAAATGTGCGCATATGAAAGAGAAGGCATGCTCCACCAAAACAGAGCGGTGATACGTGATCAATGTGTCACATGCTTCTCATAAATCAGTGCACCATGGTGTTACCATCACAATACCCCATTCCTACCAGGAAACGAGAAGAATCATAAACGCCGGTGCAACGAAATTAGCGATGTATACAGACCTTACATTGACTGTTGCTTTAGTAACTTGTGCACTGACATCCCTGGTTGAGTGTTGCATGCTACAGCTGCTTCTAAAACTCAAAAGCTCCAGGAGCAAGTGATGCAGCCTGCTATACATAGGGAATTCTGTCCAGACAGGCCTTTATTATCACGTTTCCTTTTCCCAGAAAGAATAGACTAATGGTCGTATCATGATGCTCCGATGCTGCTAGGAGCATATGACATGCTGGCTGCGTGTGATTTCTGTGCTGCAGTGAGGCATGCCTTTTCTTATGCAGGCGGGCTTTTCAGCTGTCTGCGACCTTACAATAGAGTGTACCTTTATTTCTTCCTTTTTTCCACTGGAAGCAACGAGGCTGCAGTGGTTCCCCTATTAATCGTACACATTTCTATTAGCATTGTCATACCTGCCAGGGTTCCCGATTTGCCTGGGAGACATCCCTATTTCTGGCTAGTCCTCCCAATTGCGTGGGCACAGCCATAAACCTTCCAATAAACAGCCTTAACCCTACCGCAAAAAGCAAATAACAAAGGACAGTGGTTTTAAAAACTTCTGCCTTTGAGGAACCCCAACAGCCTGCTAAGGGAGCTTCCCTTCTACCCAATGATGTAAGGAGAGGTAAAAGTGCAGCAGTTTGTGTGTGGCCTTTGCAATTTACGGTTCTGTTCGGCACATTATCGTTACAAGGAACGCGTGATAGCATCACACTGCACTGCACGTAAAGTTCGCTTCGCCACCAAAGAGTGCTGTTATGTGGTGCAGCATACTAAGCATGGGAAGAGGCCACTAGCTCTCATGGGTCACGTCATATTGACACACACATTTGTTTTTATTTGTTTCACAGGGACTGCCTTTTTCATCTTTTTTGTGTGTGATGCACATTATCGCTCGGTGCAGGCCCCACTTGCAAGGTGCTCCTGGAATGATTTGGACTAAACTTTGCATGCCCGACGTGTATGTTTGAGTATCTTCGAGACTGTCCGCGAACATGACTGATAATGGTAAATGTACGGTGACGCATGCATAAAGGCCGACACATTTCACCTCCGACCAGTTTTATTGTCGACCAACAACTGTTCCCCCCGTTAATGCCTCGCAGTGTGATTTGCTTTGCTTTGCTGGGCACAGCTTCGCTCAATAAACAGTTTGACTGCCAACGTTTTGATATCTTCCGCATCCTTCACTGTCACAACCAAGTGACAATACTTTGCCCTGTGCACGTGCATAGCCAATTACACATGTGGATTTTAATTACGAGTACTCGGACGACCCTGACTGTGTAAACGTTTTAGTGGCAATCATTCAGAACTGTGCATGGCATTACTGCTGCTCTGAGAAGCAAGAAATCAACATATGCATGTTTTATTTGTTCTTTTAAAGGTTATCATTACTACAGGTTTGTGGCAAAATAGGGATCAGGTCTTGGTAAAGAACATGACATTTAGAGTTGCAAATTACCCCACACAAAAAAACAAGCATCTCTAGCTCATCCAAGGTTCCCTGTACCTAGATTTTTCTGTATGTTATGCTAATGCAAAGTTCCTAATAATTCAAAGAGCTATTACGGCCATGGTGACTGAATAAAATAGGCTTTGCTGTGTATACACACAAATAGAAAAAATGTGGAGGGGTTGAACCCCACCCTCAATTCGTCCTGGCTACGCCAATGTTTTATTGCTAACCATATTGTAAGCAAACATCGTTCACAGCAGTGTACCAACCTCAACATGAGCAACAGCTAGTAAATCAGTAAAAAAAGAGAAACACTTAAATCCTTATCCAAAGAAATTTGTAGATATAACAAGCACAGAGCACATAAAATCATTTGCACTTGAATTTTTATGCACATAGTAACAAGAGTGAGAATAGGGGGCAAGAATGCAACAAATTTACCTAAGTTACAAATCAAGACGATGAAACTAACCCAAGATAAAATAAATTGACGCGCAGCAGGACATTATTAAAAGGGACACTAAATACAAATATAAACTTAGTCGTATTAGTCAACAATATTTCAAAAATGGCAGAAAGCTCTCCCTTACTGTAAGGAGAAGCTTGATGGTATAGAAAATTTTTAAATACCCGAGGGCTATTCTCTTTTTCACGAGCAGAATAGTCACAAAATCAAAACCACAGTGGAATTCAAAACTTTTTTGTGTGCAACATTTAGATGTACTTTCCAGCTACCTCTCTACATAGTCACATATGAATGGTGGTTTGATCAGTTTACACGCATTTGAAACTGATATTAATCTGCTCAAGACACAAAAGATGAAGTTGGAAAGCTGCCTTGTGTGGTCCTACAAACTTTTTAAATAGCTCGGCTGACACAGAGAGAAAGTTATGGTAGAGCTAAAACCTAAAAAGTAGGGAGCGTGCAAAATAAAGTGAATGCAAGAATACAGTAAAAGCTCTTTAATTCGACTTTCGTTAATTTGGAAAATCGAATTATCCGGACTTGTTCTCTGGTCCCATCGAAAATGTGCGTCACTCCGAGACTGGACACTCGTTATTTCAGATGGATTTCACTTCAAATCAGATAATTCGGCGACTTTCGGGCCGCTGGCAAGGCTAGGAAAAAAAAAAAGAACAAGCCTTCTCCCATCATGGATCACCATGGATCATGGATGAATGCCATCCTGATCGCGCTGTCAGCGACGAAGCGTTCACCCTCAGCAGCTGGGGAAAATCATTTCGTTTTCGTTTGGCACACGTGCACTACGCGGATGTGATGTGATTGCGTTGATAGCATGGCTATAGCACATTCCATAGCAGCTATGGCAAAAGCACTTTTATGTGTGCCGCATGCTTTCAGAACTGTGTACTCCCGATATGAATGTGCTGCAGCGTGTTATGTGTGTTTATTTTGACTATTCGATAATTCGGACATTTTTCCCGGTCCCTAGAAATCTGAATTAATGAACTTTTACTGTATACGGTGAGTGGGGAGGGGTATGTAAAGGAATGAAGCTGTGATGGCTGGCTGAAGGCCACATATTTACGTTGTGTGTGCCATGGCTCTGAATCTCAAAAGACTCCATTTGATATGAACCAATTTATTAAAATGCATTCTACGTCCCTGCAGCATATGAATTAATCATTTTTCACTGTAATAAGAAATGAAGATATGAATACTGCACATCACACTTAAGGCTGTGCCCATTCCACTTTAAAGGTGCCATCTGCTACCCTAACCGAGCTGCATACTGGCTCTGGTAGGGAAACCAAACCTCAATATATCGTGGCCCCATTCCATAAGGTTGATGATGTCCCAAAGCAACATATGGGCCGCTTCACAAAATGATTTTATAGCAATACCAGCAAATAGCTTATGCCCTGATGACTCACAGCAGGTAAAATCGATATACATAATACATTACCTCCTCCTAAACCTAGCTATATCAGTACATCAGTTTGATTCATGAAGCATCATTTAAATTACCAATAACTTCCCAGAAGATTGGTACAGCCAAGTTACGTGTGCCATTTTCTTTTCATTGCCTTCCTGTATTTATCAGGCTGTTTTTAATTCAGGCCAGTTCATTCATGATGGCAGAAAATATACAATGCAAACATGAAGAAAAGGAAACATAAAACAAACAAAAAAATCCCACACCAGACAAGAGTGAGCCTGTGCTCATTAAATTTTGGCCAAGCTTATTTGCGTCGCATACTAGCATACCCTAGGTACCCATCAATTCTACTGCCAATTTGGTTCTTGCAAAAATTAGCTATGTTCTGCTGTGCCCGTTATGCCTACTACGCCATGTCCAGCATGAGAAGGAGTTGCAATAGGGTACCTGCATAGCCACGTTACGAGTAGGTCGGCGGTCCTTGAGTGAAGTAGTCATCCCTTTGATGCCCCTCTTTTCTGGCTCCCCTGCTTTGACTGTGTGACCGTCGTTCTCCAGCTTGAAGCGCACTTCTGAGACACTCTTCTCTGCTGGTAAAGACAATGATGGCACTGTTAAGCAAGGTACGAGTAAACAAACACTCCAGCTTCCTTTTCCTTTATTCTGTTATGCTCAAGCAGAGATTCACATAAAATGAATTAAAAAAAAAAGAAACTGTTCACCTTTAATTTTGGCCATGGAGAGTATGTCAATGCATACAGAAAAAAAGGGGAAGAGGTTGTGAAATACTATATCTGCAAAATCTTAGTAGTAAGCAAGTATTTAACAATTGCTTTTGTGAAATATTTACAACTGACAGCCTGCTACAGCCCACAAAAATAAACCAGTTCAGGGTAATGCATTACATTTCCAGTGATTAAGGGGCCCAAACAATCCCTTGGCCTTGCTATTAAAAGCAGCTGAATGCCTCTACAGCAAACGCTTCTACAAAGAAATGGTGAGTATAGTGAAGTAATCCTTATGCCCTGGTTATACTGCAATATTTCCTTTGCGCAATTATTTACAATGAGGTGACCCATACAATTAAGTACCTCGTAAAGTCCGAGCACTTCATAATAAAGGCGTTCTGCTGTACCAGAAGGGAAGATATTATCAGCGCCATATCTCATTTCTGTATTCTCTCTCAACTCTCTCGTTTCGCTTGTTCGGCTTGGGACATTGTTCCACGAGGTCAACTCTCGTGTGCAGGGTGGCGGCGAGCTTCGCTAGGACAGACCCACGAACTTCTTCCCTTTCCCCAATGTTGCCTTAATTTATGAGTCATGACTAGTGATAGTGGATGCAATGGCTCGACTTTCTGGTAAGGGAGAACTTTACTTGCCTAGTAGTCTGTGGCGGTGAGTTGAACGCTATCGATTCTGCAACATCGGCATACTATTAATTGTATAATTTGGCTAGCAGGTTTACTATAAAAAAGGTGCAGATAAATGCCCTTCTTTTGGCATGCACTGTGGTGTACAGCATCCTTTGTTCTTTGAGCATCGAGACCCGACAAATCGAAGACGTTTTCTACTCACCGGGCCTTCTTGAGTCTCCCTCAGGTTCAATGGACAGCTGCTGTATCTGCTGCATCACCTGGTTGCGCATGGCTTCTGTGTAGTGGCTGGCTATGTACCGTGGTGGTGTTTCCGTTGTCAGCACAACCACATTTTTGCTGCAGTGCATAGACCAATGTTGAACAATGGCACATAATTGGACCAGTATTTTTTTGTTTTTAAATAGATAAAAGCACCACACTTTAAATATTAAAAAAAAAATTCTTGATTGATTTTGACAAAACTTGCTGAGCTTACGTGTACTTATGTGTTAATTTCAGATAAGCAATAATATTTCTAGTTCAACATGCAGTTTGTTTTGGCTATCAAACATTTCAGAGGTCCTGTAAGGAGCAACATTTTTCCTAAAATGAAAGACTTGTAAAGCAAATCAACATACCACAAAGAACTGCATACAATAAAACAAGAATGGGTGTTCTACACCCAATTGTTCAAACGTACATGGACATCTATGAATGAAATCCCAGCTTATGATGACTCACCCACAAATGTTAAACATTTGAGAATTCCTGTACAAAACGAACAGTGCTACCCTGAGCTTATTCATTATGGCCAGCACAAATGGAACACAGTACAAGAAAAATGAAGACACACTGTGTAATATTGTGTTCCGTTTATGCTGCTAATAATTAGTACCGTATTTACACAATAGTAAGCTGGCCCATTTTGTTGAAATATGAAACTCAATGTAGAGGGGTCAACTTACAATCAAAGCCTAAATATGTACTGCCAGTCATTCCTGTTCCAGTCTTGTTTTTAAACAGTGTCACCTTTGTCTTCCTTGGACCGTTTGCTATTCTATATGGCAATTCTACAGCTTCCATATCTACTACACAGCATAATCCACCCTGAATCCATGCTTTTCTTAATGTTTTTTACTTTCCAAACACTTTGCTACGAGAGTGGTAATGAAAAAGTTAGCACTGTTGATAAATGCAGATGATGTACAAAATCTAGACTTTTCCAAGCCCCTTTACTGTAAATGTAAATGTCAATCAACAGCTGTGCATAGTAAATGAGTCATGGCTCCCTTCTCCCACTCTTGAAAGCAGTCGTACTATTGCACATGCATTTACATGAGAGAAGAGCATACAATAAAACAAGAGGAAGCCTTGAGAAATGAGAGGAGTCAACAGACAAGCTGGAAGCATGAAACTGTGTAAAGAAAAGTGAGCACTTTAAAACAAGATTGAATTTCAGCCACAACAGAACACAAAGAAACTATACAAGCTTGCTTTACAGGGACAGTGAAGTGGTTAGACTGATAAGTTACACTCCGAGAACTTCATTGTCGTTAATTTTGCCATTTCATGTTCAACATTAGAAGAGAAAATGAATGTTAAAGATTTGTTTTCAATTTCGGCCAAATGTTGGGCCTTATGACGTCAGACGGCCTATTTCTTCCTTTCATATTCTTGGTGAATTCGCTCAATAAAATTTTCTCAAGGATACTGTGTTAGGTCTCTAGCTCCTCTGCAGTATAATGTACGTAAATAATTATGCAGACCTTAGCATAGGCTGTCAAACATTTATGACATTGTGCATATTACAGTTGGACCCAGCAATAACGAAATCCACAAGGAAAATTAAAACCTTCCCTGTTGCTAGAATTTCGTTGCGAAATAAGGCAGTGCAAGAAGAAAATTACTGAAATGTGAAGCATTTTTGTAAATATTTCATTAGCCTGCTTTGGTGAGCCTTTCTCTTGAATATTCAGAGCTTCATTACCGAGAGCAAGTTTAGTAAATCATAACTCGGTGAGTTCACAATTTAGACTTCATGCACAGAGTGTCGCGAATTGCTTGCCACATAGTATGCCTGCACTGGCGATCACTTTTATCCGGCAAGGATTACCACATTTTCCTGAATCGTGTACCGAGTTTTCAAGGGTTCACAGAAAAAGGCACATTAAGGCATTATTAGGAGGCTGTGGGCTTATTTTTGAAGCCTGGATATTTTCCCTTTTGTGGGCGCAGAAACTTTCCCTATGGAGCCTACATGGCCAATACCCCTGTTACACGGGCGCCCGCAACCACGGTTAGCGTAACCGCAGTTAACAAATTCAACCGTAGTTAACGCCAACCGGAGTCCACCGGAGTTACACAGGCTATCGTGTTCGCGGTTGACAGAAGCTCCGCTCACATCCAGCACATCGGCATAAACACACTGGCAAGACTTCGTATCCTCGTCATTATAGGTACGAGAGAAGCAACTTTACACAACCCTGCATCATTCTATGAGGACATTGTTGATAAAACTACGCCTTTGCAAGCAACAGACGCATCACAACAATCCACCGTCACCACGGAATGCCCGGCGCTAACTCCGAGCGTTAGGCCTAGCGAGGAGTACGGCGGTGCCGTTTGCGATCAAGCGCGACTTCAGCTCGCCACAGAGCGCTTATTTTTGCCATCACGATTAAGATTAGTACTCATATATCATGTCTGAACATTTGCGATTAGTTTTACCTGCGTCTCGGTGTGAAGAGGAAGGTCTGAAAGGAAGCGAATCGGTTCAGCGAAACGACCGGTGCCGCTGCAGTGTTTACCTCTCGCATCGCGCATGCAATCTGTCGAGCAGTGTGGAAGTGGCCGATGCGTTGCAGTGATGGCAAACTTTAGAACTAACTTTACTCAGTTATGAATTATTTTGTGTCATAAGCAAATCAGAGTCAATATTTTAAATGTTGTATTTTAAAAGCCTCGGTAGCCTTGGCCCGAGCGGTACGAGCGTGCGGAAGCAACCGCGGTGCGCTGCAGAAGCAAGCGTTTCAACCACTTGGGTGCACTGAGGTAATATTATCGTCCAAAAATTGTATTTCTGCTTCGTATATATGCCGCAACAGGTAGAGGGCCACCTTTGGGAAGATATCTGCAAAGCGCCGCTGAACTCGGGAGCGGTACCGTCCGCCATTTTGTCCGTTCCCGAACGTCGGTTTACGCTTAACCGAGCTAGGCAAGCTCGGTTGGCGGCCAACCGCGGTTAGCGGCCTAACCGCCGTTTCGTACGCCGTGTAACTGCGTTAACCGCGCTTAACGATAACCGCAGTTACGCTAACTGTGGTTAAGGGCGCTCGTGTAACAGGGGTATTACTTTCCCAATTGCACTTTGCATTATTCACGGCTGCAGGCCTCCGACACAGAAAGACGCGATGGAGCTATCTTTAGAGAGAAAAATGACTTTCCTGTGACAAGAGCATGATATAATAAGAGCGGCGCCTTACCATGTGAACTTGAGGACAGATACGACGCACAGAGATTGAGACGCGCACGAAGTGACCCATCGAAAACTTGCCAAAAATGTCCTCCATCACCATTTGCGATGGCAATGACACTGCATATAACCGATATGAAGGGAAGTTCCTACCGATGGCGCCAGCGTGGTTTTGGTTTCGTACTCGATTTTAACGAGCCGGCAGCATTCAGAAAAAAGGTACGGGATTCGAGTAAATACATAACTGCACTCTACGACTCGTGGTGTGGTTGGGAGATTCTGATTACGGCTAGAGTGCAGCGACGCTGGATATCAAGCTGCATGGAGGCATACGCAATGATTGCAACCGACCAACGGGCCGACACTGCTTATCGCTGGCAAGTCTATCGTGACAATCTGTTCGGCAGCAGTAAGTGTGATGTGTAGTGCCATCGCAACACACACCGGCGTAACCAAAAAGCACTGCATCGCCGTTTGCTGAGCAACAGGGTGGACGGTGTAAACGCGTGTACTTGGCGATGTGATGCCACTGGACACTCCCGGATGCACTCAATGCATGTTACTAAGCAGCAAGCCACGGTGGTTCGCATTATGCACAAATGTGAACCTGCAAATAATTTTCGTTCACCGCAAGCTTACAGACACTAAACAATGGCGATGCGGTGATAAACAATGGAAGCAGCGTGATCAGACAACAAGCAGGATGGCGGCCATGACGTTTTCAATATGGCGGCGCCCATGCAAGCATTCTGCGGTGTTATTTCGCGTGGGCAAAAGGTTTACTTGAGAGCATTCATTGGATTTAGCTAGAGGAACCATGGGGTCTAACAGTGTTGCAAATTTCGTTATCACAGGATCGAAGTTTTGCAACATTTTGTTATAGAGAGATATGAAATACATTGAATCCTATGGGGTTTTGCCAAGGATTGCAATATCTTTCATTGTTGAGAGGATTTCGTTGCTGCGGGATTTCGTTATCGCGGGGTTCGACTGTAGTGTCAGAACCTCAGAGCAGTGTCACCACATGTATTTTCTGTGCATTTTCTAGCCTAAAAAGTGCCTTCTTGAGTGGTACTTTTGGTATTGTAAAAAGGCAATTCAACAACAGAATGAAGACCACTTTTCACTTTAAAGTTCCCATAAAGAGTAGCGGCACTGCACATTCCAGTCTTTCATACGTCATAACACAGATGCTAGCACTCACCCATTCATGACCACCTGGCTCAGCATCTCGGCAAGATCAAGAAGCCTGCTTGCCCTCAAGTCCCCAATTTCCCCTTTGGACAGCTTTGGGGCATTTTCAAAGCAGAGGTTGCTGAAAAATAGTTACAACGGATTGGGTTACAGTAAAACCTCATTATAACGAACCCGGATATAACGAACTATTGGATATAATGAAGCAATCGCAATTCCCCTTGAAATTCCCATAGATGACATGGATATTGGCTATAATGCACTAATTGTTATAATGAAGTAATTATGGCTCCCCCTTCAACTTCGTTATAACAAGTTTTACTGTATTTAATCAGAACAACCAGCATAGCCCAGCCAAGCTCAACACACTGCACTCAATTGACTTCGTCCAGTACTACAGAGAACATCTGCTTCTAGATGCCCTGATGTAATCTCCGTATTTTACCCTCTGGTCCGAGTTACCACACCTCAAATAAATCTGGCAAACTTACACTGCTTGAATGTGCATAGTTGGAAGGGGAAACAAAACAGCTCAGTTTCATCACGTCCAAGATGTGCAAGCCACAACTAAATGTTGTATGACAGAACAGTGTGCAGCACCAATCCACCCATGCTGAAACTTGTACAGTACACCAATTCGCAACTACAGAGGACAAACAGCGACATGAGACAGAGACAGTCCAACTCCTATGTGTGAGGGCCCTAGCTTTCTGCAATTCTGTGAAAAATCTTGGAATTCACGTTTTCTCGCGGAAATGCGAAAAAATATCAAACGCCTCACTCTTAGAAACAACGGAGGAACACTATTTCCCCCACTCACTAGCACAGGTTTCAGGCAAAGAGGAGTCGAAACAGCTATTTCCATGTGTAAAATAACTAGCAAATGTGCAAATATCTGAAACTTCAGACATGAACAGAATATTTTTCTTATTTAAAGCACAATCGATTCGAAAAATGCATATTCGGGTGTTTTCAAACATTCAACAACATCAATATTCAGATGATTCCTGGCAACAACAACGAATATTCAAATGATTTATGCGAAGTATTAGTTCAGGTTGAATGAGTTAATAATAAATTTGCATTTGTTACTTTAATTTACATGTATTTTTAATTGCAGTTTACTTCTGAAACAATACCTTTCAGGTGTGCATTGACTTGTATTCATGTGTATGAATTTATGCCTTTAATGTTTTTCATCAAAAAAAAAAAGTTAACTAAAACCTACCATATACTTGTCTATTTCATTATGTATTTAAACTCAAGAAGCCCTCGTTATAAGATTGTAATTCTTGCTGTAGAGAGTGCGAAGGACCTAATATTAAAACAATTTGTATATTTCAAAATTTGCAAAATTTTTTTCCCGGATATTATTCCTTGTTAAAAAATTTCTTCAAAATCTTTAATTTTTCTTTGCAATTTCTTTTTACAAAACAAGTGCTTTATATGAACACCATTTAAAAGCTCATTTATTGTTCTTCACTTTGATATATTGCATGTCTATGTAAACCCAGCAGCTGTTGCAGGAAGAAGAATTCTTCCTGCAACAACTCAGACATACAATGAATAGCCAGCCAATTTCTCATGGCAACGAAAGAGTTAAAGAAAAAAAAAAGGAAAGGGGTGGGGGTGTGAGGGTTAACATTTTAAACCTGCACTGCGACTGATGAGGAATATTGGAGATACTGCAGGGCTTGTCGGAACCATGTGTCCCATCTATCTGGAAGATAGTGCCACAAGCTGCACAGTGGCAGTGTGCATGGCCCACACGTGTCCCTTAAATGTGAAAGCCTGTGTGGTGAACGGGGGGGACTTGGTTTCTGGCTAGCTGGCTGTCCAGGTGCTGCCGTATTTGCTACTCGATTTCCCAGCAGGTTCTGCTGCTTTGCTGCATTGGTAGTGTGCTCTTTATGGCGGTTGCAGCTGTGGTCCTTCGGCATGCAAAGAGGGCTTGGCCTTGGCAAATAAATTGTTGCTCCTTGTTTTCTGAAGCTTCAGTCTACACCACGGTGTTAGAATAGTTTAGGTGGAGCGACGGCGCATTGGAGTGAGGAGAAATCGGGGACCTCTTTCCCTTTCTTGCCGGAAGGAGGCGCGCGCGGGACGGAGGCCGCCTGGCTATACCCAGCGCATACCTGACG
The DNA here is from genome assembly GCA_013339685.2 of Hyalomma asiaticum. Lineage (NCBI taxonomy): Eukaryota > Metazoa > Arthropoda > Arachnida > Ixodida > Ixodidae > Hyalomma > Hyalomma asiaticum. The sequence continues at coordinate 90,172,934 of CM023481.1, forward strand.
CTTCTAACATTCGGTGTTTTAGCGTGTTTGGCGATATCGCAAGGCCCTGTGAGGATTATGTGGCAGTGTAATATCATATGTTAAATATAAAGACTTCGTAGTGTTTTACGCATGACGGTTCGGCATGCGGCGTGAAGCTCATAAACACCACATTCGGCCTCGGCAACACCGTGGCCTAGGCAATCGTTCCCGCATTTCGTCTACAAAAGTAAATATGCAGTTGCGTGGCGCGTGTTGAATTCACCCTTCATTTGCCCTCGAAAGAATAATTGGTGTATTTGCGGTCAGCATCATATAAAGAGCAGGTATCATGCGTAAGGGGCATTTCGCATATGAGATCAAGTGACCCTACAGAATCTTTTATTACGAACCGATTATTTGCAAATTCCGTAAACATCTGCGAGAAAACGAATGCTTTAATGCAATGGAATAGAATAACTCTATTTAGGTCTTTCAAGGCGTGCAGTAGCACGTGACGCGCCGCTCCCAGGTCGAAAATGCAGGATTGAAAGCGAATGCAATAAAGTGGGCGACAGCTTGTGACCGATGGCCGCTCTTTGATATATTCAAAATAAACAGACTGCAAGATATATAGGTTACGGTGCGCCAAGAATTTTATCACAGTATTGGCACGATCTACGAATTTTACATATTTTTGCCTGAAAAAGCGGCTTTAGCTCGAGTACTGTGTGGTGCGGCTAAATGATACGAAAGAATGTAGGATGGTACTCAAGGTGGTAGTAAAAAGAAAAAAAAAACACTTTATTCATTCGACAGTGCATCATCTGTACCAGCACAACATGCATTGACAGGATAAAAGCCACAACACACTAGACAAGCTTCGAAAGCTTTCGTAGCTTCTGCGTCTTGTCTGCTTCAACCTTCCGCAGTTGCTTACAGTATTGCCTCATCCTGACTCCAACATAATAATGAAGCACTTTCAACATAACATCCACCTTGTGCTCATGACAGGGAAATGATAACATGGAATTTTCTACTACATAGTCTATTGTCATGGTCGTGAAACGTGGTCACAAACGTGAAATGGTCGTGCCAAACGAGCACGACCATTTCACGTTTGTGCACCCACAGCAGGGCACAAAGATCTAAACAGCATGTCTGTGACGAATAACGAAAGGCACAATCAGAATGGCACATGGTGAGCCATGATGGATTGGTCGTTAAACATACGTCAACCTTCATTACCACGCGCCAGCCAGCGCGTGTAAACTTAAGTTTACACGTGCCAAGCATAATCCGATATGGGGCATGCACAACGACAACCCATGAGAGGAATTTCTAACCTACCATTGTCAAGAGTGTTCCTTCCTTCTGACAACCATCATTTAGTGAAACGTCAACCACCCCCCCCACCCCCCTACACACACACACACACACACACACACACACACACACACACACACACAACAGCGCTTTCTTTTTCAGTGAATATCTTTTTCTATTTGACTAACCCAGTTCGGGTCCGCCACGGTGGATCAGTTGCTAAGGTGCTCGGCTGCTAACCCAGTGATTATTAAGCCAGTTCGTCACGGCGGCCTCACCCAATTTGCCACGGTGGAATTATTTGTGCACGAGCTAAAATATTTTTGAAATTCGTGTTCACCTGCACACTCATTATCGCTGTTCGCAGAAGCTATATTTCCTATGTGTTTCCATCTGTTGGCTACCGCCAATGAATTTTCTTGATGTTGTGCATTTACTTTCAAATCAGAGTGATATGTGTGGTTACCCTGATAAAAAACGAACGGCCAGCAGTTGAAGAATTGTCGCAAGTGCAGCTTTGTAAGCGACGCGGCCCCCGTTGAAGCGGCTGACCTGAAGCCTCGATACATCCAGCGCTGCCTGTCGGAAAAAATGCGAAACGCGTCTCCGTGTTCGGCGGGGAGGCTGCGCGGCGGAGGCCGAGCGTCGGTACACCTAACCTATTCTAACACCGTGGTCTACACTGATTGCACACGGACAGGATGCCGCAAGGTCAAAACCCACAGGCTCAGGATAAATTTTGTCTCCAATGTCACCCAATGATAGCTACATCACCCCCAAATTTTTCCTAGCATCCATGCACCACTGTAGTCACACTGGTTTGCCCATATGTTTGTGACCCTGTGGTTTCCTAGGCATGCAACAAATGTGAGCTGTCCCACTGACAACTCACACAGGCAAGGCACTTGTCTTTATCGATGTATAGTGGGCACTCTTTAATAATAATTTCAGGGGTCCTATGTGCCAAAACGATGTGATTATGAGGCATGTTGTAGTGGGGGGGGGGGGGGCTCCGGAAATTTTGACTGCTTGGGGTTCTTCAACATGCACAGATAACAAACAGTACAGGGACTCTAGCATTTTTGCCTGCAATGACAGTGCAACTACAACGGCAGTGTCTTTTGGGTTAGCAGCCAAGCACCATAACCACTATACCACAGCGGCGGCCCAGCGGCTACTCTGCTGTTCAAGCCACCGATGGCTTGCTTAGATATCTGAGGAACTGATCCTTCACAAAGTTTTCAGAAAAATTAATCACGAAAAGCTTAGATTAAGCTAGAATCAAACATGGTAAGGAAAAGGATGCCACATGTTAGAGACAGGGAGAGAAAATTAGGTGTGCAAGTTGTCAGAACCTTAACACAAAGAAGAAGGGATGCAATATTTTTTATCAAAGGCACACCTGTGAGCCTCCTGCAGTGGTGTGAAGCATTGCACATCCCAATCTTCTGGCAATGGAATCGTGGAAACTGGAACAGCATTGAAGGCCACAAGTTAATTACACAAAATATAGTCTACAAAAGCAACTGAAGCAATGCTTTGAATTCACACCACTCACATTTCTTTTTTGGAAACTCAGCAGGAAGCACAGCAAGCAATGCATTGAGCAGCTTGCAGAATCCATGCCAGACCCTTGAGGTAAAAAAAAAAAAAGTCAGTTTGTATACAATGATTTAAGACATAACTGTTTAAAATTTTAACTGTGTGGCTTAGTGCCCATAACTGCACAGTGGGTTATGAGGGATGCTGCAGTATCATGCTCCAGATTAAATTTGATCCTGCACCAGGATGTTGATGATCCTGCTCCAGATTAAATTTGAACCTGCACCACAAGGAGGGCTAGTGCTCCTACACTTAGCCCTCAACACCAAACAATAATGCTTCTCTCCTGCAACATATGAGCCAATTAAAGAAACTAATGCCGCATTTAACTTCAGGTAATGCTACAAGGTTTTGAGAGATATCTGTTTGCAAAACCCAATGCAAGTTCAATGACATCTGCACTTGAAAATAAAAAAAAAAGTTTTATTTCACGCTTCTCAGGACTGTAGTGATGTCATACACAGCTCTAAATTATTGCTGCTAAAGTTTTGAGATGGCCATCATAGCGGTACTCGCAATTATACCATGCATGTGTAATTATACACATGCACAGAGCAAAATAAGTTATTGCCCGTCAAAGCTATACTTGAGGGCAACATTTCTTGGCAATGAAGTTACCATTAAGGAATGCAGTCTCTTAATTGTGTCTGTGCACAGGAAATAAAAAAAAATAAAAAAAAGAAATCTGTTCATTTTCTACAGGGAGCTATTTCAAAGACAGCTCACACAAGGGAGATATGTATGTTTGTTTTACTTTATAATTTGTCATTTTATGAAGTGTGAGAACGTCCCCCCTCTTGCATGCACTACACAGGCAAAATAATGCTGCCATATTCAGGTTAGCATTTGTTGCCTTCTTGCTCTTCTTCTGTTGACTCACCACAGAAGCTCGTGACAAGCTTCACTACCAAATAGCTAAACATTCTTCACTGAATTATTTTTGTTTGCCTTCAAACATGCACAGGAGCTATACAGAAGGTTCATGAATTGAAACGAGCGCCAAACCGTACTACTTCATGTAGGAATACACGTGCAGAAGCTCCACCTCCGTAGCTTCGCCCTCGTTGCCAAAAATGTCTGCGAGCATAGCGGACGCTTCTGACGCATAGCACACTTCACCTACTGCCACTGTTGTATAATGGCAAAGTAAACTTTAAAAAAAAAATTCATTTTACAGTTGCTATTGCAACACCTTAAAAAAAAAAAAACCTTTTGTATTTGTTTGCTTAAAGAGCACTGATTATGACAGAAAGAAAACCCACCTATTTTTATCTCCAGAAGTTTGTTTGGACAACACTTACGACATGCATAGGCAATTGGCTTGTGTTGTGGCATTTTAGTTGACAGCACCAGTCAACTCTCGACAATACAGAAAGCTCTAGAGGCCAAGAGGCTTCCATATTCTCAGGTTAGACCAGAACTGGCAAGTACAGTGCCACCCACAACTTTAACGTGCCCCGCGTCCCTCCCTTCCCCCTCTTGCTTCCCCCTTCCTTTACAGAGCTTTCAAAAGCAGCACAGCACACCTCCTAAGCATAACCCATGACAAATGATCCGAATGGTTTTCAAAATGTCAGTTTTAAATTAAAACATTTGGTTGTAGTTTCTCACAAATTTGCATTGAAGTTCCAACCACACAGGCAACTCCGTCAAAATGTTCATCTCCAAGCGCATTTACGTGACGATTGTCCAAACTTCCAATTGTCTGTTCCAATGTTTTAAAAAATTCCCTGACCACTTCCTGAATTTCCCAGAGGTGTGCAAATTCCCTGACAATGCCCGGTTATCCTGGTGGGTAGACACCCTGCTGGTTTGTCTGATGTCGGCAGCCTGGGGCACTGCTGGGGCTCAATACTTGTGTTGGGTGCATTTCGCTGTCGCCTAGGTGATCCTCTGAAAAAACTACTGCTCAAATCTCTCTCCAAACTTGTCATTCGTGGATGAATGACATCTCATTTGTAACCACTGGACGTTTGCATGAACAAACCTTTTAAAGGAGCCCTGCCACACATTTTGAACATAGTCAGAAAAGAGCGCCAGTCAGTCATGGATGCTCCTATGAGGATGCAAGCCAAATAATATTTCACCGTACCCACCTGGGCACTTACAGTTTGGCTACAAGTATAGCTGGAAACCACCCGATTTTCTTTCCACAAGTGACGTCACTGGGAACACCAACTGCATTGCTTAAGGCAGAACTAGCAATGTTGTTTCCACGATCATGGAAGCATTTTCAGTAATTCTTTATTTGTTCATTTTGAATTCAGCAAATGAAGAAAATATAAGTATCTTCTTTTATACACACACACACACATACACACAAAAAAAAAAGTCAAACGGTATAGTTGGTGCTCCCTGTGATGTCACTTGATGAAAGAAGATAAGGCAATTTCCACTTTTATTTGGGGCCTAATTGTAAATTCCCTGGGGTGTACAGTGCAAAAATATTTGGCTCCCATGTTCATAGAAGTGTTCCCAACTGAGTGGCACCACTTTCTCACTGTTCAAAAATTGTCACAGGGTCCCTTTTAAGACCAGATCAAGTGCTGCTACCAAGTGTGGATGAGGTGAGGAGACCGGAAAGTAACAGCTACTAGATGGCTAAAATGGGGCTCTCCAGCGGTGCTTTGCAGCTTGATTGCAGATGCATAAGCCAGCAACACTGCGGAGCTTGTCAGTTACTCTTTTAAGAAATAAGGCATCTAAAATACACTTGGTGGTACTGAAGATGACTTTCTGTCAGAAGATATCTCCAGCAAGGACCTTTCACGGGACAGTGCCAGTGAAACGGATGAGGACTGAACATTAAGTGCAATGCAAATAAATGCTTTCTGCAAGCTTTCCTTACATAAATTATATGCAAATGAACACTTTTTTGTTTCCGCTACTGCCAAATTACACTTTGGAGTATATGCAGGTTTGTTATTATACATTAGTTTTTACGACATTCATCAGGTGGAAAATGGCCGACCTAAATTTGAACTTGCTTGCGAGTTTTCAATTTCCCAGCAAACTGTCTCCGACTATTTGAAGCAAAAGGAGATGGTTTTGGAGGCAGCGGAAAATGTGTATCTAAGGAAGCCGAAACATTTCTGCCACGGCAGCCATCAAAAGCTGGAAGAAGCACTGAACATATGGCTGAGCAACTGTAGCTAGAAAGATACCAGTGTCTGGCGATCTGCTCCGACAAAAAGCAGAGATGCTAGCTAGGTATTACCAACCGCAAATTCAGAGATGGCAAGCTGTGCAACCTGAAAAAAAGGTGCGACCTGGCTTCCAAACAAATGTGTGGTGACCAAACCCTTATGATGAACTACCATGCTGACAAGCATGTGCACTGCTGTGCCGGTACACACCATACATCTCCAGATGTAATGAGACTGGCCTGTTCAATAAAATGTTGACTGCCAAGACACTTGCCTTGTCTGGTGAACCCTGCCACTGGGGAAAGCATAGTAAGGCGCACTTGACAGTTGTTGCGGGAGGCACATGTCAAGAATGGAGAAGCTTGCACGCCCCATTTTAGGAAAAAACAAAACACTTAAAGGGGCCCTCTAACACTTTTCTCGCAACCGTTTTCATGTGCGCGTTGCGTAGACTGGAGGGTGGACAGACAAATGCTACAAGAATGGCAGTGATAGGAGCACGCAGTGCGAAGTTATTAAGCAGACAAAGTAAAAAATACAAGCAAAAAAATGCGGACCCTCAACTCGAATTTCGCGGGGTCAGGTGATTGCATTTCACTCTCCACAAGCATCATAGGGACAAGCCAACAGAATTGGCTTTAGGTGCCTATGTAGAGGAAGTTCGTACGCCATGGTTGCCTGTTCACTCCAGTGTAGTGATGACGCCGTTGCCATGTCAAGGAAAATCATATGCCATGGTTGCCTGTTCGCTCCAGTGTAGTGATGACGCCGCTGCCATGTCAACAAACAACGTGGAGTGAAAGCGTGTTGCACTGTCATTTATGAGCTTTTCTGACCGCTCCGACTTGTCAGAGTTAGAGCGGCCGCTTCTGCTTTGAACCGAGGCTTTGCACGTAGTTCCGTGTAACGACACTCCAAGGCAAGTGCGGTCGCCTTTTAAAACTCGCGGTCACGACCACTGAGATGGGCCAGCGAATACGACCATACTGCGCAATTTTTCTTCACGGGTTGTTCAGCTAAACGCACAGACATGGAAGCACAGAAGTGGGAATAGGGAGTTTTAGCGTGTCCGCATAACCCAAATGCGCAAAGCATTTTGCGTAGAGCGGAATACCGAGTGTAAACATTGCATGCGCAAGCACGGCAGACCGCCCAGAGCTTTTGCCGTCTGCTTCAAATCTTTCGAGCAGTCATCACGCGTTATGTAGCCCTTGAGTTGCTAACTGACAGTTTTATTTGCTTTAGCTTTGTATGATGAAGCTTCGACGGTAAAGCACCCGTGACAATTTGACACTGTTTCTCAGCGCAACACTCAAATTGTCGAGGCTGTAGGCTTAGCGAGTGGCTGCCGGATTCTCGGAGGACATAGATCACGTGGTTTTGCTTGTTCTGTTTACCACCCACAGCTGGTGCTACTTGACTATAACAAACAACGCTATCCGCTATCCAGTACGCCTTTGTGTATACCAGTTTAGCGGACATGTTCAAATTCCTTTATAGCGCTGTGCGCGATACAACACACTTTGACAGAACGGCAAATTCCAACTAGTGGTTCAGCACCTCAACGAGTTGCAAACGTACACAAGAGAGATGAAGCAAAGAGATTCCTTTTCTATGGACATACGACTCGTCTAAGCAAAAGGCAAGAGGTGAAACAGAGCCAGCGCCTCTACCTCATTTTATAACTGTGGGGATCTTTCTACTACAACTGCGTCTATTTGGTGTTCAATAAAAACCTACGCAAGCGAAAAACAAAGACGAAGATTACTTGCTTACCGATGTAGTGCCGCGAGCACTTATAGTGCTACTTTCATCCAATCACAGGCTAGAGCCCTCAGTCGTCATTTCCACCACAAATAGTTCTGACGAGCGCCACTACGCGCTGATGCGGTCGGCAGCGATGTGATGATTTCATTTGAATGATTAAAATATTAAATAAACTGATATGAGCGGCTTGACACCTGCCAAAAATATCATCAGCCACCTGTCTACGCGACCCGCAAACAAAGAATGGGTGCGAGGAAAGTGTTAGCCCCTTTAGGATGTTTCAAAGCGATCAAGTCACTTCCTGTCTGGTACAAAGCAAATTCCAAGGCATGGATAACACAGGACCTTTTTGAAAAGTTAGTACAGAAGCTCAACCAGATGTATGAGCTATATAACTGCAATGTGCCGATGTTCTTTGACAACTGCGATCTCACAGGCACATCAACAAATCGCAATGCTAACTTTTGCCACCAAATACTACCACAAGTGTATTGCTGCCCATGCACTATGACGCTCTTATGTTTCAACAGTGGCAAGAAATACTTCATGGATGCACCATTTGCATCTTGTCTGATGTCTGGTAAGCAGTGACACCACTTATTGACAGTCCCCCTTCACTAAATCCACAACATTAAATGCATCAGTAAACTTTAATGTAACCAGCATTGTCTTATGCTTCTGACGCAAACGGAAATGAAGAAGCCAACTCAGGAGCGTTTCCTGTCTTTACATCGGCGTAAACTGGCAGAAACACGCGCAGACTTGGTCCCACGTAAGTGGAAATGCGTGTAGCAATGCACTTACCATATCTTCCTAGCGTAGAGACCTTAAAACGCAAATAAAATGGTGTTTTTTTGATGCATTTGTTTTTTTTATTGTTCCAGATTTCAAACGTTTTTACGATCACTGTGGAGTCCGAGTGATCTGTCGTCGACTGTAGCTGCACCCTCTGTGTCTGCAGCACCTGTTAAAGAACTTTTGCACATATCGAGGCTGAAGATTCGACCTGCACCATGTAGATTAGGTAGCACTAGGACAGTGGTTATGTGGCCAGGGGTTTCTGTTAGTGTGGTATGTGCCACAGCGCGAGAAGCGAGAAAGACAAAGCCTGACTGGTTCGTGATCGTGAGGTTAAAGCTCTTGTTGCTGTGTTTATTGATACATCACCTACACTGTCACATTATTCCAATCGTTCAGGACGTCACCAAACAGTGCTCACTGCAACACACAATTTGCTACGACATTCAAGATTTCCCTACATGACAGGTGATGCTGAAGCCTCCTTCGACAGTTACTTGTCCATGGCTCAAGAGGAAAAGTCAACCAACTTTCCACATGAGTCAACAGCTCAAGTTAGAGCTTGTCCAAGTCGTCTTGGCGTGCACTTTGGCCAATGCAAGTTTGACATACACAGAGAAATCCATCCTTATGAGTACCACTGCTTGACCGTGACTTATGGAAATGGCAGTTTCTAGACATTACAGCTGTAAGAGATGCATCTGTGATTATTTGGACAGCATGTTTTCAACACGCGGCTTTGGTCATTGCTAAAGCTGTAGCCATGCTAATGTTTTGTGGCTATAGGATTGGATGTCTTGTTGGCTTGAGTATGTAACACTCAAGCCAACAAGACATCCACAAACACTGGCTGATCAGAAGTCTACCAATGAAATCCGAGGAAACGTAAGGACCTCCAAAAATTTGTGGCTTTTCAAGGCCTTGAGAATGCTATCTTCAACTTTCAGTGTTTTCAAGAATTTCAAGGAGTGCTATAAACCCTGGTGTAACAAGCATGCTGATCATAACCCTCGATACATGTTTGTGACAATAAAGAGATGCTGGCACTAAGAGAACACCCATTGCATGCAGGTGACAAAATTTCATCTGGAAACCCTTCCATGATTGTTCTATGAGCAGGAAATTTTTTGAGAGCGACAGACAATGCTAGAAATACATAAAAAAAAAGGAAAGAAAGAAATGTGGCTTGTCTGGTGATGGCAGACAGCATGCTACTACATTGAATATTTTATGTGCTAGTTGTATCTGCATTCATTACGTTAAGCAGTAAACTCCCCAGCTGCAAGACAACAAGTGGAGAATTCGGCTGCTACTAAAAATTCGGCAGCATATCTTGCATGCCTGGGTGAACAGGCGCATCTATAATGTACACAATTGTATGCATAGCATAGGAAAGGGTTAAACTCTTGGGGTAGCCGTCAGAAATTTGGCGAGGCTTTTTACACTTGCCTCCTTCACCAGCGTGAACACAATTTAAAAGTGTGCAGCAAAGCTACCTGTTCCCAGTCTATGGCTAAATGACACACAAGTAACCCCACTGCTGTAATTGGCTGCCGAAGTGCAAGGGCAGCTGAGAGAATGGGAGAGAAAACACTCACTGTGGCTTTCGAATGAAAGGCTCACTGTGTAGCAGCTCCTGTTTGTGAAGAAGCCAGTCAAGAACCAACTTTACCACAGGCACGCTGCAGCAGTCACGCATGTCTCGAGGATCCTGGAGCGCATGCATGGGCAGCAGGAAAGCATGCAACATGCTTGCTGCAAGATAAAGAATAAATCATTAGAAAGAAAAACGTTAGAATTATATGAAGATGTCAAAGTAGGCTTGAAGCAACTTTATTAAACCATAGAGTGACTGTATAGTACACACTTTTTCACTACACCGATCGTAAGTGTAGACGCACACGCAAAAATTGCAATGAAAAGAGTATGTTTTAAATGCCACGACCATTCCTTGTGGAATGCTTGTAGCATTTATCAGCCCCCCTTCCACCCCTATGGCATCACCAGAAGCCGGGGAGGGGGAGAGGATTTTGTGAGCGCCCATGGGATGAGATGTGCGGCGTGCTGTGGGAACTTATACCTGAACACGTGCATCTTTACGTTGCATGAGAAATCTTTATAAGTCCAACAAAATAGATACGGAACAATTACTGCTCTCGCTTTAACCCAGCTATAACCATTGTGGAACCACAGTGAAATCTTTAGGCTTTTCCTGCTCAAGACATGACCTCACGTACCTATTTGTCTTCATTGAAAAGTTGCTGCAGTCATATTTTGCTGGTGTCCTAAAGAATCACAGTTCTGGAGGTGTCAAGCCTTGCCTGATACATCAGAATTATTAAGGCAATAGCCTTATACGTTTTATTGAAAGGTGACCTTGAATATAAATTAGGGCGGAAAAATGAACAAGTTAGTGAACCATTAAAAAAAAATCGCAGTCTTGCGTCTTGTTTGCTTGATACATACGAATAATGGCATGGAGAGGTACGAATGTATGATTAACATGACTGATCAGTCACGATATCAGTAACATGACATGCTTGCCATTTACATCCCATTCAACAGTAAGGGGGGACACTGCTCTTAGAGATAAAATTTCATGAAAAAAATTGATTTTTGGAAAGTGGTATTTTTGCAACCTACAGGCAGTGCTGAAGATGCTGACCAAATTTCTCATATCTCGGACTGATATTTCAGCCACAATAGCAGTTTATATCCCCAAGGCAAGCTATATTTTGGCTATCAAAAAGCAAGAAAAATGGGCTTTTTTTCATGCCAGATTGCTGCTGAGCTACATATGTTGCAGTAGTAGGCATCGAGGTTATATCCCCAATAGCCACACATCACCTGCAAGTATATTTCAATACTCTGTAATCTACATTTGGTTCAAAATGAGCTTTACTTGTTTTCTTGCTTTTTCTCATAACATGCTTTCACTCACTCTGCTTGTTTAGTGCGGCAATTTCTCAAAGTCTAGAAGAGATAGAGCTGTAATTTTTTTTATATGTGATGCTGAATGCATAGAGCTTGAACTGCTGCAAGCAGATTGTTCTTTTTCTCTTTCTATAATTTTTTACCTGCTTTTGTTCAAGTTCATTAGTAGCTGTGGCATAAACATCTAAGCTTTGATGAGCTCCTAAATTGTTGTTTGTTGTTGGATTTGAAAACTGCTTGCAGCAGTTCATTCCTTATGTATTCTGCTTTGCATTCATGCCCTAAATTTAACTTTCTGCCCAATTGACTTTTATCTATTATCTTACCAATTATTAGTAATTAACATATAATTATTTTGATAGCTAATTGAGTGACAGAAAAAATAACTGCATTTTTGAAATCAGCACAAGAAAATACATGTACCTGTGCTTTTAAATTGAATTTGGTTAAAAAAATAAAGAAAATAGCTTTTGGTACCATGTCCCCCCTTAATACAGTCACATTTGGTGCAGACTTGCATTCCTCGGCCCAAGGGTATGTGCCACATGTGATTGAAGGTTAACCTTAACAACCAAATTACATTCACATGATCTTTGACTACCGAAGGTTCAGAGTTTGAACCTTTTGGATTCTAGGTTTAACAAGCAAAGCTTTCCATTTTACGTCTTTTATAGAAAATAGCTAAGGATGCCTAGTAATTTTTAATTTGCCTGATAGTGATAGTGATGTTGTGGCTACAGGCGGTGTTAGCCTGGCAGACCTGGCTGGCAATTGCGCCGCCTGAGCGTCTCTGTCCATGCCGCATGAGTCACCACGTGTCACTCAATCCTGTCTCTTGAAGAAATGCTACAAGCAGAGCTGACACCCTCTCGTGAACCGACCGTGTACCTTCCAGATATATAATTTGTTCAGTGCTCCCATGTGGAAACCCTCTTTTATGAGTGCTTTTTTCTCGGTGCAAAAGCGCTTGCAGGACTAGATGTAGTGGTCAATGTCTCCCAGTTCATTGCACTCCGTGCACAATGGCGAAGCAGCGCCCCTAACTTTAAAAGACCATGCGGGAGTGCATGCTGACCCCGTTCTGACTCTTAGTTAATTCCTTCAAGCTTACTGATTACACTCGGTAAAAAAGAAGGCTTTGAATACTGCGACATCTGCTGCTGTCATAAAAAAAGTAGGGGTGTGTGAATATTCAAAATTTCGAATAATTTTTGAATAGCGTTTACTATTTGATTTGATTCGCAGTGAACTTCTACTATTCAAATTATTTGAGGTTGGTAATTAAGGGAAAGAATGCGCTGTGTAGTGACAAGTGGCCCATTCCCGCAAGTGCGCTTCGCCGCATAACACCCGTGTACTGCGGCGAAGTTATGTCAGCTTTCTGAAGCATAGTTTTGTTGGACTGTTCTTCAGGACTTTGGAATGACACTGTGTACTAGCCACGCAATAAATTCTTTGCCCATGTTTAACAGTCCATTTCTGCATAGCATTATTAAAAGAATATTTGAAAATTATTCAAAAAATATTCAATTCGATTTGCACTTGAACATAAGTATTCGAAATCGCTTCGCACTCAAAATTTTGCTATTCGCACAGCTCTAAAAAAAAAAAGATATTTCTTCCTTAAACAGCATCTAAACATGTTTGTAGTACATATGTGTCACAAACTATCACAAACCACAGCTCCAGCTCCAAACTAATACCTTTGTGTGATGATATATTAAATGCGAAGTCGGGTCCCTTGGAAGAAATGTACCAGCATGACAACTTAGTTTCATTCCTCAGTGATACCATACAAGTGTTCATGATGCTGTGGTTGGATAAATTGTCAGGCTATGCCATTAACACGGCTTGCTTAAAGTGTGCCATCTGCCAGAGAGCATGAAAATGGCTTATGTTGGAAAGACCATGAGCAACTGCTTTTGCTACTGCTGAAATGAAAGCCCTGATTCAACTACTCGTTCATGTCCTCACTGAGTATCTGAACAACGAAAGGATAGGACTTACATGCTCGCCTGCATTTATTCCGTACTTAAGTTGGACAACTTTTGTCTGCATGAGTCAATTTTGTAATTCCTTCTGTGTTAATATGGGATGATAACAACAGTGCATTCCAATACAAAACACAATCGGCGAAGCTTAGAAACAAGGTCTTTTTAAATAACTAGTTCTTTCTTCCAAGTGAGTGTTTTGTAGAAAAAAAAAAGTATGCAGCTACTGCACTCAAGTGGAGATGGATGACCAGCGGAGCTTCGGAAGGTGAGCTGGCATCTGTTTGCAATTGTAGCCATAAGTCACAAAAAAACAAGAAAGTGACCCCCCCAGGAGAGATTCCTTGAAGGTGGTGCAAACGTTGAATGCAGCTGCATTTCGAGTGGGAAGAGCATTTGCGGAAACCTTTTTTAGGGCGCAGCCGCGCTAGGTACAGTCCTGAAAATTCACCATGGCCATCACTGTTGCCAAACTATAGCTCACACAAATGTTAAAACACACTGTCCAAGAATTCGTGCTTAAACTGAGCGGCGGCTTTGGCAAAATCTTTCCTGGCCTGCACCTCTTGGCTGCTTTATCAGGCCCTCTATGCAAGGCACGCAATTACGCCAGTTGTTTTATGCATCTCGCTTACACTTCACCCAGTATCTGCATCCGCTATTCCTCCTCCTTTCTCATAAATATGACTCTCGCCAGTGAGAGAAAGTAATGCTCCAGCTGCAATAGGTGGATAGCAAAATGACGTTTTCGTCTGCACCCGACTTCCGGTTCGGCGCTTAGCTGCCTGGTTCCTTCGTTCGGCCTTGTATGTCGGTTCTTGCTGCGCGACTCCGCTGCTCGCAGAGAAAAAAACGCTTCTGCGAAGTTATTATGGTTTGCTGCTCGGGATTAGGATGCGCGAATTCTTCCGTGGAAGGAAAGAAAATGTTTCGTTTCCCTGGGAATGAAGCGCGCAAGTATAAATGGATAGTTGTCCTCAAACGAGCGACCGTGACGGGCGAGCTCTGGGTTCCGAATGTAGGAGCCAGAATATGCGAAGACCATTTCGTCACCGGCCAGTGTTCTGGCAACTAAGTTGAGTCATTTGATTTCTAGTCCCAATAACTTAGTTAACAATCAATTACATTTCGTTTTCATTTCATTTTATTATACCCCTCAGGGCCAGAGGCATTACAGAGGGGGAGTGGTAAAAGCACATACATTCAAAGACAATAAGAAACGAAAAAAAATATGCAAGTACAATAGAAACATACAGTAAGTTATAAAGAGCTTGAGTATACAATATTAGCTACGGAATTACGGAAATGTTCCTAATGATTAATGTTTACAACGTCAGCGGGAAGGCCGTTCCAATCGCGAGAAGTTCGTGGTAAAAATGATTGATGAAAGTACATAGTATTACCTGAAGCGAGTCCGACTTTGTGACGATGGTCAGTGCGATGGGATACATAAGATGGTTGAGGGATGAGACGATCGCGTAGTGCAGGATGATGATACATTTTATGAAACAGGGCAATGCGGGACACTTTTCTGCGCAATGATAATGATGGGAGGGAAAGGTCTGATTTCATAGAAGTTATACTGGCGGTGCGACTGTAATTAGCGTGAATGAAACGTGCGGAGTTGTTCTGAACCATCTCTAGAGCAGTAATTAAATTTATATGGGTAGGGTCCCACACCGGTGTAGCATACTCCAATTTCGAACGGATTAGTATTTTATAGAGCAGGAGTTTCAAGGAGGAAGGAACGTGATAAAAATTTGCGCCCAGTAAGGATACTCAGCACATCGATTATGTGCCGTGTTTATTTCGGTACAAGAAGGAGGTGCGCCCAGTAAGGATACTCAGCACATCGATTATGTGCCGTGTTTATTTCGGTACAATGAAAAAAAAAAAAAAAAAAAAAAAAAAAAAACTAGTGAGGCTGCACGAAACAGGGAAGAGAGGTGAGCTCATGCGCTTTTCATGTACTCAAAGCAATAAGTGCCTTCTCTGTGCAGTGATACGAGGCACCTATCTCTCGAGAAAAAGCGGGAGGCAGCAAATAGGGGACAGCAGCGGACGACAACGCGCGCTCTGTGCGTAGCTGTGATATTACGGAGCCTCGGTACGCTCGGTACGTCCTCTGAAACGAAATATGCTCAATGTATAAAACTGCCGCGCATAGTGATAACTGGGATTGCGGAACGTCTAGCACTCGACATCCTTCGCCAAGTGTAATATTGCAACCATGTGTATCAGCGAACGCAAGTTACAAAACCGATTGCCCATTCACGTTGGCATTCGCCGATCACATAACCACGTTTCGCGATCGGCGTTGTCGGGATCGTTGTAAGAACAAGTCATCCACTTCTGTGGTTGACTTGCAATGTATTAGAGGCTACATACGTTATGTTGTCGAACCTAGCCTAGTTAATCGTAAAGGTCTATGACTATACTCGACATGACCCCTTGGGGACATGACATACCCACCACACAGCCACAGTCCTGGAGGGTTACGAAGCATTGCCATCTCACATGTACTTTCGGAACTGTCGAGCCATGCTTGCATTGCGGTTTTTCACCAAAGCTGCGTCGTGAACAAACGCCAAGCGCATACGTGAACGGAGAATCCTGACTTCCAACCACGAAACGACGGCGACATGTGGCGGCGGCGCGAAGCCTCGAGCCGGAAGTTGTAGCAGACTGCGGAGTAACCCACAATTCCTTGCGACAACCGAGATTTTGCTATCCACCTATTGCACATGTAGTGTCTCGCTTTTCTTCATTTAGTTTACTTCTCTTTGGCACTCAACAGACAGTGCCAAAGGTTCCACTAAAACACCTTTTTTTTTTTGTCTGAACTCTCCTACGGACAAAAAAGGTTAAAAAGAAGAAGAAGAGAGAAAACAAGGTGGCACCTTTCCCCAATGAGTGGGCGAGTAAATAATTCCCCGCTTGCAGTGAATACGATCTTCAGCAATTCAATTACTTTGTCGAAAGGTAATCACCACTGCTTTCAGTGAGCACATACCGACTAGGTCGAGCAGGAGGTGCTGGGCGTCCTTGTGTAGGGGGGCGCCAGGGCTGCTAGACTTGGTTGGGCTGGGTGCCCGTGCTGTGCAGTGCTGCTGGCTAAACATGCAGATGGCCACCATCTGCAGCAGCTGCCATGTGTCCAGCTTCTCCACCATCACCAACGCTGGCAGGCTGCTTGTCAGAGAGCTCAGCACACCCTCGGCTCGGCTCATTTCTGCAGCGACCAATGGCATCTCACTCACCAACTCAAGATCAACGCCGTTTTCCATAGTTTCAGTTCCTTTCTTTTTCAGCAAGGAGAGTGCAAGTATACAGTTATTTCTGAACCAAATGGAAAAGCACAAGTGAACTGGATTGTACCAAATACTGTGCTCGTACAAAGTTCTTTGATACTGAACTGCCGTTCTTACTATTAAAACATTAATTAATGTCTCACTTTACAACACTTGTTATGAAGCACTGCTCATTCATAACCAGAATGGACATGACATTTTGTGATTTAGTTGGTATTCTCAGATGTCCTGCACACACCAAACCTGCCAACCCCACACTTCTCAAAGTACTACAGAAGTTGCCAAGAAATACTAAAATTGCATATAAAAATACTAAGATACCGTTTTATTTCTCAGAAACTCGCTTAGCTTTACGAAATACATAAACATATCACAAAATAGGCCCAAAATGTCCTGACATCTTTGAAGTGGAAGGCCGGGATAGCACAGAGGCTGTTGCAGCCTTGGCCTTCATCAGAAAGTCTTTATCAAAGACCTGTTCGTGGCACTTCCATGAGTGAGACTGCGCACATCTTGCGACAAACAACTGCTCCAAAGTCTCTTTAGACATTGGAGGCACGAAACTGCGTGCGTGCCTTTTTGACTTTGCTGAAGATTCTTTCACACTAAGCGGGAGTGTCAAGACGCCCAACATAAATTTTGAAAGTTTACATATTTCAAACTAACATCGACTTCTCGAAAAGCAGAGACCGCCCGCCACTGTTCATCGATCCGTTCTTCCTTAGTTACTTCAGCGGGTAATTCTTCCAACACAATTTTATGAAAAGGCCAAAGGTGGAGTTGATTGTAGGTAGCTACGTTTATTTTGCGAAGCTTTCGTCAGGAAACATGAAAAATCGTAAAAATGCAGCTATCATTACGATACTCGTAAAGATGTGCTGAAAATCGGGCACTTTACGATAAAATCGTAAAACTTGGCAGGTCTGACACACACAGACTGTTAAATAAACAAGTAGGTCCCAGTGTCCCAAAAGACACCTCCTTAAATGGCAGACAGAAGGAGCATTAGGAGCAAATAAGCAGTTTACTCATATAATAACAATTAAATCATCAGTGCAAACAGTAGCACTTTAGCCACAATAAAAGTTGTAGCACTGTGAGCGATGCAGCACGCCCCATTACAAAACTTCTCGTGTCTTATGTCTACCATAGCTACCAGAATAAAATTTATAGCACTTCTGCTCCCATTTGAAATATCTGAAGTGTATTTTATAAAATATTCACTTATGAATAGTGACCATTCAATTTAAATCCATTTGGAAATGTTTAGAGAACTAAAAGCTGTGCTCTGCTGCTTCACATAGGCCCGAAAATCATGCACAAAACAGGAATTGACATCATGACACACATGATAGTAGGTAGATTGCATACATAATGCAGAACGGAGCTGTTATGTTGCCGCTCATAAGGCGATCGTACAGAAGGGACGGCGTAGCACCGTACGCTATACAAAGCTTCTTTCTCGGCTCTCTCTCTGCTGGTCTTTGACAGCAATTATCAATGGAAAGCAAACGGCTTCCATTGAGCGGCTGGTCTCCCACGCTGGCCCCCAGGGGCTCCTGGTACGAGACCCTTCCCTTTCGCTGAACCCGGCTGGAGGAACATCGGCCAACGCGTGGGAAGATGAGGCGGGCAAACATGTCATGCTCCCCGCAGTCGCTCGGGGGGGTTGCGGCTGCACGACCGTGCTTGTCTTCTCAGTGGCGTTTCGGGGAAGGGCAGCTCGGACGCGTAGGAGGAGAATGCATGAGAAGTGCGCCATCGCTCGAAGCGACAAAGCGCTTGGCCCAACCAATTCTTTAACGACCGGCATGCGCTCTCGGCGCGCCGACTGGAACGAAGGGTTGAGTCGCAGCAGTGCACGGTCCGAACTGCGGGAAAGGCGAAGACACGCAGTGTTTCCCGGAACCCACTTTACGACAGGGTTCGACTGGATGAGCCTGGGAGATGGTGCGAATGCCGCAGGGCTGCTACGATACCGATATTTCAACTGTGAGAATATCTGAGAGCGTGGGATAAGGAGAGGGAGAGCCATGATGGGAAAGAATGCCAAAATGCCTGTGTAAACTGCAGACGCTGCTGTCGAGATTAGGGACAGCCCACTAGGGAGTGGCTTAATCTGAGGGTAAACAGATTGGATAACAGAAGGTTGAGGCGGACCAGCAGTGGCCACCTCCCCTCTTTCTTTGTTACCGTAAGGTACTAAAGACTGGACGGGATTCGTTTCCCTTCAGTCTAGGCTGTAATCACTTAACTGATCGATCAGTAAGACTCCGTACGATACAACTTCTGTCTGGGCCGTAACCACTCAGTGGTCGAACAGTGAGACTAGGTTCGCTGTATGTAGTAACAGTGTTCTAGGCTCTAACTTAAGAAAAGTTAAGTAGAAGAGTAAGACGCTGTTGATGTCTATGTTATCATCAGTGTGCTTCGGCAAGATGTACATATGACTGTAAATATTTTGCTGCAATATACCTTCAAGTTCATTACCTCCAACCTGCCTCCTGCTTCATCGACGTCGATCATCTCCTTGACGGGACTTCAATCCACATCAAGGAGAAAACGAACAAGAAAAACATAACTGGAGCATTGAATAACATGTTGCAAAAAAAAAAGAAAAAGAAAGAAAAAGAAGAAGAAGAAGAAGAGAGAGAACGTGCAATATATAAAACTTATAAAATTTCAGTACAAAAATATATCAAGTAGGGGTGCGTAAATATTCAAACTTCTGAACTGTTTTCACATTATCTACACGATTCGATTTCAACCTAAATGTTACCATTTGAACTATTCAGAGTTTGTAATTAAGGGACAAAATGTGCTATGTCCTGTGACATGTGGCCAACGCATGAAGTGCACTTCAATGCATAATGATTGTGTACAGCAGCAAAGTTAACTGACGCATCTGGATAGTTCTCCGTTGGACGGTTCATAGGACTTGACAGTTATTTTCTCTAGGAATGACATTGTGGTAGCACACCAGTTATCCAATAAATTTGTTTTTCTGCCTATGTTTTACAGTACATTTTCTCTGCAGTTTGACATGAAATTATTGAAAAAGAACCTAATGCTATATGAAAAATACCTGATTTACACGCAAACATTCTTATTTGAATTTGCTTCACACCCTGAATTTGCTTCACACTGAAAATTTTGTAATCACACAGCCCTAATATTAAACTAAAATACATGAGAGACATTTAAACAATTTTTGTCCTTCAGCACATTTTTTTAAAACCTTTACAGTTATGTTTTTATGTGCCGATTTCAAATACGCAATTTTTTCTAGTACATCTAGTTTCCAAAATATCAAATGCTCCTTGTATTGTTGGCAGCAAAACTGACTTTCTACTAAATTACCAGATTTACAAAATGAGAACAGACATTCCCAACTGATTTGAGCAAAACTGTTGAACACTCACGAGCAAGTCTATATCACGCTGGCATTTTGCTCATGGAAGCTCAACATACCAAAGTTTACATTCAAACAGGTTTAGAACATCCATTCTTGTTTTATAGCTGACAGTTCTCATTCCAGATTATTGTAATATGCTGATGTGCTGAGTTACCTCTCTCAGGAAAAAAAAATCAAAACTACATTCTCTACTGGGAAAATAATTGCACACGGTAGAGGCTTTTGAAGATGGTAAAGCTAGCTTTCCTGCCACACAGTTTACCCTACTTATGGTGTCGTATTCAATTCTACAAACAGCATGTACAGGCACAGATTGTGTGCACATTAACACAAAAAATGTAGACTCAGCCCTTGCAATATCAACCTGCACAAAATACATGCCCCACTGTATGAAGCTACAGAACTGCACACATTCTAATCAGGACAGACACCACCATTAGTTATACTGGTGTCACACAGGCATTTCAAAGGTCTTCGAACCGACAGTCCATCGACTCAAAGGTCAAGTGTAAACTGCTACAAACACGGTTTCAATGGCCATCGAGTTGGTAGTCTATCGACTCAACGGAGCACCCTACAACTCCTTCGATACTTCGAAGGCTGTTGAGCAACAGAAGCGGAAACGGCGCAAACGTGACCTCTCATTCACATTGTGCTCGTAGTCATGACAAATAAAGAAAAATCAAACCAAAATGCTCTAAAAACAGTACCTAAGGATGTTGTTTATTATTTTTAAAGCATTTTTGTCATTTGAAATGTGTGAGCTGCACGTACTCTCGATCACACCGATATACTTGTGCTAGGCCTATCTCGTCTGTTCACCGCATTCTTTTATTTATTTATTTTTTGTGTACATTCTTGTTTCTTTCCTTTTTCACTCCCGTGTGTTTATTTTGGCTTGCAGTGCTTTATCATCTTCCACTGAAGAACTCAGTTAGTACAAGAAAATTTGTATTTTTTTACTTCTTTTCTTTTTTGATCGACCACCTGTCCTATTATGCCACTCTTGTAATGAACTTTTTTTCCACTCCTGCTTGGGCCTGAATGTGGCCTGCAGTATGTATAAATAAATAAATAAATAAATAATATCGCAATACATATATAGAGTACGATGGCTTCACACATGCTGGTGTTCTTACGATCGAGCGACGGTCTCACAGAATCCACAGCAACGTTCTAAAAACATTGGTCCATGGTGTGGCGAAAAGCTGCTGGTGTAACGCGGAATGCATGGTTGGAAAACTCACTAAGCAACGGTGCAGTCTACTCAAACCACCTCGTTTGATGAGTGGTCGACCACCTGTCTCTGTACACGCTTCGTTCGACGAGCAGGTCTTTCTTTGATAGCAACGGCTTCCACATTCGCTGCCTCTCCTGTCACTTATGACGGCGTATCCAGCACTCCGAAGCATGTTAACAAAGTAAGCACACACGCACACAACACGCGCACACCGAACGCTAACCCGCAGCCTCAAGCGGTGAAAATGCGGCCACAGTCTCGCTTGTCTCGCTACTCAACAGCTTCAAAACTAGACATATATGCATGGGAACGTATAAACAATTTACAGAAACGTTTACACAAAAATAACAGAATTATTTGTGCTTTTAAAGGACAACATGCATGCAATATTCTAATGACAGCGACAAGCGACGTGACAAGCGACCAGTATTGCACTGACCCGTCTCGAGCTGGAGCAACAACATGTACGAGATGCGAGAAGGAAAAAAGAAAATGCTGGTAGCACCAGAGCCATATATCCCAAAGGGGACATACAGCTCTGGGTAGCACGATATCATGGCCTGCGAGACTTGGTGCACCAGCAGCTCCCGTGCATGTTAGTTTTGGAGGCCACAGCCATATTTATGTCATTGTATCAAAAAGTAGTCGTATCAATAAGTAGAATCACACACCAGTAATATATATTGAAAACGTGCCGAGATGCCAACGTCCTGACTTACTGTATTTAGTTACAGAATGGATATGCCGTCACTACCACAGAAAACAAATTTCATGCAGCTAGCGGGAAACAATGCGTGTAGCACCATCTGGTGTGTACTGATGAAACCACTTTTGAGGCTCATGCTACGGACTTAGCCTTAGCGGTGTAAAAATCAACATGTTTTCTGAATAATGACTGCAAAATGTCGCAAATATTCTGTCCCTTTTGGTACACAAAATTAAGAGAACGCTCAATTTAAAGTTTTTTCTTGTTGCTGTGGCATAAATAGCAAGCAACTAGAGCGAATCAGAATTGAGGCGGGTGCTTTGCTTGCCGCCACGTTGTTGGAAAATCACTCGGCGAGTCAACGGCCGTTCAAAACTACCGTGTAGCAGTGCCAGAACACCTCTGAGTCGATAGAGTTGTGGACATTTCAAAGGTCTTTGACTTGAAGGCCTTCTAATGTGCCCATGTGACACAGGTATTAGACAAATGCCTGTGACACTTGCTAATTTTAAAAAAAGATATAGATTAGGGGTGTGCAAAAACTGAAATTGTTGAATACGAATAAGGCAAAAAAAGCAGGCCTCGAATATCGAATCGAATATTGAATATGTGTGTAGTAATAGAGAGTTGCAAAACAGGAGGTAATGTAACAGTAAGATTTATTAATTTCAAAAGAAATTAATGAAATACACTGAAGCATATTGATGAGACTTATGAAAGCAAATTTCCGTATTTACTAGCATAACAAACGCACTTCTTTTTTTTTTTGAGAAACAGAAGCAAAGTTGGGGGGGTATTTATCATGTGGGGTAAATTTTACGAAAATGTTTTTCAAGCTGAGCAAGACATTTTAACACGCAATAAAGACGGCGTTACGACTTGCGGTAATACTTACAGCCACACGTGCGATGAAATTTTATTTAAAGAACGTTAAAAAATATGCTATATGGCGTCAATACCACGCGGCTCGGCACCCACAGTGACAGCCTTTATGGTGGCTGCAGTTTTGTTCCAATCCGATGGCCTTTCGTTTCCGATTAACTATTGGTTGGCTCACTGTGGCACGAAACCAGAAAAATGGCGATGCTGTCGAACGGTCAACAGCGAAAAAAACGAACGAGTGGCATGCGGCGGTCTTTGGCGTGCATATAGTTTCCATGGTTTCTATGTCGCCGTGGGTCCCTCCCGTAATGACACACACGATGCGTACGCCAATGATCCTCCCGGATGCAATCTTGGAGACGCCCAGCCGCATCAGTGTCTGGTCACGTTTGCAGGTGGATGTAACGGGAAAATATGTTTCCCACAACAGCATGCAAAACAGCTCACCATCACTCATATTTCCCTCGTATCTGTGCTCAACCTCTCAGTCGTCCCGTTAAAGCATGATGTCCGAGACTGCACCGTGACAATCTCGTGGAGACCACGGCCCGAACATGCTTAGGCTTAGCAGCGTCAGCCTGTGCAACACGCCGCAGCGAGTGGTGTAAAGGAATTGCGATAGCACGGAGGAATGCAGCAGTGCGAGTAAACGATGTTACTGCTGCTTGAACGCGGCTACGCGCGGCAGTTTTATCGGGACTCAGGAATTTTCAATCGCTACACCGAAAGGCACCTGAGCATCGCGGATCGAATGAAGTGCACTCAATCTGACTCTTTTCATCGAGCAGCCCGCCTGATGCATGTGTCGTGTACAGCGGCTTTCTGTGGCGCGAAAACCGGCGCTGCTTATGGTTTCATTATCAAAACGTAGTCGATGCAGCATGGAGTCGGTCCTCCCGGCCTAGTTGCGTGCAGTGCGCTGACTGCTCACATGGTTGCCACCACAGAGGTGCTAGTTGTACCGTGCGCGCTTCCTTGCTGTCGGAGCGTTCTTCATACCCGCTCTTCTGACTATACAGGACTGCGGGACTGCGGCAAGTGTTTGGTTAGATCAGCGCGGCAACAACATGCTGCTTCCGTTTGATCAAATGAAGTGCACTTCTCGTCGCCACGATGTACTTCGCGTTCCCACACTAGCATGAAACAGTGGCGCGCTTAAATCATCTAAAACAGTGTACTTACAGCAGCACTGTTTTAGACGCGATGCTGATGAGATGGGTGAAGAACTGTTATCGTGATCTGTTGTTGTTCGGTACCAGTGTGTTTGTGCTTTTGTCACTGCTCTCGATTAATTGCCGCTTTTGCCGAATATTCGGCAAATTAATATTCAAGCATGCATTTTTTTAACTGAATATGTTTCGAATATGGAAAATATTCGATTCATATTCAAAATTTCAAATATTTGCACACCCCTATTTTAAATTGAAATCGGTATGCAAATATCCATAAGCTGTGGAAGTCTCATGAGAATCCACTCAAAAACAAAAATTGGGGGCACGTAAATATTCGAAATTTCAAATTAATTTCGAATAGCATTTGCTATTCAATTCGATTCGCACTTAAATTTTACTATTCGAAGTTGGTAATTAAGCGGAAAAAATATGCTATGTCGCATGTCAAGTGGCCCATTTCCAGCATGTAGTTTGCTTCGCTGCATAACATCAGTGTGCTGCGGCGAAGCTAACACTCGTGTACTGCGGCAAAGCTAACCCCCATGTACTTAGGCGAAGTTAGCTCATCTTTCTCTCGCACAATTCTCTGTTAGACTATAGACTTCCTCAGGACTTTGCAAGGACACGGTGGCAGTGCACTAGTCATGCAATAAATCTTTTTGCCTAGTTTTAGCAGAACATTTCTCCATAATTTGACATGGTATTAGTAAAAAAATATTCAAAAATTATTCAAAAAATATTCTATTCGATTTGCACTTGATTAAATATTCGAATTTGCTTCTATAGCTATTCTATTGCTATTCGCACAGCTCTAACAAAAATGTTCCCGAAGCAGTCTCCCCCAAGCAGGTACATGTGAAAGGTTTTACAGCGAATGCTGTAAATAGCTAGGCAAAATGAAGGTCCATTCATGTCCTGTTCACACAGACTTCTCCAGTGGCTGCACCGTCCGGTGACGTCGTTCTTTGCGTCGTGGCCAAACGCGCGCCATTATAGCATCGTGCGATGTAGAGAGGAGCAGTGCAGCAGGCCGCAGTGGGATGCCTGCAGCTGCTGCTGACACCGACTGCGTTTCCTCGCGCTCGCGCAGAACACACCCATGCACTGTCAGTGACGTCGTTCTTCACGTTGCAGCCATGCCGCTCAGCCCGTGCGCAGCACGTTCAACTTGCAACTCCCACATGGGTAGGTCACAAATCGTACAAACTCCCAAACAGCAGACAACTTTTGACGCACAGTACCGGCAGTATAGCCGTGAGATAATTTGTGTTCACTGGGCTGATGCTGCAGACCGGGCACAAGAGCTGGCCTGGGTGGCCAAGCGCAAGCAGCAACTGTGTACTGAGGATCCAGCAGCCTTTCAAGACGCGCTAAATCGCGAAATGGTACACAAGCGCCAATGGCTGGTGGATGCTGGTAACCACGAAGACGAGCTAACTCGAGAGATCGATCGAAAGTGACAACGGCGAGCTGAGGAGGCGGCGTTGCGCACAGAGCAGCGTCAATGTGGCAATGGTGGGAACGCATTCACCAGGGCCAACGCCCGCTTTCGGCAGGAGCTAAACACAACCGTACATTACACTCCCCCATGACCGCGATCACGTGAGACACAGTGTTTGGCGTGCTGGCATGTGAAATAAACACTGTGGTAAACCCAAGACAAACGTGCGTGTAACCACATCAACAAACACAAACATGCCACCAATAATTACGAAAGGCTTTAATGCACCGTCAGGATTAACACACTGCTAAACACAGGGGCCACAGGTTTCAGCTTCGCTGGTTAACCATCTGTATGGAGTGTTTGGGTGGCATTTTTTTTTTTTTTCATGTATGGGAAGCAGCATCCCACATAGGGCTTTTTTGCTATGATAATGTTTCCAGAGCATTATAGAACTAAGTTCCTAGCATGCACCTAACGTCACAAAGTTCGTACAGCTGCTGGGACATCTCTTGTACTAGCTGGGTAATATTCTTCAGTTCCCTTGGTACACCTTTTCAGTCTTTGCCAAACTGTTCGGTTTCATTATGAAGGTAACATATGATGCTTCTACTTTTTTGAGTAGTTTAGGCCTGTTTAAACAATCAAAATGGCAATGACTGCTTCTAGTTTCTTTCTCTTCTTCCCCATGGCAATAATTTGATCTCTGAACTTTCTTTTGACTACTTAAAGTCATCAAACCTTACCAGTTTTTTTAGCTCTGATTTGAATTGAATTTGATACAAATTCAACTGATGCCATTATGGTAAGCCGCTCAAATATTCGCTGTCTACAGCTACTGTCCCTGTATACAAGAAAAAGCAACAGACAAAAAAGAAAGCACTGCGTGAGGGCCAATCGTAGAGTGTCTCAGCAGACGTTCTTATTTTGAATTTCTGCCTTGTACACAGTATTTCCTTTTTTTCAGCTCTCGCTGCAGGGGACTAGTAGATTTTCACTAAGCTACTCATTGCATTGGCAGATACCAACTGAGCACCATTACGTTCACTTCATGTACCGGTTGCATGAACGAGACAAAGGAAACACAGCATAAGTTGACAGAGAGAGTACGAGAAAGTAAATCAACATGCGGGGAAATAAAGCAAATTATATGACAAGGCATGATGAAAGCAGCACGAGTAGGTGAAGGAACCATCACAGAGCCGATACATCGCTCTGGCATCACTTATGGTACTGTTTTTTCAAGTTTGCTGCAAGTAATAGAGCAGAACATGCACACTCATACCAATTTATTGAGGGTTCTTGCTGTATATGTATGGCGAGAGTTTTCCATCCCACAAGGTATTTGCTCTACACGTACGGGTTCAACCCTCTATTTGAAATTTCGCACCATAATGACGATCCATGCTCACTGGAAGGCGCTGCCACCTCCTAGGACTTAGAAGCAATTGGAATTTGATTGGGCAACCTTTTTGTGGAGATAAACAGAACTGATTTCTAGCTACAGCACGTCACGTGGCCCACGGCAACCGGTGGCAATACGATTTTGCATGGAAAACTTGATTTTTATCTTCATAGGCACACCCTTGCAACGGCAACGGAAGTTGATTTCCATCTTTATTGGTGCTGCTCTTAGCCTGTTAATCATTGGCGCTCAGGAGGCATTCTTATGTTCCTCGTTTCTGAGTATCCTTAGAGTTCTTCATGTGCACGGCAAAACGGCAATATGGCCGAATGCACTGCCTGTTCTCTTGACACAGACAGTGATAACTCTTCAGATTCTTATTTCTGGACTCTGAAGGTGCTGTGTGTAGACCCATGTTTTAAGGAGTACAACACACTGAGATACTATTGAACATTTTGCAGTTGGGAGTGATGCTGATGCCAAAATACTGTTCCTAACTTATTTGTGACATTTTATTCCCAACACTACACATGCTGTACATTCAAAATCCGCAATAAAAGAAATTTGATCCTCTGGGAAGGCTTTCCAAAAAAATTCGACCTTCGAATGCTTAAATTAGAATATTGAACTAAATTTGTCAAGAGATTGAAGGATGTTTAAAGGATACAAAACAATGTCAAGACTTTCAGGGGCCATGGAAATGCACATTTCAATTTCATGATTGTCATAGTACTATATGCACTCTGTCTAAAGTAATGAAATACTGTACCCTAGAACATGAATCAAGACTCTAACTTAGCATACAGTGACAATGAGCATCATGTAAACTACTTTGGAGATATTACACCTCCACGAATAAGCAAGAGAAAACCATGCATGTATTACCTGTGTGAAGATAGATGTGTGCATGGAACTGAAGAAATGCTGTAGTGTACTCGTATGGCGTCATTTTAGTCTTGCCAATGGATGTAGCACTGTAAACCAAAGTACAAGATTCAGTCAGGACACACTCAAGCAATTAAGCTATGCCTCAGCCAGTAGTACTACCAACAAATGGTTGTTACTACAAATTGGCTAATGTTGCTAAAGCCTTCCCGAAGACCAACAACGTACACACAGGAAACAGGCCAACATAAGTAAATCTAATGCGAGTGGACCACAAAGGAATCTAGCAATGGAATGACAAATGACAATGGAAAGACATAAAATGTGCACAAGAACTGACTTAACAATGCGCTTACATGTGCAGGTCATTTCCCTTGTCTTTTGTCTACTACTGTTTCATTTGGCAATAATAGGAAGCCAAGGTTCAATGAGCCAAAGATGTTGCTTTAATATTTGCAGTGACTTACAGTCCGACAAGTAGCCTATGGCTACAGACACATAGAGTAAGAAACCTTTATTTCTTTCTTCTTGAAGAATATCACATAAATCATATGCACCGTACGAACTGGTGCAGGCATAAGTTTTACGTCAACTTTGCTGCCGTAGTCCAATGAGCACTAACGCATCATACCACCCTCAGTGAACAAGCACTCTACTGCTGCCGCTTGATAATGTTATCACTTGTACCAGTCCATCAGAGCCCACTACACCCCAGGTCTCAATGGCTGCCTCTTTCTCATTCTTCACAGGCTGCCAGCCTCTTCCATGAAGTCCGATGACCATTACTGACCACAATGCCAAAACCTATGCGACACCATAAAAAAAAGCTTCACTTTAATGGTAACTTACTAGTGCACAAAAACTTATACAGTGGCCCCTTGATGATATGTCCCCTAGTTAAACGAAGACCTGCATTTTAAGACTATAACTATTTTGGTCCTTGCTAAACTCCCATTGAAATAATTTGTTAAAAATCTCGATTATATGACGAAGTTTGACACCGACCCTGCTTCTTATGATGGCTCCCTGGTATCATGAGACGTAAAAAAAAAAAAAAGCCTATTGTCCCAGATACAATGTGCAGGTAGCTTTTGCAGATACAATATAAAAATGCACCAGGTTGTACTGTTACCAGATATTTTAACTAAAGCTATGACATGGCCACATGTTGAAAACCACAAAAAGAAAGATAAGCACAGCCCGCCTACACAGAATCCTGGAAAATTTATTTTCTTGGCAGTCATTTTCCAGTGATTCAGTATTGCATACTTTACAGCATAAGCAGTCAATATGCGGAGTTCGAAAAAAATGTGATAATGCGGGAAAAATTTCCCAGCTGTCTTACCTATTGTAACAAAGGTGAAGCGAAAGCCTTATGACATTTCTTGTGCACCTTAATCTATGTTAACCTATCTTACCCACCTTATTCCGCTTTAATCAATGTTAATGCATCTTAATGCACCCTAAGCCATGTCAACCCACCTTAGTCACTTTAACTCACCTTAATCTATGTTATTTAACCTTAATCCATCTTTGCCTACCTTAATACACCTTAATTTATCTTAAACCATAAGGGACCACTGTAACTTTTAAAGTACAGCTACATCTTGGTTTCTAAGAATATTGAACTGGATAGTTTGTCTAGAGCAGTACGTAATTTTAGCACCAAGGGCCCAAGTAACACTCTGCATTCAAGAAAGGGCACTAGGGCACTTGCAGTGCTCAGCGAAGCATATATCTTCGATCAAACATTGCCGAACTTCACTCCCGCCAACTTCTCGTGAAAGCGCTTCCTCAACATTTTCACCTGGCTAAAACAGTTAACTGTTCATGTATGTTTTATGTACACAGGTTCAAGATGGAACAAGTGCTGTAAATGTTTCATACCTTTCATTCTTTTTGTGCTATGCAGAAGCTAATGTTGCTGCACTACATATAGCACACCAGGCCTTCACTGCAGTGGCTCCCTCCATTTTGCAACCCTATCCCACCAAGGCCATTTTGGTTAAACGCGGTGCCATATAAAGGAATGAAGCAATTATGATGCCCCCCTCAGGTGATTCAGGGGGGGGGGGGGGACTCTTATTCCCCTGTGGCCACCACAACAAAATGTGTGTCATCGCCACTTTGTGATGGTGATGACACTGCATCTGACCCCTTTGACGGGATGCTGCAGCCAACACTGCAAGCATGCTTTTGTATTTGTACTTGATTCCAATGTGCAAGCAATTATGGACCTGTTTTATCAGAAATAAGGTGAACGTTAGATTAGATTTTCCGAAAAGTCAGAATAAATACTCACTAACACCTCCTTCAGTAAGGTTAATGTGTAGATGCTGGGAACACTGCAAAACTGTGCACTAACAGTAGTACACACTAACTATCAAGTATGCACTAACGGTATGCGCTAACGGTAGTACACACTAACAATGAAGCAGAAGTTTTCACTTCCCAACTTACATAGACCACTGCTACTAACAACGAAATAAACATAATGGTAGAGCAAACATATCCTCTAGTTCCTACTCGAAGGACTTTTATTTCTTTTTACCAAAGCGCAGAAAAAATTACGCCGCTCTCACGTTACCATCCAACAGCGTGCTGTGATTGATGCTAACTGAGCACAATTTCAAAACTTGGGGTCTGGAACATGTAGTGGCTGAGAGATGCTTTTCCCATTGACCTATGACACAGTAGAGATCGCAAGCTTTCCCTAACGTGTGCGCACGTGCCTACTGCAATTTGCTACTGAGCAAAAGTGCACTGTTTGATTAAAATATGGTACCATCCGGTGCC
Organism: Hyalomma asiaticum; assembly: GCA_013339685.2. NCBI lineage: Eukaryota > Metazoa > Arthropoda > Arachnida > Ixodida > Ixodidae > Hyalomma > Hyalomma asiaticum. The sequence goes on from CM023481.1 coordinate 90,203,709, forward strand.
GCATGGAGCTGATCATCCCTGCTGCATGCAATGAGTTGCCTACCTAGCTTCCTGGAAGAGAAGTGCACTTCACAGCATGCAGTGTGCTTACCACTGTGTTAGGCCTGCTTTACTGCATGCGTGCATCTGCCGTGGTCGGTGCAGCAGCGTTTCTCACTGGCCTCGCTGCTCCTGATCGTGCATGATTGCATTGCTTGCCTTGACAAGTGAACTCAGCAACGAGTTGCTTAAGCTTATACAACACAGTGTGTGCTGTAGCGGTTCTGAAAAGTGAGTCGGCAGCAAACTAAGAGCATGCATCACGCTTTAACGGTGCTATATACCTGCGCTGCACACGGTGCCGAGCAGGTAGCCAAGATGAATATCATGATAGGGCGGTTGGTAACAAATTCATACTGGCATATTCGTCAGTGGCTTCCTTCTTGACTTCATTGTTTTTCTATGCTTATCTGTAAAGACATTGCTGCAACTGCACTGATGTTGGAATCATTAGTCTACCGGTCTCTGATGTGCTGCAGAGGTGCAAGATGTTCTTTAAAAGACCTTCTGCATTGGAGCAGAGCATGCTCATGCTGCATGCTCATTTAAGTGGCCTGCACCCATCTTTCGCGCCATGATGAGTGTAACTGTCCATATTCCTAGTTTTTCAATTATCTGATGCCCAGATGACAAACGTTTTCGGATTTATAAGTGCTCACTCACCTGTCAGACACCATTTTTGAATAAAGCTTGGAAAGGTTGGTGGCAGCTGCTGGGAAAGGGTGCAGCAGTGCAAGACTGCGCACGTGAAAAAACACTGCAGAGAGTTTCTCCCCACTAGCTGCTTCCAAAAGGGCAAGCTGGTTGTAAGGATGCCCTGGAAAAGCAAGGCAGGGACCATTAGCCGAAGAAAGAAAAAGAAAAGAAAACAAAAACAGCACACTATACACTGCTAGTTGGGCAAAAAATCATGCTCAGACAAAGTGAAGTGCACATGCAGAGTGCTGCACTGTAAAAAGAGCTGAAGCTGTGACTTTTTCCAAGCTATTTCCTAGATATGGCCTCAAGCCTTCATCACTTTCGGTTTAACAAAGTTGCTGCTTTAGCTCAGCAAGACAAAGCATTGGAGAATGGGCAGCAAGCAGGACAAGCCACAAGCACTGTCCCACCTCAGAAGTCACAGATTACAGATGTTTGCAATCTCAACCTAATTCACAATCGATTACAGAAAATCAAAGGGCATTCACTGGCACCATAGTCACTAGTGTTGCAAGGATTGCATATAGTACAACAAGAAATTCAATAGATAGGTGGCATGCATTTGTATCACTTCTACCCTGTGAACTTTTACATCAAGGCAGAATCAGAACTGTTTGAGTTAGTGCAAGTATTTTTCTTAATTTCATGGGTCAGAAAGGTGAGTGGCGTGCCCTGCCCCAAACTACAGCCTTAGTGTTGTAACTCTTTAATGCTAATGCAAGCATTCTGCACTATATCAAACATCTCTATTGCTGTGGCGTATCACTACAATGAGACTGATGAGATACAAAAAAAAAATTCATAGTCACACAATCTCAGCGTAGCAATATTTTATGTATAGGCCACATAACTAGAAAATTCCGCTAATTCTGGCTTGTCCTCTCATCCCAACAAGTGTATGTATTGTTTACTGGCATCAAATGCTTGTTAATTTGGGTGGCTTTAGCAACATGGTACAGCGCAAAGTACCATACATGAGCAAGACAAAAACAATGACAGTAGCTAACCGAATGAAATTGCCAGTGTCTCATCGCATAATCATTGCTGAATACGTAGCAAAGCCAAAAAGTGCTGTTCCTTTTTATGACTTCATAGCCTTTAATCTACAACTGCATTTTGTGCCACACTGTACAAATTCTTTTGGAGCTTTGTGATGCCTATCATTGATCACGGCAATAGTGACCATTAAAATGCACTACGCTGCGCACAAAAGAGATGGACACAAGAAAAAACGCTGACACATACAGCATTCTTTTTTGTGTTCGTCTTTTGTGTACAACACAGTGCATACTAATGGCACGCCAACAGGCCCAAGTAAAAACAGTAGTGAAATAGTGAGCATGTTTCTTTTTTTTTTTCTGCAGTTGCAGCGTTAAACAATAATCCTACCTTGAATCAGCATCTATCGGCTGCACAAAGTTTTCAGAACTGCATTGCAGCCATCTGTGAAAGCCATCCATAAATTACTTATGATCTTATCAATTATGACTGTGGTTTTGACAACAGTGGCTGCAGCAGGTCGTATCATTACGATTCGGTTCACGCTGGCTGCCTGCTTGCCTTCAAAAGCACACCATCACCACCCGCAATTGCACCGGAAGCGACCTGACCGTACTTTTGTCTGCACCAACTGTAGTAAAACGTAGTTTCCCCATGACTTGGTGCTCATTAGCCATGTGTGCATTCTGAACATTGTGGTCATCTGCAATCATAATTTTAGTTACAAATATGCAGGGAGTCAATGATAAAAACCACTTATACCATGGCCAATGAATGAGTGATCTGCTGCCTGCCAGTTCACTGGCAATATACAGTACCTTATTTACTCGCATAATGATCGCACTTTTTAAAAAAAAAAAAATTGACGCAAATTTCAGGGTGCGATCATTACGCGGGGTAAATTTCCCGCAAAAGAATATTTTGAGCACCAAGAACGCAAACAAGTCGCGTATCAGAATTCTTACGATAGCTATCATGACCATAACCAAAAATAAAAGTAGAGTAAGGCTTGCCCTTTGTAATAAACGCACGCATTACACAGGAACTACATGCATTGCATATTGCCCTTTAATTTTTTCATTCACTGACCCCCTAACTTTCATTCAGAGTCTGAAGCGTCACTGGTGTCAGTGTCATTGCCGTTCGATTCCCTGTCGGAACCGGAAGTATCACCGCAGTCCCACAGAAGGTTATCTTCCATTCAATCAAGCGCGTTAGATATGCCTGTCTTCTTGAAGCTGTTGGCGTGATGAAAACTACGGCATGTGTCTTCATATCTATCCTAACACGGCATGTTTCTGCCAAGGGTGGGCAAAAATTAGGTATCTACTTGGTGCGTGCAGTTCACTTGGTGAGTCTTGAAGAGTTATTTACGTAACATTCGACAGATGGTAAACATGATGATCGTCAGCTAGACTTGGCACACGACATATCGTTGCGGCAACTACGGGGTGCGATCATTACACGGGAGAAAAAGAAAATCTAATTTTTACGACAAAATTTAGGGGTGCGATCATTACGCGAGTGCGATCATTATGCGAGTAAATACGGTATATATATATATATATATAGTATACATAAAAAAGAAGATAAATAACTGGCATGTGGATGTGCTAGCAGAAGGCATGTCTAAGCTGAACACATGTTTGTGACATACACTGCATTGTGGAGGAAATCATGAGCCCCATGAAAGTGTACGGCCACTTTCAAAACTTTGGGGCACTCCAAAGCAACTTTGCTGAAGTGGAAATAAGTTGGGAAAAATTACTTGTAATGAAGCTTTCTGCATATTTTTTTTTATCAAGAGCTAATGGTAAATTGAAAAATTTTCATTATGATGGAAATTTTATTGAAGTGGTGTTCCATAATTACTGGCAGATATCCACCATTAAAAACAGCTGCTGCTGTAGGATAATACTATAGACAGAATAAACTACATGGCACGGTTTCACCTGCACACTACCGTATAAACCGGAATATAAGTCGAGATATTTTCAAAAAAACAACGAGCTAAAGTCACCCCTCGTCTTATATAGCCTTGTTTAGCCGACAGTGCGTCGCCGTCTGGCAACATGTGGCGTGCATGAGCCACACACGGCAGTATCCACAACCAAATCCAATAGCAGGCGTTTTTTTTTTTTTAGTCTCCCTGTTTTCTTTGTGTTCTTGCTGTGCTTCCGATCTGTTCGGCTCCGATTGACGTTGCGTATGATGTTTAGCGTTCTTTTTTTTTTTTTGTTCATTGAATATGAGCAGCGGCAAAGGAGCAGTTCTCAGCTGCATTTAAACGAAATGTTGTTGTGTTCGCTGAAGTGAACGGCAACATGGCCGCTCAGCGCCGCTTTGGCGTTCCGGAAAAAGCCGTGAACAGAAAAGGAAGCTGCAGAAGTCCAACCCTCGGAAAACGTCGTTTCGTGGGCGAAGTGCGGTTCATCCACAGCTGGAGGATATGCTCGCGGACTTTGTGCGGGAAGTTTGTGCGCGCTCGCTGCCAGTGATCGTGGATACCATTCGCAACAAAGCCGTGGAGCTCGCTCGAGAAGCTGGGCTCACTAGAGAACAGTTTCGTGCACTAAACTCGTGGGTGCGTCGATTCATGAGGCGCAAAAGATTTTCTCTCCGCCGGCGCACATCAGTCTGCTAAAAGTTGCTGCGTCCTCGCAGCATGCTTGTGTTGGATGCGTTTCGTGGTCACCTGACCGACGCTGTGAAACGCGCACTCGGCGATGGAAAAACGGACCTCGTCGTGATACCAGGTGGTATGACGTCCACCCTCCAGCTGCTTGACGTTGTGCTGAACAAAGCCGTTCAAGGACAGATAGTGGCGGAGGTACCAGGAGTACATATCCGGTGACAACCTGAAGACTCCGACGGGCCGCCTACAGAGGCCTTCGCTTGCGGCTGTCTGCGGCGGGGTGCTTTCCGCCTGGCGTTCCTTGCCAGATTCCATGGTGGAATATGCTTTTAAGAAATGTATCAGCAACTCGCTGGTTGGCATGGAAGGCGACACTCTGTGGGAGGCGGCCAGCGACAAACTCTCATCTTCAGAAGGCAGTGATGCTTCGTCTGACGAATAGGAACAGCTGCGATGGTGGTTGAGGGGAGCTCCGACGATGGGTGGGCGATGCGCCCTATTCGCAAATAAACGTGTTTCGGCACTTTTGGGTTGTTTTATTTTTTTTTCTTTTTTGGGTCACCTAAACTTGGGGGGTCGACCTATATTCCCACTCGACCTATAGTCCGGTTTATACGGTACCATTCTTCTATGGCACAAAATGGAATGCAAGGTTAAAGAAAAACAAAAAGAAAACTGCTTAAAGGTTTATAAGTTCCTGCTCTTTAGTAAAATTGTCATGACATCAGTTCCAACAACCCTGAACAAAAGTATACGTCTAGCATGCACACAGCCAGTTGAATAAATTAACTAAGAAATGCAGAATATAGGATAAGCGCACCGTTTCGTGGTCCCATGTCAACAGCATGGCGGTAGAAGTTTTCAGCCTGCAGTGATTGACCACGATAGCGTGCTGGGGAAAAAAAAAAGCAAAATAAGAATTCACACATTTACAGCACTATGTATAAACAAGGTGCAGAAAGGGACCATTTAGTGTTTTAATTAGGACACAGAAGCATAACATGAATAAGTGAAAAAAGTGAATTGTGATTTTTCATGTCACTCTGACCAGGACATCTCGCAAAAAATTTGACAATAATTAGCTTCACTGATAAAGGAATATTGCAATGCCTTATAAAGACAGATATTTATTTCGTGTGAGCAGATGTTACATCATCTCGCAAAAGCATGCAGTGACCAAAAAAAAAAAGAAAGACATTTGAAGATGCCTTGCAGTGGTTGCAAGTATACAAAGCGAACAAAGGCAAAAAGTTATGAAAATTTCCAGCTTACAGAAGATAATTTACACAGGGAAAGCACAATATGGTTATGAGAGATGCCATAGTGGGGGGCTCCAGAAATTTTGACCACCTGGGGTTCTTCATGCTCTGATATTTCACAGTACACAGGCCTACAGCACTTCGTCTCCATCAAAATGTGGCCGCAGCGGCGAGGATTCGATCCCACAACCTTACGATCAGCAGCCGAGTGCCACAGCCACTAGACCATCGCGACGGCCACTGCCAGAATTAGAAGTCCTTGACACAATTGCTAATTGGCACTGAGTGGACAATGCACATTAGGAGTGGCACACTATCAATCTAAGAAAATTTCAACACACTGTGACCTATTTACTTCCTAGCAGTGATGAGACACAAACAGTATTTGCATGATTCTAATGCGCACCTTTCTTTTTTTAAAGCGAGCTGAAAAATTACCTGCGCATTAGAATTAAGTGTGAAACCAAAACCACATTCGAAGCGCTGGCACAAGCCTCCAATTAGAGGAGTCATATGCAGTGCCATCGCCATCTCAAAATGGCGGCGCCCATGGCGGCAGAATGTATTTTTCTGCGAGTTCCCATTCGTTGATTTTGTGCTCAACCGCGACCAGCTTGCGCTGTATTTGTTCCGCATTCGGCACAAATGGTAATGCACCAGTGTTATCATAAAGCTCATTTCGAAAGAACGGCATTCTGTGAGTCACTTTGCGTGCTCTAGGCCTGTGACCATGAGTAACGCCACTGTGACACGGGCTCTGTTTATTGTGAACAATGCTGATCCCCAACTTACTCTTTGATCGTGATCAACGGTGGTAGCAGCTACACAGTCGAAACTAATCTAAATCATGTTAGCTGATGTCAGCCAAATCGCGATGCACAGATCAAAATTAAAAGTGCCCGTGTGGTGCTGATATAACTTAAACAAAGAGAGCACTACGATATCCGGCTGTATGTCGTCAGCAAAAATTTTTACAGGCTGAAAGTGGAAAAATAGCTGGAAGCTTGCAGGCTTTCTTTAGCAACTCCCCATATTCTGAGCTTGTCATGCTTAAGAGCGGCGCAGTCGACGCACATGCATAAGGCAATAAAAATGGAATACAACAAAAAAGTACCGCAGGAAGAATAAATTTCTTATTCTGTAAAAGGAAGCGGTACTCCTCTCATTCTTTTGATCGCCTACACAGTGAGATACCACAGTTTCTTTCTTAAACAATACATTTATGTGCATTTGCTTTCTGAACCTGTAAAAACTGGGTGCACGTTAGGGTCATGCAAATATGGTATTTCGGTACCAGTTTGTGGCAAAGTGCATAGGGCACCACTGCTTATTAGGAGCAAAAATTTCGTATAATTGAACATACTTTTCACTCCAACTCATAAAGCGAACATAGTATAAAATGTGGCCAACGGAAAATCTTGTTAACAGGCAACTGCAAAAAACAGACACACAAACTTTCTGCTTCAAGACCAGAAGACAGCAGAGGTATTCCTATTATGAATTATGGCATTTCTGATGCGACAAAGCACTGTTTAACGCTGCCCCAGCAAGAAACAATCAAAATGCTTTGACGTATGCTTACCTATGTCTCCAAGGTGAACTAAACAGTGCTGGCAAATGTAGAGGACAGAAGACTTCTTTGGTTTTTCAACGTCAGGGTCAGCACGCTTCGCCCCTGTCATGAGCAAAGCATAACAAAAATAAGGTAACCATTGCGCAAACATTAAACATTTACTTGTCACGATTTCACCATGCCAACACATACATATGAAGTAACTTACAGTGTATGATGCCATAATTCAGGTCTCTCAGGCGGTATTTTAGGCTAATGTCATATACACAGCAGAGTTTTTGGAAAAGCTGAAATGAGAGGAGTAAAATCAGCATCACCCACAAAATAATGACTGGGTATCTACTTTGCACACTGCACAGACAAGTACACATCCTTTTGTATGAAAAAAAGTAAAGCAGTCACATATCACCACGACCACCATCATCATTCATTAACTCTTAACTCTTAACAGGGAATTCCACCAATTTTTTTCGCTATATTCTGATATCACTATTTTCCATGGCACTGATAGTCCTGTGGCCACTAGGTTGGTTCAATTTGCTCAGACACTCACCAACAATTTTAAATAACCAACTGAATGATCTGTTCAAACCGAAACAGAAACGGCTGGACGCTTCCTGCAGCCTATGCGATGTCACAGCCTCCCACCCTCAAAATATGGAGCTTGTGCCAGAAAAATGAAATGGGCAGGTCATCCAATGATGTACTGAGTTAAAGCCAGTTCTTCTCAACTTGAAAGCAATATTTGAGCGCTAAAGTATCAATGTTTTGCTTTTGACTGCCTGCCTCCTCAGGCAGGCAGTGCTGTAGGTAATGACATCGAAAACACAGGGGAACCCACTAAAAATTTGAAAAATTCATTTGCAAAAAACTATATAGCTTGCAACTGCCTAGCTTGGCATATATACAGGACCGAGAACATGTACTGAAAATTTCATTGAAATCGGTGGACAACTAAAAATTGCTGGAATTGCTTTTCAAAGGCCTCTGTTGGGATAGAAAAAGCAATGTTCAAGCAACATTCATGAATTAAATAAGTATAATTATAGTAGTATTACAAGTGAACAAAAAGTGAAAGGTCAAAATGGTCAAAATACACAAGTAATACAGGAACAAGCAGCGCACTAAAGAAAAATTCAAAATATGCTATGCATCAGCATTCAAAAAGCCCGTATTTTTCCGATTATGATAAAAACATAGCACAGAGTACATGTTTTGTATTTTAACCAACATAAGATTCTACAACATAGATTCTTTTTTTACAACTTGTTGTAATAACAATTCCAAGCACTTTTGAGTAACAGTTAAAACTTTGCCTGAGCAGTGGAACTGACGTATCACAGTGCTTCGAGATGGCTTTAGGCTCTCCATGCAGCAATTTCCTGTAACTTTGCATTCCCCGTAATTGGCTTGTTCTTAGGAATTTTGTGAGGGTATTCAACAATATAACTGGTCCAGTTTCTTTATATCTAATGACACCTATATTGGACACCAATTCTAGAACCATACAACGTTTCGTTGTATGGTTCTAGACCAATCAGTGAGCACAGAGCACAGCTGTTTAAACCCCGAGAAAGAACGCAGTGCTTGAAGAGATGTAAGGAAAGTAAGTTTTACCTGAAAATAGAAACCACTGGCTGTCTCCAACAATGTAGACAGCATTGTGTGGGATTCTCCATTTGCCCTCTCCTGCAGAACAGGTTATGCAGGTAGTTAGCCACAAGAAATTACTAATATACACGTATGTTAACTACACAAAATGTGCCTGTCCACTTGTCCAACCTGGATGCAAGTTCAAAAGGTTGTTACTGCAAGAAATAGAGCGTCCGTTTTCCCACTTTAGACCGCCTGGCCTCAATTGCTTACCGAGAAAACCATTAGAGAGATTCAACATTTCGAAGCAAAACAGTGGCTATGAGAGATACAGCAACGGAACATTCCTGGTAACTCTTTCCTTACCACGAGAAAATTGACTGCTTTTTTGTATATTTGAGTCGGGAATTTTTCCTGCAGCAGCTGCCTGATTTACAGTGACACGCAATATATCACATTGAATGTAAATAAAGTGCTTTCAAATGGTGTTTGTTTTAATACACTAACTACATAAGAAACTTGTTTTCTAAAAGAATTGTAAACAAATAAAAAATTGAGAAAATTTAACGATAAATAATATCTCAAGCAGAAACTCTTTATAGTGAATCTCGAAGTACACAAACTGCTGTAACATTACTTGGCACTCTTTATTAGAAAATAAGAATCACAGACTGAGTGCTTCCTGAGTCATAATAAATTATATGACACCTAGTAAAATGCATATTTGGTTCTTAATCATTTCTTCCAAGGAAAAAAAAATTACTTATTGAGTACTGACACCAGTGTGAGGCATAGCAAAAGGGAAACTTTTCGTGTTCTTGCAGAGAAATGTTAAGGCTTTCCACATACCATAGGCAAAAAGCACGTTTAAGTACATTAATCTGATTTTAAAGCTTTTGTCACCCAGCATCTGCCAGTCAGCCGCATCGCAATGGACAACACAATGACGTTAAACATGGTCACCAGAAATTACTGTAACTGCTGTTAGAGTCGCTGGACAACAAAGAAATCATCGTTTTTTTTGTGCACCACGTGCAACTGAGAGGAGCCAACACAACTGCTCAGTTTCCCTTGGGAGTTGCTGTGTCCATGTGACCTAGACCTACGTCCGACTGTGTTGGTACACCAATATGAAACTTTCCACTTCAAATTGAAACTGAGGTAGCTGTATTATAAATACATTGATCAAGATTTCAGGCACCATGATACTCTTTTCAGGGCTCTTCACATCCGTGCTTTTACTTAAAGCAACAATACGAAAATGTCTAGAATTAATGTCAGAACTCCTTTAATGTACAAATTTGTATATGTAAATATTGCTATCAAGTACACATCTGAAAGGTATAGTTCAGAAAAAAAATAATAACAGTGATTACAAGATATGCAATAAAAAGTTAAACACTAATTTATTTTTCTTTGCAGTAATAAAATTCTCCTGCACAATGAAACTGCGACTATATCTCCAGTGCACTTCTTTTCGATGCAAAAGAAATAGAAGATGTGACAAACTCAGGTCTCGTTATTGGGTCTCAAAGTGGCCTAGAGTTTAAAAGTGCACGGTATATAGACAAAAAGTCTTCTGACATGTTAACCACCTTACTCAACATCTATACTATTTCTCACATGAACATTACCCTGTCTGAAAGCATGTGAAAAGGTGTCGTTTTATGGGAAGGTTGTATTAAAATGCAAAGGCCCAATTTCGTGCTTTTTCATGAAACTGGATGGCAAATTAGAAGGAATCGGGGTGAAAAAAAGAAAAAAAAAACATTTGGTCTGCCAGAGAAAGTTGTTCAATAATTAAAGTTTGGCGATTTTTCAAAAGCACACTGTGAGCTAGACACACTTTTCTTCCCGTTGGTCAATAGTAATACTAGGCATAGAATAATTAATAAAAAAGAATTTCGATAAGCACAATGTGTTAGTTCTAGAGTTAGAGGCCTTCAAACTTGTAACATCTGTAATACGTGAAAGTGTTCTCTTCTGCCTGTGGTGAAATATGAACTTTTTTCGAGGAATCCGTGTCACATTTCACAAAACGAAGGTTGATTCCTTTCTGAGACATTTGCTGAACACATGTAAATGTTTCAATGAAAACAAAAAATAGTTGGGGCCTCTCAATTTAATGATTGATTGATTATAATATCGAGTTTTGCTTCCCAAAACCATGATGTGATTGTGAGAGATGCTGTAGTGGAGGGCTCTGGAAATTTCAACCACCTGGGATTCTTTAACCTGCACGAATATCGCACAGTACACGAGCCTCAACATTTTACTTCTGTAAAAATGTAGTCGCCGCAGCCGGGATTCAATCCTGCAACGTTCAGATTAGCAGCCAAGTGCTATAACCATTAGACCACCGTGGCAGGACAAGACCCCTCTAGCTTTGTTTTTATCTGTTTTTAACACACATGGTAATTTAACATAGTATTATTCAACAAATATTCAAACGTTATTTGAAAAATATTCGATTTGATTTGCACTTAAACATTAATATTAGAATTCACTTCGCAACGAAAATTTTGCTATTCGAACAGCTCTAGTTGAAAGATTTTGTATAAAACACTCAATATGAAGACCAACAATGATAGTGACAGTTAAAACAGCCAAATTTTATATCTGGAGATTGATCACAAGTGTAATGTTATGAAATCACTAGGCCACGAGAAACCTTACATAAATAATTTTCTTTGTAAGAACCACTGCTTAAAAGCATCTTAGTGGAACTGACAGTCATACGAGAAAATGTGCAATGTCAATGAAAATGCATTTTTTCAAGCTTGTAACCACCCTGTTTCAAAAAGGGAAAATTACTAACATCCACCTGTTTGTAGCACAAGGCTATAAGGACCAGGACGAGTTTTTCGGCAACTGGGAAGCTTTCATTTCTGAGAAATCCGTATGGATTTCCTTGTAGACTTGTGCTACACATGGGTGGATGTTAATGTTCATTTATTTATTTTACTCCATCTTGTGGATTAGCAGAGAATTCATTTGCCATTTTCAAAACACCCTGACGCAATGCCTTTGAGCTAAGTGGGGAAATGTATGAATAAAGAAAGAAAAATAAGGAAACCCTTGAATGTTCCTTGTCTTCAGCGACGAATGATGTGCTTCGCTGATCAAGAAATACTGCAATGCCTCTTGAAGAGATATAATTTATTATATGTAAGCACTTGTTACATCACCTCACTGATTGATTTGATTTGTGGGGTTTAACGTCCCAAAACCAGCTCTGATTATGAGAGACGCCGTAGTGGAGGGCTCCGGAAATTTCGACCACCTGGGGTTCTTTAACGTGCACTGACATCGCACAGCACACGGGCCTCAACATTTCGCCTCCATCGAAATGCAGCCACCACGGCCGGGATTCGATCCCGCAACCTTCGGATCTGCAGCCGAGTGCCATAACCACTAGACCACCGTGGCGGGGCTCACCTCACAGAAGCGCTCATATGTGATAGTGCAGCAGCTATCTATCCAAGACATGGCCAAAACTTATTGCAAAGCTTTTAAATCCCTGAAATTCCTGAACATTTCATTTACTCACAAAGAGCTGCCAGTCATTGCAGCTAAAATGTGTGCAGGTAACGCACCCTTTTCAAAATTTTAATGCTAGCTTTTTGGCAGAGCAGTTTCGGCCAGGTAGTAACAGAGCACAGCAATCTTGCAAACACTATGGCCTAAAGCCCCAGCTTGCTAGTGTTATGATGCGCAAGTTAATGTGGAACATAACGACTCTTTTATGTTGAAACCATGCACAAAATACAAGTTCCAGCAAATGTCCCCAGCATGTTGTTTTCATTTGAATGATGATTGGTACCATCATTTGCAAGGCAAATGTGCAGTGCCGAGAAATAAACTTGAAAATTATGGCAAGGCTCGAGTAGAACTGACTAATTTAGCATGTTAATCATCATAGACTTAGAAAAATAAAAAAGAAAGCTACATGTAGGCACTCCTCTACGGTAGTATCAAATTTATTTTGTAGCAGTTATCTATCTAGCAAGTGCCAGTGTTGCTAACAATACATGACATAGGTATCAGAATTTCATGTAAAAGCTTGCCCAGTGCTGTAGACATGCTACAATTAAGTAAAGATACACATTCAGTTTATGTACAGGACCTGTTGTGCTTACTCTACCTAGCCTACAAAGTTTCTGCACTGTAAATGTATGCAGAAATGAATGCGTACAGAAACAATTTCTATGTAATCATTACCTAACGTTGGGTGCCAAAGATGGTAAGAAAGCTCCAAATACTTGTACAGCCTGGAAGTATTGTTTAGACTCATTACATCCAACAAAAGATTAGCATCACGATACCAATACTGCCCCTACCAGATGTACCAATCAATACTTTAAAATTCAAAGAAAAACAGCAAAAATTTGTAGGCAGGTGGCCACTTAACAAAATTCGTGGTACTATCTACTTGCATTCACGAAAATTTCACCTGTGGTGCCATTCATGAAATTTTAACAGTGTGTTTTGCATACCTTCTTGTCAGTTGATTTGACTTGGAATGCTGCAATAGGATTCCTGAAAGCACTATTCCACAGCTCCTGCTCTACTTTCTTGTCCAGGGCAAACTCCAAGTCTGTCAAGAGCACCTTTTCCAGCAGTAGGCAAAGCCGTGTGCGAAGCTGGAAGGCCCTTGCATTTCGAGGATTGTCTTCTGCAATTGTCATGAGATACAAAATGCTACTTTCACCAAAATGGCACACATCTTAAGGGGACAGTAAAATTAAACACTACAATGGTTCAGATTGATAAATTGTCTTTCAGGAACTTTGTTGTCACTAATTTCATTATTTTATGTTCTATATAAAAAGAAACAAATCAAGGTCAAAGTTTCACTTATGAATTACGCGCTGAAACCTTGAGGAGTCAAGGTCATTTCTTTTTTTTTTTCCCCATTTCTTCTTTTCATACTCTTGTCACATAGGCCCAGTCAAATTGTCTGGAACATGCCACACTGATTCTCTGGCCACCTATCAATGAAATGTATATTTGAAATGTATAACTATGTAGGGCTTAGTAGACACTGTCAAGGGCATGATGTCGAGCATATTAGTAGGGGAACTGTCCAGCAGTGTTGCCATTTGTATTTCCTTTTTGCAAACTTTCTAGCTTACCAATCGTTGCCTCTGCGCGAGACTGGTACCTTTAGTAATGAAGGTAATGTACTACGAGAAGAAAAATCATATTTCACTTTTTTCTCCCTTTGAATTCTAAAGGCAGACAATAAATAACCAGCTGACCCAATACACAAATGAGATGCAGGAGCGCAACAGACTGGGCTAGTTGGTACGATTCCATAATGGTTAAAACAGCGCTACAACTCAGTTGTTAGTCAGTGCCGTGTGTGTGTGTTTTCTCTGTCTCCGTCCTGCAGCACTTGCTTTGGTAAACAGCAATGCCTCCTAGTCTACAAGTGGAACCTAACCCCACTACTGGAGTAAGTAGTAGCGAAGAACTTGTTACTACTAAGGCAATGCGAACAAGTAAACATGTAGAAGGCGGCTGAGATTTGCAGAAACCTGGTTTACTCCACTGACTATGGTGGAGCAACTGTTCCTGCTCGAGTGAGTGTTGCTCTGAACATACCCCCAATAACCTCACTAAAAGACGTTGTTTGAGCCTTCACTCAGTTAAGGGAACAAGCTTCTGTTAAAAAGAGCAAAAGCGCTGGCTCAGACTCTAAGTCAACATAAGTAGCCCATAACACTCCAGGCGTTGCATGTGCAGTTCAGCCCACATCCCAATTTATTGTGATTCACAAATTGGTGCTACAGTTGCTGAATTTGCCCCGTGTCTTAATAATTTTGTTTCTCCCAATACAGTGTTGATGGAGGGGGTGAGTAAAAATGAACTATCCAGATGACAAGACTCTTACCCCCATATACATGATGAACTATCAGCCGAAAAAGTAAAAAGACCACGCCTTTAGCGGCCGGAGTGGCCGGGATACCTCAAAGTGGGTGAAGTTTAACATCACTCAGGGCACTCATGGTCTGAGTGTGCGGAGCGAGATAGCAGCACGGTGTTGTGTCCCTGGAGCTAAAGTCCCTGAAAAATAACTAAAGTAGCGCCATTCGTGTCAGTGTGGAGGCACCTCCTCTCCCGTTTACTTCGTAGATTGGGGATGAAGTTAGTTGAGATGGCACTTGGCCGCCGTCATACATTCAGCTAAAAGCAAGAGGGCGTTGTCGTTCTAAGTGACCTGTTGAGGGAAGCCTGAGAGTAAGAATTAGGAAAGTGCCGGTAAATACGACAATAGAATATATTTAGAAGAAAGGGGCGTGTTTTCTTCTTTTTTTTTTCTGAAAGTGTAAAAATATGCAGTAAATTATGAGTGAGAACGTGCACGTGCTCGACGTGTGTTTATGCGCGTGGTGTCGGCAACACGGCATGGGACAGGTTCACGGTTACGGTGCAGTTATGTGTTTTCGTGCAATATACCGTGTCATAAAAGTGGTCCGTAGAACAATGAAGTAAGCAAAGCACTTGTACAGGAAAAACCCATCCCCGCAACCGAGTGTGACACGACGCGAGAGCCCAGCGTTCGCTTGCCAATGTGCTTGGGCTGATGCTCTCGATGGCAGCGCACCCGCGTGCTGTGCAAATTCAGCTTTGGCTGCGCTAAGTGATGGCAAAGTAAGGCACACCACTAGCTTTTTGAAGGCCATGCAAATGTCACCTTGTCTGCCCACCCACGTGCGCCACGGGCAGCGTCTGCTCGACCTCGTGCAATCACTTTAAGGGGGGACACTGCTCTTAGAGACAAAATTTCATGAAAGAAATCGATTTTTGGAAAGTGGTATTTTTGCAACATACAGGCAGTGCTGCAGATGCTGACCAAATTTCTCATATCTCGGACTGATATTTCAGCCACAATAGCAGTTTATATGCCCAAGGCAAGCTATATTTTGGCTATCAAAAAGCAAGAAAAATGGGCTTTTTTCATGCCAAATTGCTGCTGAGCTACATATGTTGCAGTAGTAGGCATCGAGGTTATATCTCTAATAGCCACAAATCACCTGCAAGTATATTTCAATACTCTGTATTACATTTGGTTCAAAATGAGCTTTATTTGCTTTCTTCCTTTTTCTCAGAACATGCTTTCACTCACTCTGCTTGTTTAGTGCGGCGATTTCTCAAAGTCTAGAAGAGATACAGTTGTAATTTCTTTTTATATGTGATGCTGAATGCATAGAGCTTGAACTGCTGCAAGCGGATTGTTCTTTTTCTCTTTCTATAATTTTTTATCTGCTTTTGTTCAAGTTCATTAGTAGCTGTTGCATAAACATCTAAGCTTTGATTAGCTCCTAAATTGTTATTTGTTGTTGGATTTGAAAACTGCTTGCAGCAGTTCGTTCCTTATGTATTCTGCTTTGCATTCATGCCCTAAATTTAACTTTCTGCCCAGCTGATTTTTATCTATTGTCTTACCAATTATCAGTAATTAACATCTAATTATTTCGATAGCTAATTGAGACAGAAAAAAATAACTGCATTTTTGAAATCAGCACAAGAAAATACATGTACCTGTGCTTTTAAATTGAATTTGGTTAAAAAATAAAGAAAATAGCTTCAGGTACCATGCCCCCCTTAAATCTGCGTAACAGCGCTGCATGTTTTGGGATGCCACAAAAGCACCTAGAACAATGGAAAGGAGTTTTTGCTTCCGCGGGGAAAGCTAAATGCCAAATGTCGAGATGTGCGGCTCTAGCGTATCAGACCACTATGTCGAACTCACACCGAGGCTACGGCAATGAAGCTGGAGACCAAATGTGCGGGCGATGGCCGCCGAAGACGGTTCCCGCGACACCAAGTGCGTGCTCTCCAAGCAACGCTGGCCCTCTTAGCCCTACGTATGGCCCTACTAGCCGCCAAACAAGCGGCTTACACAGTGCTGTCAGTGCGCCCCGTGCAGCGGTGCGGCCGCGTGGTTTCGCAAGGGGTTTTAGTTTCGCGCAGGCAATTTCTCGGTGGACACACTAGAGGCGCTGCTGCGGTCACTAGGGGAGGAGGCAGAGGTGAAGGGGCGCACTTGGCGCTACTTTAATTTTTTTTCAGGGACTTTACCTGGAGCTGCTCTGGATGCCTTAGCCTTAGACCGCTTACTTTTTGGCCGATAGTATATTATATATATATATATAGATATATATTTGAGGCTATATACATCCTGTGGTGACTGCCAGGAAACAACCAATGATACAATAAGTAATCACAGTAGCTATTACTGAAGCAAGAGTAGACTACATACATATATAAGACAGAGTAACTGCAGTAATTATACATGGCAGTAATTTAAATTATACATAAGCACAAAAACAGCAAACTACAAAAATAACCATGAATGGAATATTTGGAACAAGGGCACCTGTGCAATAAGTGGCTATAAAAGATGGACACATTAGCTGGTATACACATTACTTGGCAGATATAGGCCACATCAAAGAGCATTAAGAGTATAAAGATCCAATTAGGAATTCCACCTAGTTGAGAAAGCATGATGCCTATGATTTCAATGCCTGCAAGAAACGGTTTATGTAGTTTTTACAGTAGCTGATAAAAAATAATTTGCTGTTCATAGTTCTCTTGTGAGGAAGTATCCAATGTAGCTTATGATGAGAAAAGGCAATACAACTTACAACACGCAAAAACACATTTCTTTTGCTCAACATTATAGCAACAACCTATATATGTGTAACTTGAAGATGCTGACAAGTTCGGTGAACAAGCGATGGGCTGTATACCTCTTAGGTAGGTTATAAATCACACAAAGGGCTCCATTATGCAATGCATAAAGTAAATAACAGTGCTTAACATTGACAAGGAAGGTAGATACACAATGCAGTGACTAACAACATGGTCTTTCTTGCAATGAGCTGATGATGATTTGTGGGGTTGAACGTCCCATAACCAGATCTGATTATGAGAGACGCCGTAGTGCAGGTCTCCGGAAATTTTGACCACCTGGGGTTCTTTAACGTGAACTGACATCGCACAGCACATGGGCTTCAACATTTCGCCTCCATCGAAATGCAGCCGCCGCGGCTGGAATTCGATCCCGCGACTTTCGGATCTGCAGCCGAGTGCCATAACCACTAGACCACCGTGGCGGGGCTTTCTTGCAATGAGGCAATATATGATAAAACAATGCCTACTTGACATACGCTGAACACAAAGTCTCGTCAACCAGAGAAAAAAATCTTGCTAGTGCCGTGTGTCTACCTTTCTTGTTCATGTTAAACACTGTTTTTCACTCATGTAAAGCAACACCAACTGACCCAACATAGAGCACTTTTGCAGTCCATTACGCATAACGGAAATGTTTTTTAGGTGGCACACTGTGGCCGTGATGGTAGGTTAGACATTAAAGGGACCCTGAAACAGTTTTGGTAATTTTGTACAAATGTGTTGCACCGATAGCCCCAGTCCTTCTGATCACTTGCATAACAATATCAGCACTCTGCATTAAACATGTAATTAACTACAAAGATTTAAATGCACACATTGTGAGAGATCGACGCGACTCGACTCAAAGTGTTTTCGCCTGCCCCTTCCATGGGACATGCGATGGGTGCCACAAAGTGCAAGCTATGTGACGTCATGACCACCGAAGGGCCAGCCAAACGTATCGTCGCGGCATCTGGCGGCGCACACATGAGTCGCCGGCGCACTATTACAGAAGCTAGCACTGCTGAAGCCAGCGACCTCAGTAAAGACATTGTGGTACTATGTCACTACGGTGGGCTCGGCACAGCGGCTGACGCTGGAGGCGCAGTTGTCGCTAGCGCGCCCTCCACAGCTGATGAAGTTGAGGAGGAACAGCAGTGGTAAGGAGGAAGGCAACAGAAATAAGCCCATAGCTACCTTAGCACACGGTGCTTTGCTTTATTTATGATGTGAATGATTTCACAAATGTTTTGCCTAATCAGTGACACAATGCCAAAAAAATGTTTCAGGGATCCTTTACATAAATAAAATAGTAAATAACTGAGTTACCTCAAAGCAAATTTGCACATGATAAATTATGTGTAAATAATTAGTTGTATAATCAATAACTGAGTTTTGTACTTCATTACCATATTTGCACACTTCAATTACCTTCTTGAGCATCAAATTACATGTAGAACAGGTTTGCTTGAATTTGGTAGCGACTACAGCAAAATGTCCATAGTATTGACACACAGCAGCAGCTTTTGTCAATACGCATGTTTAGATCGGCAATTTCAGTGCTCTGAATTTATTTCTTCTAAAATGGAAGTCAATGAGTCTCTATTGCTGACATCCCATTCTTTGTCTCATGATAGGCATGTTTGATTCCGTCAATTTGCATGAAACTGGTGCTGTGACACTTCAGCTGGTGCCACTGCTGTACAAACGCCATGCGGATGGTACAGGTGTAGAGCATTTTTATTTGTTTTTCTGCTCAGCATGTTGGTGTCCTGGACAATGACACCAATACACCACTTTTTGTAGATCACAATGTGGCATATAGTGCAAAAATGCACTATATGCCACAGTGAATTGCGTTATTTCCTACTGGTTTCTACCTGTAAATAAGAATGAGCCAACCTCTTCTAGTGCACAATCTTTCATTTGGGCAAATAATCTTGGAGGCAAAAGCTTTATTCAGTGTCCCTTTAAAGTGGCATTGCCCATCATCTAGCCCTTAAACAGCGTTCATGGGAATAGTGTTATCTGGAATGCAACAGCACGCCAGCTCCATTGCGCTCTCTTCGTCCTCAGGAATTGTTTAGTTGCCTAGCAAAGCCCAAATGATGGAGTAACAGTTAACTTTGACTTTTTTTCATTTATATCAACGTTCCTGCAACTGCCTGATGGATTAGATTTTTTTTTTTTTGCAATGTACAGCATCACCATTTAACATGTTCGTCAAACTTATATCCTGTTCCGCTGACCATAAGAGATCTGGTTAACTAGAGTTCACAAAGAAATGTGTTACATTTTAACCAACTAGTTAACACCGTGCCTATGAGTGGCCAAACTAAGTTGATACTATTGCTCTGTTTAAGCTGCTTTAGTTTGCCTGGAATGCACTGCATTTCAGATGTTGGTACTGCTGGATTATTACAAGTACTGACAGCTGAGTGACGTAGTTTAAGCCTGCAAATGCACGGGGACCACAGAAAAACAACATGACGACACAAGGCACAACTGCTTGTGTCACCATTTCTTTCGGCAGCCCCAATGCTATTTCATAACTCAATATGAATGGTTTATTACACCTGGGCACATCTACAATAGAAAAGAAAAAAAGAAAAGCAGTAAACAGCAAACCAGGCTCAGCAGAAAAGTGCAAACCCGTAACTCGTGCACCTGCTAGCCCAATAGGAACTCGACGTATTCAATATAGTTTGTGTAAGATTAGATGCACAAGCTAAGAAAATGTTTGGACAGATCCAAACAACATCTTATATCAATGGAAAATGTGCCAGCAACACAACAGCTTTCAGACAGATGCCAACGTGCTCAGCATCACACACGGTTTAGGACAACTTTTGCAATGTTCATGATCAACATGCACGAACGTCATCCTTCGTGCATGGGCTAGTCTTTATTTAGTCTTTAAGTGCGCTTTGGTGAGGTTGCTGGATGCTCTTCTCCATATTTATGTCAGCTTGTCAAATATTTCATCTTCAGTACAGCACCTACACCAATTATAGCCGCTGTTGCCAATAATGCCCTACTGGTGCGTTAACAGCCAACGAACTATACGCGCCGCTATCTCGAATCAATGGCACTAGTCAAATGAAAACAAAAATGCTGAATGTTTCGAAAGGAGAACCAGTGATTCGAACACTGAACGTTTGCTAGTGGATGCAACAGTTTTGGGACGAGTACACAAGCAAATGATGACACGAACGGTCTCGGCAACACGCAGCACTCACAACTGTCTCTGCAGTTTATTCGCAACGCCGACTTCTGGCACTCACTAGCTCTGGATGCTAAACAAACAAGCAAGAATCGGCTTTCGTTAAGAGACGTGGCAACCTTCCTAGGAGTGTGGAGCGACTTCAAAAGAGCAAAACGCGCCCACTTTCACGGTCACAGTGAAGAGTGTAATCTCGCGGGTCGTTCTCACAGGAACGCTGCGCGAGCAACAGCTGCGCAGTTTGCGAAGGCACCACTGGGAAGATAAGACTTACCGGCTAGTGCTGACTTCACGGTTTCAACTTCCCTGGAAAAGAAAGAAAATGATACAATCACCACGCAACAATCGAAGACCCACGATCGACACTGAGAGACCACATGCGATCCCAAATGCAAAGTAGCTACGGCTACGAAGACTGCACTGTGGTCTTCGTACCCGCAGTTACACACCAAGCAGTTTTCGCGGACAATGCTACCAACTCCAGCGCTGACAACCGGAGCGAAATCGCGCAGACACAGGAAGTATCACGAGTAATACAAAACCGCGGACGCTCAGGAACGCGGGTTTCGACGTTCCGTGTCGAACGACACGCTCGATCAGGCTAGCAACGGAAAGACAGACATCGGCCAGCTAATCACGCGCCTGAATCGCTGCACAAGAGATGTACGCAGACCTCCTATGAAGATAAATTCATTAGGAGCACCACTTTCAAGAAGAATGGTCACAAAATATGCGCGCGACCGTGGTACAGCCATCGCTTCCCAATGGTGAGCCTCGCGGCGTTCGAAATTACGCCGGTAGCCTATGCAACGCCTACTTACTTCAATATTTCCGACACTGATGCCTTCATTTCTGCGGCGTTAAAAAAGACGGACAGCACGCGGGGGCAGATTAGTTCAAATACAGCTAGCAATGCCGTACAAAAGATTCAAAAGACTAATTTCCATCGTCCGGGTGTTTACAAGCACACCCGACCACTCTAGGCTTCTTCAAAACCGCCAAACGCAGAAAACACGCGCCGTGACTGCAGGTGGCGCAGAACGTTTTACACTTTAGTGCATAAGAAAAAAGTGTTCGAACATTATGTCATACAATAAAAAATAAACCAACACAATTTTTTAACTAATGCACGTTGAAGAGTTGTATTTGTGATTAGAGAAAAATATATTTGCTTTATGCAAGTGCATGAGGTGTGGCGCGCTTTTTGAAAACAAATTCTCCCTTTCACGCTTTGTGCTGTCTGTTTAAACACTGGTAACAGTGTGCATACCTCGCGAAACAGCTGATTTTAAACAAAAATAGCCACATGTGCAAATTTAACTCGTTCGTGTACCGTTATCTCTATGCCATGTTCATGGCCGCACTGTACCTCTCGCGCACTGGTTGGCCTCGAAATCCGCGTAGTTCTGTCACCATCCTCCTCCTTCCTCTATCTCTTCTCTTTAAAGCATGCAGCTGAAAAGCTGCGGTTTTTCTTTATTTATTTATTTATTTATTTATTTATTTATTTATTGTACACATGCCTTACAGGCCTCAACAGGGGCGATATACAGAAATCCGAAACAAAAAGCAAAAAAAAAAAATCACACCCGAAACGCAACTACAGGTACAGCTTGCGTGGGGGATGAAATACAAGCGCAATAAGAATAATGCTCAGTGTTACATGTTTATGCGTGTTACATATGGGTCACTACACGCCCAACGTCCCAGATATTGCGCCCGACCCTCTCCGATTATATTTTAAAAAAGAGTGGACAATAAGTTTAGCGCATCATTTTATTTTGCGAGAAAAAAATTTTGTTGCCCGTTACAATGATTTGAATATTGCTGTAGTGGAAGAAACACAGGTTGCGAAAAAAGGCTCTCAAAAATACGATACTGCACAGAACGCATTCAATATCGTCTGTTTGCTAGAAAATGAATAGCGCTTTCTTATTTTCTTTTAATGGACGCCGCCGCTTGGTCTTAAGATGTGCTTTGAAGTGAAGCAAAACAGTATTTCTGTGCCATTTCTGAGGACATTAAAAAAATTCTACAAGCTCTCAAGACGCAATACAATAATACCTCGTGGCTGGATGCTTAGCATTACGCATGCCAAAACAATGGAAGTCGAGAACAAAGCAGTTTTGAAGTGGAAGGGGTGCAAACATAGAAAAATGTGCGAAATCCACCATGTTCCAGCGTATTTATACTGGTGAGGCGGTCCAAGTAAAAATACACGCTTGTGCTCATTTTGAGGAATATACAAAGGATATTGATTCGTAAAAGTTTGCTCGGAGAGTTTTTTGTTTTAAGCGAAAAAAAAATATTTTGATTGCCCCCTGTGTTCCCGGGCGCCAGCCCATAAGTCCGCTTCACTGTGCGGCGGCACAAATCCTGATTTATCTTCCCGCGTTGCTGAAAACTTGCGGAAAGGTGCGAATGACTGGCAGGAAGTATCCGAAATGTACGATGAAGCTTCCAGCAGTGTAGTGGGCTCCGAGTACCATTTCAGGGCCGCATTCCACGTATGCACGCACGACAGACGCAAAAGAACAGTTGTGTCCCTCATTTCTCTCTTTCCCGAGGTGCGGTTTTCACTGCTGCTGCCGAGCTACATATGGTCTTGACGACTTAAAATACCTGTGTTGGTGAGCAGGATCGAGGTGAGGCCGGCATTAAAGGTCCCGTGACACCAAAATTTCAAACGCAAGATGCTTGCGTTAATTGGTTTTCCTGCATACGAAGGTAACCTTGACCGAGTACGTGTTAGCGGCGAACGTCGCCTCTAAGCAATTTTAATATGGTTTCAAAGTAAGCGGGAATGCTCATCCGAGCTTGCAGCACCTCGCGACATCGCCACTAGTATGACGCGGTTAGTGTAGAGTGTACTAGATATTTTAATTTTAGTACACTCTAGTTAGTGTGCCATCTGTGACGTTTCACTTTTGTAAGTTGATATCGTGACGTCACAGAGAGACACGGGCGCGCCGCGCTATGGCCTCCGAGCGTGGCCTCCGAGATTAGCTGTCGCAGCCGATTGCGGAGGCCACGCCAAAAGCCGTATTTTCCTGCTTCCTCTCCGTGTTGGTCGCTCAAGCGTACATTGTACACACGCTATGATGCAAAGCGAGTGCGGCGAGCAGACGAATTCAGCAACTGGTCTGGCGCTCGCGCTCTCCGCAACGTCACCGAATCTTGAGCTCACGTGCCTGCGCTCACTTCCGCCAGCCGCCGCGCTAGCCTCGCGGCGCTAGTTTCTTGCAGTTTCTGGCGCGCGTTTCGAAGCTTCATTAAAACTGAACAAAATTAACTATGCTGTGACTAATTAGACTTCACGCTGGAGAATTTGCCACTCCATGCCGTGATTACAAGACACTGTTTTACTCATTAGAACATAAAAGTCTCCAACAAAAAAATGGCTGTCATGGGCCGCATATAAAACGAACTTCGAGACCTTCGCGTGCATATTTTCTACAAATAATATATCACGCTCTCCCTGTCCTTTTAATCCCTCTTGCCCTCTCCCTCCATCTTGTGTCAGCTATGAGAGCAGTTACTGCGGTCTCCAGTATATATTTCCTCGAATGAGCAACCACTACAACAAACTTGTCAGCCTTTGGGATTGCCCGAGTCCATTTGGCAAAGGCTTGATTGATTGATTGATTGATTGATTGATTGATTTCTGGCGTTTTACGTCCCTAAACCATGCTATGATTATGCCGCGAGACGCCGAAGTAGAGGGCCCTGGAAATTTCAACCACCTGGGGTTTTTTAACCTGTACTGACATGGCATAGTACACGGGCCTCAACATTTCGCCTCCATCGAAATGCTGCTGCCGCAGGCGGAATTCGATCCCGCAACCCTCGGATCAAACGATTCTTTGCAGGCAGGGGCACGGAAGAGAGCTTTTTCCGGTGTTTTTCTGTGCCCTGTGTCCAACCAGGCACGGAGCACCAACGTTCAGTCTTCTTTTTCGCTGTCGACTATACATCTCGCCGTCAAACGGTCCAAAACTGGCGACGAGACCAGCTCACAGCGGCGGTAGCATTACTTCTAGCCACTGTAGTAGCGTTGGCGAGGCCGGTGCTACAGTGTACTAGAATATATGGGTAGTGGGCTCAGAGAGCGGCCCAGAGTGACGCTTCTCACGCTGACAGCACAAGACGCCAGTAGAGCATGGGCTGTATGCAGTACGAAGCTGGCGCAGGCTCGCGCACCATACTCGCGCTTTGCATTATGTCGCAGCATGGAATTGTTGGTCCGCATTTCAATGCCTGTCCCGTGAAATAGTTACTGCTGCCCGCAAGAATCGCCAGGGCTAAATGGCATACGTAAATGAGATAGTGGCTTGTAAATCCGTACACCGTGGCTGGATGGGACCGGATTTGCTCAGGGGTGCTCAATGTCCAAGTGTGCGCTGTCCCTAAACGGCGATCTATTTACTTAGAAAACATTACTATGATAAACGGTTTGTCAACATATTGAGAGCAGATTTTTGGAGCTCAGCGCGGTCTTGCGGCGTCAGCACATGGAAATTATTACTGGGCATACAAAGGAGAAACCGCATGCCTACAAAATAAGTTTCGTCCTTGTATCATTCCGTACGCGAGAAGTCTATTGAAAAAAGTGAAAATTTCGAACCATCACTGACGGGAACTATTCTGCTCAGATTATATGTAACTTTGTAGAAATTTTCGGCCACGATTTGCAGAAGTCGGCCCAAAATAGGTGTTAGGTTCGCATACCTAACGCGTAGCATTTGCCGAATAGACCGTTTTTATAATTTGATGCATCCTATGATGTTTCCGGGTTCGCAAAGGACAGACCTGGTGGTGCGACCTCCCAATTCCAAGGTCTGGTGCTGTCATTGATCAATAGCGAGGTTCCCTGGCTGCAGAGAGCTATCCTACCCTCAGAAGAAACCAAAGCATTGGCGAGTAACAAATAGCCACTTGCGTGTTCTACTAAGAGGAAAGTGCAAGAAAGACATTTTCATGACATTCATTCTTTATTTAAAGCCGTGCAGGTGTTTCCTGTTCCCGAAAGTGGATCATTAGTAGGGCGCCCCAACTATCACGCACTAAATTTTTGAGAAAGGCAGAACTTCTAGAAAAATGTTATCAGCTAAATTCATACTTGCAGTAGTGTGTACTTACGACTACTTTTTTATCACTAAGTGTCAATTAATATTTCTTGTAATTAGTTGACTTCATAAATATTGCTTTAATCGCTAACAAGTCCGTGCAGAATAGTCCATCTCAGATAACCCCGACATCAAGCATTTCGAAAAGAAAAAGGAAATCGCGAAATACGTGTTATAATGAAATAGACGCGTGCTTGCGCAGCGCATGCTCAAGAGTCCCGAGTGATGATTTGGCAAATGCACGGCTGCATGCGTTTGTCGTCGCAGCGTACATGCATCTTCGCCATGCAAGAAGGTTCGACAAGTGTCACAACTGGCAGCAAGATAAGCGTAAGCGTGTTTCGAGATGCATCATGTAGCTATGTAACTGTCAAATATCGCTTGCAGCGCACATTCATTTCGCATTCCACATATACTTCAAGGGCGCTTGTCTTTACTGGTAAAAAAAATGTGACAAAGTTCAGCATGAAGGGAACCATTCCCGGTTTATCTGAAGCGAGCTGTAACTTTTTAACTGAAATATAAGGGATTAAAACGATATTCTAAATTTTCAGTAGGTAAAAAATATTTAATTGATAGTTACTGAAGGGACAAGAAGAGAGCGGTGTGGGTGGGCCATGTAATGCGAAGACAAGACAATCGTTGATCATTAAGGGTACCAGAGTGGATTCCTAGAGAAGACAAACGTGGCAGGGGGCGGCAGAAAGTTAGGTGGGCAGATGAGACGAGGAAGTTTGCGGGGATAAATTGGGCCCAGTTATCACAGGACAGGGATAACTGGAGATCCATGGGAGAGCCTTTGCCCTGCAGTGGGCGTAGATAGGCTGGTGATGATGATGATAAAAAATACTGGTTGAAAGTACACACCCCTGCTCACAAGGCATGTGAGACTATTTCGCTCCAGTGGTCAGATATCTTCAAATCTTTTGTGCATGGTTGTTGAGACACGATCCCGTGGTGTTCATTCAGAGAACATAGGCCGAACAAACAACTACGAGAACTTACTCAACATAAAATGCAACACGAGCACTTACTCAACTACGCATGCAAGTTTTTTTTTGTTTGTTATTTGTTTTCTTTGGTGCTTCCGGTGACACGTTAACGCCTTTTACAAGAAAGTGAAGCCTTCTGGCGGTACCAAACTTAGCGATGCTGGATGTAAGCATCAGGAATAAGCATTTCGGTGTTCTCACTGCATCTATATAAACAAGGAGTCTGAGCGTTGCGCAGCAGCATCACATCGACTGTGTTGCAGTTGCAGAACGGCGAGGGAAACGCGACTTACTTCATTCTGCACGCGAGGTAACGCAGGATAACAGCACACGACACAGCGACGCAAACAAGACAGCAAAGAAATCAAACGCAAGTCGCTGCTACTGCAGCAGGCGGGAGTGCTGAGCATATTGCTGCGGGGCGGTAGCCGGACCACCAAGCTCTAGCTTTATTTCTGTTTCCTCTAGAAACATTTCTTTTCCCGAATCACACATATTTTCACATCTAATTTTTCTCCTCGTCTATTTATTTTATCTATTATCGTTCCTTTGTGATGAAACAATCTTACCCGAACTACCTTGCGCTTTTGTTTGCTCCATACTTTTGCGCCACCAATGCTCTAAGCGCCTTTTACTTATCTCTATCGCCGGCATGTTCAGCTTTCCCCTGTTACTCCTGAAACCCATGGCCTCCTGTAGGGTAGTGTCCACAGCTACACCTGGGTGGACATCTGTACATTCAATCAAAATATGATCTGTCGTTTCCCAAGCTTTTCCACAGCACGTACATGTGTCCCCTTCTTTATTGAATTTCGCTCTGTAACTTCGGGTTCTCAGGCAACCGGACCTTGCCTCAAACAGTAAAGCGCTTCCCTTTGAATTATCGTAAAATTTTTCTCTCTTGATTTCGTCTTTCCCTTTTCGGTAGTTGTTCAATGCCGGTTTCTTCTCCATTCTTGCTATCCAATCCGAGTTCTCCGCCACTCTGACCATGCTCTTAACGCTCTTTTTCGTCCCATCCGTTTCGTTACTGGATGTATACTTACTGGTAGGCGTCCTAGTTCTCTTCCTCCATTGTGAATCAACGTTCTTCCTATACAAATACCTGAATACTTTCGCTGCCCATCTACTTTCTTTCATATTCCTTAATCTCTGTTCGTACCTAATTTTACTCTGAGCCCACGCTACCGCAGCGCCGCCGCATACATACGCGACCCGTCAACACCCGCCGCTTCACGCCGGCGCGAGCACACCCTCTCCTGAACCCACTACCCATATTCTAGTCATGGCCTCCGAGATGGCGGGCGCGCTGTGGGTTTTTCTCCGGCCGTCCCAATCGCACGGAGAGAGCGTATTTCCCGAGGTGGGCGTTGCGCGCTCTTTTCTCCGCACCGCGGCGCACTTGGGATCGGATAGAGTTACTGTATGTGCTCCCGTAGGGAGCATATACAAGGGGAACATATACAGTAACTCTACGATCGGAAAAGCTGCCGCGCTGCTGGCGCAGCTTGCATGTGGCGAGGAAAAAAATGGTTTTGCGCTTTTATTAACCTCGCGCTGATTTGGAAATGCATGGTCAAGGTGTACGAGAGGCCAAGTCAATGCCGGGGCCTATCGATTCTCAAATGGGCTTTTCTTTTTTTTTTTTTTTGCTGTAGATTTGCGCCGCCTTTATTAGAGCACTTAGACAAGCGATGCCTCTGCAAGAGATCCGCATGTGCTAGAAACTTACTATACTTCGAAATTTGCGGGCTGTATAGTATGGGGGCGCTTGCGATGGAGAAGAAAAAAAAAAGAACGGCGATGAGGCTGGGCGTGATGACGCCCGGGGCTCGCGCTCGCCCTGCCGCTGAAGACCGATCAGTCGTTGCCGGGCCTTCGTAAATTAAACACGTTTTTCTTATCGCCTACGTGTTCTCTGATGGCTTCGGCCGACCACTGGCTCCGAGCCCACAATAGATATGTTGATAATGTTGTAAGCTAGATTTAAGGCCTGCGACGGAAGCAGTCCGTTTGGAAGCAGTATCGCAAAAAGCAGGTATCGGTGCTTTCTTCCTTTGTGCATTTTTTCCTTCGGTGTAACATATAGCGAAATGAAAACACACGTACAGCAGCACTCAAATTTTCCATTAGGAACATTTTGTTTATATTTGCTTTACTAACAACTTGCAGGCACTTCCTTCTAATACGGAATGCTTTACAGGCATTGTATAACAGGTGAATGCCGTCACAGCAGCGTAAGAAGACTTGACGCCGCTGAGTAGTGCCATGCGTGAAACGTTGAGTTTAGCGGAGGCGCCGCAGTGGGCTGAAACCGTGGCGCGGGTTTGTACAACGTGCAAGAACTTTCTCGTTAAGCAGAAGATTCCACTCTTTAGCGTTACCAATGGGTATCGTTACCCGGCCATACCGCCAGGTCTACCGGTTCTGAACAATGTGGCCGAACGTTTCCGGGCCACGCATTCCCATCGTATACCGCGTGTGTGTCATTGGAGCAGCAGTAAGCATGACAATCAAGCTAATCCTAGACAATCTAGACAACCAGGAAAGCTAAGAATAATCATCTGAACCTTTGCTAACGCTACGTATATCCTGGCATAGCCGAGCTAAGCCACTGCAACATTCTTTTACACATAGCGTACGCGAAGTGTTCGCGCTATTTCTCGTGCAGCAATAAAGTGTTACTTGCTCTGACTGGCCAGTTGCCTTATTCTCTCAAAACCCGCCGTAGCTACGATCATCGCGCGAAGGGAAGGGGACGTACACGTACAAGGAACGACTGTGTGCGGCTGGAACCGGGGCTAACCTTCAGAATCAGCCGTGCATAGTACGAACCCCTTCAAATTTTCTTTTTCTACAATGACGATGCACCGTCGGAAGAATAGCGAAGTTTAGTTACATTGAGAAATTCATATTTTAGGACATTCAGGACTTATCTTGAAATGTAGTCACAGCAGCTGCATCGTGTTCGAGACAGTCCGAAATCACATAGCCACTTTTTTTTCCCCTTTTCTTTTTCTTTTGTGGAGATCGTATACGACGAAGTGGTATGTTGCTTGCGCATTAACTGAGCGATAAGTTTGGGAAGTGTCTTGCACAATGAACTTTTTTTCCCATCTCGGCACTTTGAAGGATCGATGATGTCATTTTTATGTATCCGTTACCTTACTTAAAGGCACGCACTGAAAGAGTAAACCCCACTTCCTCTTTCTCTCTCTCCCTTCACGATGCGATACCTTCCGCTCAGATCGGAAGGCGGTATCGCACCTTTATATATCGCTGTTGTAGAGACTCTCCGTCTAAGATATCACACGCCAGAATCATGTATGCCCACCGTCCACAATGTTCTGTTATACGCACGTGCGGCCAAGTGATGCGTCCGAAAGACAACCGCAGGTGCCGCGTTCGCTCGGCGCCGCAGTGACCGGGGCAATGTTCACATATGCCGTACGAACCCGAAGTATCTTTCGGCTCCGATGCACGAATGTAGCGAGGCACATTTAAGCGAGCTGCCGTAAAAAATAACCGTAACTGTATCACAAGTGTCTTTATATACATTAACCGGCTCTCGTTTCCTCCGACACTTCGTCGGTCGGGCAGTAGAAAGCCGAATAACGGGTGTCCAAACATGAAAACTCAAAGTAGCATAAGATCTTACCACGCGCGTGGCCTCCGTATATTTCCTTTGAGTCAGTGGTGTGTTGCTGCGCAGTGAAGCGGACTTACGGGCTGGCGCCCGGGGACGCGGGGAAAGCTCAAAATAAATTTTTGTTTCGCCTAAAAAGCAAAATACTCCGACCAAACTTTCACATATAAATTTCCTTTGTATACTCTTCCAAATGAGCACAAGCATGTAATTTTTCTTGGACCGCCTCACCAATCTAAATGCGCCTGAACATGGAGATTCTGCACATTTTCCGATGTTTGCACCCGTTCCTCTTCAAAACTGCTAGGTTGTCAGCTGCAGTATTTTTTTGACAACGTTAATGCTAAGTAGAGCCATTATATGTCAATAAATTGAGCCTCTAGACATTGTAGAATTTATTAAAAATCCTGAAAAATGGCAGAGATATGCGGCTGTTTTGTTTTACCTCAAAGTACATTCTTAGGCAAAGTAGCGGCGGCCATTTGGAAAAGAATAAGAAAGCGCTAAGGCGATATTCAAGGCGTTCTGGGCCGTATTGTGCTTTCGAGAGCATGTTTTCGCAATCTGTTTCTGTACACAAAAGGTGGTCGTCATGGTGGTCACGGTGGTCCTCACTGGACGACGCGGTGGTCTATAGCGGCCATGGTACTCGGCTGCTGATCCGACGGTCGCGGGATCGAATCCCGGCTGAGGCGGCTGCATTTCGATGGAGTATAAATACTGCAGGCCTGTGTACTTTGCGATGGCAGTGCACAGAAATTTCGACCCAAGGTGGTCAAAATTTCCGGAGCCCGCCACTACGACGTCTCTCATAATAATGTCGCCGTTTTGGGACATAAAACCCGATAAATCAATCAATAATATGAAGTGAAATGACAAAGCTGTCTGCAAGGACCAAAACATATGCTGGAACGCTGCACCTTCGCCGCTTGTTTCGAGCCACAAAACCGCTCTTCAAGAGAACTGCAGGTGGCAAGCTCTTTATTGATTGGGCGCTTTTGTAGCACTGCAGATTTGTTTCCCACCCTTTTTATGCTTCCTTACCGGTAAAAGAAAAAAAACTTGTAAAGTTAAACATGTTCCAAGTCCTTATTGCATAACAGGGCTGTGGTAAATATCTTCCGATAGATTTATTTACTATTCAGTTCTCTATAAAAATGGGGTAGCAGTTTGTATCGGATTATGTGTTCAGCCAAGTAACCACGTTTAAGATTTGAATGCAAAAGACGATGGGGTAAAAAAAGTTGTTCAGCGTGAATACCGTAATCGCATGGTGGAGGAAAGAAAGACTGTATGAAATGTTACTGTCTTTTATTTACTCGGTGTGAAGCCAGGTAATGTCGCATCGTCCAACAGCTTTAAAATCCTATACCTTTTGTGACAGAGGCTAGTCGGAGTTTTTTTCTGGGTGAGATTTCGCTTAAAGGTGACATTTTCGCTATTAGTGAAAATGTCACCTCCGCATATCTTTCATTGTTCAAATGGCTACGGGCTTGACATGAAGGTGTGTAAGAAGACTTACTGTTTTTGGAAGCAAAGAAGGCCATACGTCAAAATTTTCATGGTGTGAGAGCTGCCCCGAACGGCTTGACCTCTGTCACGTTCGAGGAACATTATTCGAGAGTTCTTGGCAAAGGGACCCGGGTTGCAGGACAAGAAAAATGGGTCGTATTTCCGCGACGAGTGGCGCATCTTGAACAAGTAACGTTTGTCTGGAGGCTGTCACAACTCACGTCGCGATTATCGGACAACCAAATGCTTTACATTTTACACTCAGTCTTGTACTCAACATGAAGGGCTCTCTGGTCGAGGTGACCACTCCAATTTTACCGTTCATATATGACCAACACAATTTTGTCGTGTGTCCCGGCATGGAAACTTGAACATGCCTTCCAAAGCACACATTCCTGTAATATTATTTCATTGTATTTGTGCTTCTTTTTGGATTAACTTCAGACTTGATTTTTGATAACAGTTTTTTTCTCTCACTTTAACCGGAGGATTCGAGTAAATAGACAAAGAGCTGGATTTGTTGACTGCCCTCATTGTCTTGGAGTCGCGCTGGCTCATTAAATCATGCTCTGCTTGCAATTTGTGAAGCGCGCTTTGCTGGCGTTTATCATTTGAGGGGACGCTTCTTTTTTTTTTTTTCACATCATATGCAACAAGTTCTTGAGGTTCAGCGTTGTTTCATATGCTTTACCGACAAGCAATTAAAATAGTTCAGCATATGTCCGCTGACGTCTTAATAACGAGGTCTTGTTGCCCGTGACTGTCAAACCCCCTCGAAAATAAATAAATAAAAGTAGAAGTCATGGTTAGCACTGCTTCGACGTCGCCTCCGCCCGTGTTTCTGTCCCTTTAGTTTCCGCTTGCACTCTGGACAGTGAAAAACAGTGGGCCGGAACAGCTACTGAAGCCAACGTCTTCAGGCTCACTTACTCTTATAGTCACCGTCGGAGAAGTCAGCCGAACGCAACAATGACCTAGCTATTGTCTCCCAAATGCTTCCTTTGTTACTTGTTCACCGTTGTGAAATGTCTTTTTCAGCCGTGTTTTACGACGCCCTACGTCGCATGGGAACTCAAGGAATTAATGGCGATGGTGTTACGTCATTTTAAGTTTGTCAGAGCACGGCAAAGAACGAGGACACACAGAGAGAAGACAACTGACGGCACGTAGCGCCAACTTCCAACAAATGTTTATTTCCTTTATCCAGCAGTATTTATAGCCTTTCACATCGTATCACACGTGAACAAATTTTATACAAAGAAAAACCGACCCGAAAGAACATTATTTACGGCGATCTACTCTACCGAGGAAACAAAATTTCTCATGGTACCAAGATGACCGAGTTCTTTTTGTGACAAAGCGATTGACGCCCTGTACTAACTCATGCGGGACCAGATGCTGATATGGTTCGTGCTTCCATGATCAGCCGTGCCATTTCACGTCTACTTTTGTCCAAGATTAGTTTCATCAAATTTTGGCTTGCAGCTATGTCCAACAGAATAGGAAGCGAGGAAAACCCCACCTCCCACCTTGTTAACCTTGTTATGGCGTTCGCTTAACTTTACGTTAACGCATCTTCCAGGTTGCCCTAATAGGTTTTACCACAAGAGCGGGGAATGCGATATACTACAGAGGTTGAGCAATCAGTGAAACTATTCTTTGTGAAATGCTTCTCACATGTATTATAGGGCTGGTCTTGTATGGCTTCGTCGTCTTGCACAGGCTCAGCAACTTGTTAGGGCCGGAAGATGCGCCGTTTGTGTTGCTCTTTTTCGCGATCTTTTTCAACCTGTGCGAAATGTCATGGATGTGTGCGATAACAGCAAAATTTCTGTGACTATCGGGGCTTGGGCAATCTACTTGCTGGGAACGTTTTTGTTCTTTGCCAAGCAGTCCTTCCGCGACATGAATAGGGTATCCGGCGTCCTCAAGGCGCGAACCTTGTCGACGGAAACTATCGCACATCGTGTGTTGGCATATGAATTAATGGATCTTTTGTTGCGTTCGTAGCGCACACAGCTATACGTAACAGTTGCGCGACTATCGCCATGTACAACACTACGATGGCCCGGACAGTGTCATAATACCACGTACACGCATAAAAAGTGCTCAAACGGCACGCGAGATCTCAACGACTCACTCAGAGAATTAATTGGGCGCGCAGTCCCGAAGCGAGAGCCGCGCGCGCGACATGTAGGCTCTAGAGTTACTCCATAGAGCCACATACACTAAGTCTAACGCCGCCCTGCCGTTGTGAGTTCTTTATCGACTAGACAGAATCGCAAAGCTATGCTTGGCCATTTTAATTGTGATGGCGCGTGTTAGATGAAACCTCCTTTGGTCTTCGCCGCCGCCGTCGTAAATCGCGACGAACTGTAGAAGGCTGGGATGATGGCGTGATGCTTATCTTGTCGCGCCGCAGACGTCTCTTCTGCCTGGTGCTTGTACTCGTTGTTCGAGTCGTCCCGAATGTTTGTCGACGTGAGCTGCGGGTCCGTCGCCGTCCATGACTTCCCGTCGTATTGGCTTTCGTGCCCACGTACGCCTCCGCGTCGTTGGTCAACGTCGTCGTGGACACATCGGCGTTTCCGGCTCGTTTTTTTACGCTTCCGGCGGGCGCCGGTGCGCCTGTCTCGAATTCTGCTCGGTCCCGAACGGATGACTCCGCGGATGACTCTGGAGCGGCCGTTGGGAATATCGTCGTCGTCGCAGTGACGTCTTGCCTGGCGGTTTGCGCAGCGCGTCCCGCGTAATCGAGTGAGCCCGTGGCCCACAGCGTGGCGAAGACTGCCAGCAGCGACAGCAGCGACAGCCCCACAAGCACGTTCATGGCGCTAGCGACTGGGCGCCACGCTGGAGCTACGTTGGCGCCTCGTTGGTCGTCCTCGGCAGGCGCTTCGTCGTCCTCGTCCAGCAAGCTCCACGAGATGTGGCGTTCTTGCCGCTCCTCGCGCCTGCAATTAAGCTCACTCTGGGACGTACGAATCACCACAGGCGGTGCCATATACGCTGACAGTCATATGCGATTAGTACTTTCGCTAAATATGGGACTGTAATAGACCATCGTGCTAATGCCAGGAACAGAAGTACGACATTTGGGTTAGATGTTCAAATAAACACGTGTTTTTCAATCAGTTACCGAGAAATTTCGCATTATAGGGCAAGCTGTCATTGATATGCGCCTGGCTAACGTGTATACCCCAATTAGTCTCTACAGAAGGTTCGTATCTGCAAGGTTAATTCGCTCTTGTGTACACGACGCTGGACAGTGAACGGACTGATAACCAGTACGTAGTCACAATTACCTATACATAGGTTTCACAGATCTGCTGTGTCTCACATATGCTATGCGAAAGTGTAAGTTACTGTTGTGCAGTCCGATAACAAAGAAGACAAACCTAATTGTTTCATGAGTTTCATTGAAGGTCAACTGCAATATAACTTTGTGCCGCCTTTACTTAAGATATCGCCGATGTGGAGCAACCGAGGTGATTAATCTGACGTTAGAGATACATGAAGAAGCGTGACGAAAAGCTATTAAGATGTTTTCAATTCCTAAACTGAAGAACAAGCCGCAATTACCACTCGCCGGGAGTTACGCATGGCTAGGAATGCGTGGCTACTCAGCATGAACTCGAAGGCTTAGTCGCTGCCCGCAAGTGCGTGCGAAGCCCTGGAGAATCTCGGAGGTAGCGTGCCTGTACCGATACGTCACAAAGACAACCATATCGAGGCGCACGCATCGTCTGCTTCGGTATACTTTTTCGGGTTGCGGACGAGAAAACAAGACAACCATACGAGCTCCGCGGTCTTGACAGTATTCCTTGGGCGCTGTATGTATACTTATGCCCAATTCGCCCAAACTGAAGTCCTGTCCCAGCTGAATCACACTCTTACGACACTGCATTAACGGACTTTCAACGTTGTAAGCAGCGTTATTTGCGCCAGATAATACGCCATCCGTGGCGAGACCACGTGCTTTACGTTGCAGCGGTTTCCCAGCTAACTATACAGCTAGACAGATAACCATAAAGCAGCAAGTACTGACTCTGACGCCTGGTCGCCTCCGGTGACGAGGATCGAGGGCCGGCGTGTGGGCTTGATCGGTTCCACTTCCACTTTCGGGGACACCGCGGCATCCAGCGGTGGCAGCGTGCCCGCGTAGAAGTAGCGCTCATATCGGGGGTCCCAGTAAACGGGCTGCGGGGACAGGTCGGCCAGGTTCCTCCGGCGTCCCATGGGTTCTTCTTTTTGTTCTTGAGGCACGCACGTAGCAGCGCATTGCACGAGCAATCGCAAATCACCGATAGACGATGATGATTTCCTTCACCACATGCCAGTGAGGGATATAGGCCGGGGATTGGGTTGGTAAACATTATTAGGTTAATAGTTGAAAAATTCTGGCACATCCCACGGGTTGTGTCAGTCGACAATATGCGAAGCAGCTGCCGAGGAGCTGGCTACGTTACACTGTTTGACGTCGAATCACACGTTGCGAGGGAAATCAACATCAAATTGCAAATCGAGTCGCGTGCGCGACGCGGGATTACCAAATGCATCGACTACAGTGTAACGTCTAAGATGTTTCGTTTGTGCACGTTCGAGCGTAGGCATTAGTTATACAGAGGAGAGACGAATAGTAAGGTGCACTGACTCGCCTATCATAAGCAGATTTCGTTGCTGCATCCCTCAGGTGATGAGCTACGCTAGTATATGTATGAGTGGCCGAGTCGCAGTAATATGTAATATTAAGTACATCCTTATAAGAGCGCATAGCCAACACTATATGCAACTGTCGTAAACACTGGCTGGCCCGCATTATCCAGTGGTAGCCAGCATGTGGCCAAAACTGGCAAGTCCTATATAGCCAACACTGTCCTCCGTATTGATACAGCGGCTGCTTGAATAACTTCTGGGGTTTCACGTTTCAAAACTACGATATGATTATGAGAGGCGCCGTAGTGGAGGGCTCCGGAAATTTCGAGAACCTCGGGTTCTTTAACGTGCATTGACATCACACGGCCTCCATCGAAATACAGCCGCCGCAGCTGGGATTCGATTCCGCGACCTCCGGATCGGCAGCCGAGTGCCATAGCCACTAGATCACCATGACGCGTCAGTGCTACAGTGGTTACGGTGCTCAGCTGCTGACCCGAAGGGCGTGGGTTCGATCCATGCCGCGGCGTTCGCACCTTCGATGGAGGGGAAAATGCTAGAGATCCGTGTAGGGAGCCCAGATGGTCGAAACAGCGGGAGCCCTACACTATGGCGTGCCTCATAATCTTATCGTGGTCTTGGGTCCTAAAACACGAGCGATCATCGCTATTTAGTGAACACCAGCCGATAGTAGCAAAGATTATCAGTGCTAGCCAGAATTTGCCACCGATTCGCTGCAATTAACCAAAATTGGCACGCTCAAGCTAACACATGCAGACAGTTGGTCTCCCCGAATCAACCCGTAGCGAACATTTGCCAGTTCTTGCAAAGAGCTATAGCGAACGTTAGACACCACTAGCCAGCGAAGCGGACAGTTTGTCAGCTAGGGTGGGTGGAGAAAATAGGGCGCATGGTGTAGCAATACATGTCGAATGAGTCATTTATGTTATGCTAGGCATATGTCAGCTAAAGCAAGGACTGTCATTTATTCCATTCAAGCATGACTTAAAGTCGAGACGACGGTTAGCGTAAACAGGGGAGCGTGTGCCGTGTCGTAGTGCCAGCGAAGCTTACCTATACCATAAATTTTCATTAAAAAAGAACCTACACCAACGCGAGCATGAGAACGTGCGTATTGCGATAACACCGGGTCTTGTCTCAGTAGAATGCGCGTCGCATCATCTGAGGGTGAAACCAAGTTAACTCGAATGGTGCGCTTAGGTGACGCAATGTGAGCGATCGAAAAAAAAAATAATTAGGAAAACGTCGCTGACACACTGCGAATGTAGGCCGAGGCTCACATTGATGCCACACCAACATGCCTCTAGCAAAGCCTACGTAAGGTTGGCGTCACTGATTTATCACGCGGAACGTGCTCCAGTGTTCACGTTAGCCGTGCTCGCAACTGTACATGTCATGCTATCCATTTAATGAGATTTTATTATGTTTCGCATACGCGCATGCACATCCTGGTATATATCATGGTAAGGAAATGGCCGCTGCAACTTCCCCACGTATGCATCGTATACGATATAGCTATCTGCTTCACGTCATCATTTCGCAGACATGGCTCCGATGAGGGAGGCGCGCTGCCGGATCGCATTCAAGTTTCTTCATCCATACATTCATACGCACATCATGTTTGTCATACATCCATGCCATGCCATGAAAATTCTTATATACACCAAGGTGGCGAAACGACCACGAGAGCACTGAGAGGTAGGACGCTAGAACTCAGGTGGTTATGGCGTACACTCTTAGCACGGTAACCTTTAGTTTATTTTATAGGTACACAAAAATGTGAAAATATGCTCCTTTATTAGAGGTTAAAGCGCTTTAACCTTTAGTAAAGGAGCATGTTTTCACATTTTTATGTACCTATAAAATAAAAGTTACCGTGTTAAGAGTGTACGGCAGCTCACACGAAAGACGCGGGTTCGATTACGACTGCGGCGATCGCGTTTTCGCTGTCGCCGCAAATTCTAGAGGCCGGTCTACTGTGCGCTATCAGTGCACTATTCGCGATAGATGGAAGGATGGATGGATGCTATGAGCGTCCCCTTTGTAACGGGGCGGTGACATGTGCGCCACCAGGCTCGTAGAACTTTTTTTTCTCTCTCTTTAAATTTTCCTCATGCCTTTTAAATTTACTTCAATCAAATCGACCATACTATAGCAAAAACGGAAATTCATAGCCCAGCTCCCTGCCCCTTATGGCAGAAAGTCCATATTTTTCCCTATAATTATTTTCGTCCGTTCTCTCTAGTTTTCTGCCACCAGTATTCTAACCGTCTCTTACTTATTTCAATCGCGGCTATGTTCAGCTTCCCGTTGTTCGCTATAAAACCCAAGGCTTCCTGTAGGGTGGTGCCCAAACGTACACCTGGCTGGATATTTCTGCATTCAATCAGAACATGCTCCGTCGTTTCCCTATCTTCCTCACAGCATGTGCATTTTTCTTCTTCTTTACTGAATTTCGCTTTATAAATACGCGTTCGAAGGCAATCCGACCTCGCTTCAAACAATAAAGCGCTTCCTCTTGAATTATCATAAAATGCCTCCCTCTTTATTTCGTTTTTGCCCTCTCGGTAGTTATTCAGAGTCGGTTTATTTTCCATCGCTGCCCTCCAGTAAATCTTCTCCGCCTCTCTGACTTTTCCCTTTACGCTCTTTGTTGTCAGTTCTCTTAGAGCCGTATATTTACTGGTGAGCCTCCTAGTTCTCTTTCTCCACTGCGTGTCAACGCTCTTTCTATATAAACAGCGGAACACCTTCACTGCCGACCTACTCTCTTTCATATTCCATAGCCTCTCTTCAAACCTTATTATGCTCTGCGCTTCCCTTGCCTCAAAACTCGCCCATCCCATATCGCCCTTTACAGCCTCGTTTGTCGTTTTCCCGTGGGCACCCAACGCGAGACGTCCCACAGTTCTTTGATTTACATCCATTCCTGATTGTATCTCTGGCCTCATGCACACCACTGAGTTCCCGCGATTCCATCTAAATGCTCGCCACCTAGCGGTCGCTCCTGGAACCAGCCGATCCAAGGTCGACCTCGAAACGCGGCATGGTATCGCATTACCGCTGGCTGTAAACCAACTCCATAGTTCCTTAATCGACGCCATGCCGCCTCGAAGCAGCCCGAAAAAATAAAGAATCCTCATCAAAATCTTTTGTTGCGTGCCTCAGTGCGTGTCATCGCGATGCAAAGACAGCAACACGATGTTTCATCGGTTTCCTAAAGAAGCAGACGACGCTTCGCGCAGAGCAACATGGATTAGGAACTTGCGCATCGGCAAGAAGGTGACGGGAACTATGCTAGTTTGGTCCAGGCACTTCACTCGAGACGATTTCTTCCTCGCCGGTGAGTACACAGATTGTGTGTGCGCGCGTTTATTTTCATGCGCGCTTTTCGAAGAGCCGGAGTGTAGTTCAGGCAAGCGCGTGAACAAAATAGCGACATCGTTTATACGTGTATATCTAGTAACGTTTTCTGAGCGTGCCTATGCTCAACTTGAACCGCGGTAACATTATTGCTGACGTACTTTTGCCCGCATGCATTGCAGTAAGTAGATATAAAGCGAGCGCTTGCCTTCGTTCGCCGCCTTCGTCCCATGCGCGCGCTGCGCCTCGTAATTTGTTTGGCTGTTGTGGATGTAATGTGTGATCGTTTAACGTAGCGCGTTTGCATGTCGAGTTCATCTGGTGACAATTTAGGATTTATTGCGCTCGTTCCAACTTTTCAGCCCTCGACCTGTTCACCGCGCCTCTAAGTTTGTCTTCCGGCACCGCGCATAGAACTGCACTCTTTTAACACGTTTATAAGTGACGCATTTGTACTCAATGGAGCAACGCCACGCACAAGTGCTTGCATCTTTCGGGGAGGCCTGCTACGCATGAACACGTACCTGCCTTATTCAACTTCAGGCTCGCTGGAAAGGCTC
The DNA here is from genome assembly GCA_013339685.2 of Hyalomma asiaticum. Lineage (NCBI taxonomy): Eukaryota > Metazoa > Arthropoda > Arachnida > Ixodida > Ixodidae > Hyalomma > Hyalomma asiaticum. The sequence continues at coordinate 90,244,290 of CM023481.1, forward strand.
TTTATCCGTAAAGGGGCACTGACACCAAAATTTCGCTGCTAAGATAGCCTGCGGGATCGATTTTCGTGGACATACAGATGTCATCTACCAAATCTCAATGGCGAACACAGCTCCGAAGGTAATTTAAATGAATATTGAAGTTCGCATGCGCAATCGAGCGCTAGACGCCGTACATCGCGACAGCGACAGCAGCAAAGGTGACCTGAAGGGGACCCCCAACTTCCGCGACCTCACCACGGCAGCCGAGCTCCGAACAGTGCAGCTAGCAATGATGACGTCATAGCCGCCATTGTCTATTCGCTGCTCCTGCGTTAGTAGACAGCCGGCGACGCCAGACCTCAAGAGAATAGTTCCCACCCAACGCCGATGACAGCAACAGTGACAACAACGCGCAGGACGTGCGACAGGCGGAAGAAAACGAGTACGCGGCGGTTGTCGTGCGGAAGTGCGTCACAGTTATGTGTGCTCACGTGGTCGAACTCGTTTACTCCATTGCGAGCCCTAGATGGCGGCAGTTGCACCTGGCGCCTTGTCGTTTTTTGAGCTCTCCAAAACCAAAACTGAAACTAGTGGGTAATAAACGGGTAATAAACAGGCCGTAAATAATTATCTGACGCGCACTGGAGCAAATGATGTGCCGTGCTATGGCTAACAGGTCCCCAGCTACGTATTGCAGCGAAAAAGCAGCAGACGAAAATTTTTGCGTCAGTGCCCCTTTAAGAAAATCTGATGCGGGTCTCCGAACAAGTGCGACGTTTGAACTCACAGAGCAATTATTTCCGCTGTTTCGCCGCTCAAATCTTTTAGACTGATTAATATAAGATGTTCGGCAGCAAGAACGCTTTCGCATTCGACGAAGCATCGTGATTCGAACCCGCGATCAAGAAACTTTAGCACAGTGCTAGGCGGAAGCGCGGCCGTGACCCTGGATATAGAAGCCATCTTTGTTTTTCTCAGCAATGTTGCCAGATGAACCACTTTTTCTGGAGTTGCGAATAGAAGAACCCCATGTGATCAGAATTTCCGCTACCCTCCACTGCGGCATGCATCATAATAATATATCGTGATCTCAGGACGTAAATGATAGACAGATAAATTAAAAGTGACATTTGTTGAGGGAGCAAGCCTTCGCATTAAAATCTAATAATGATAAAAAGAAACGTACGCAGGTGCAAGTACGTTTCTAGTACAATTAAGCAGTGAGACAATCAAAATGGAGATTAATGAGCAGCTAGGAACTCGAAGTGCCTCCTGCCGAATTTATCACATGGAATTTATGACATAAAATATTAGTATATCCCTTTTTTTGGATAAATGTACTGAAGGCAACGAACATGTCCCTCTGTCTAAAACGCAATACTGAGAAGCCTAGTGAAGGTAGTTTTCACAATATTACTTGAACCCCAGCTAACCTAGTGGTGCTTTAAATATCTGTAGTCTTCGTAATGTGTTCCTTTGGAGAGGGTTCGATCCCTGCCCAGTACTGCCGCATTTTCGACGTGACATTGTCTTACGGGATGATTTTGGCAAGAACACGTCACGTGACATTTCGTTACGTGCTTTTGGCAGGACATGTCACGTGACAATGCGCTACGACATTTTGGCGGAAACATGTCACTTGCCATTACGCTACGTGATTATAGGGGATCATGTCACGTGTCATTGCGTACGCAATCCTGGGGAACATGTCACGTGACATCGCTTTACGTGATTTTGGCGAAAACATGCCACGTGACATTGCGCCACGTGACTTTGGGGGGAACATGTACGTGCTTGGCTTTCGTGCTGGACTCTCAACTCAACATGTAATGTTACAGCTGAAGGGTGCTGCTGCTTTGGTGGTACTATTTCGTGCATTTTGTATTTAGATTGTTGATGGCTAAGTAAACACTGCTGCTGTTATGCTCAGCGCGAGCAGGACCACGTCAGGAGGCAAACCACCTCCTTTTGTCCTGACTGCGCGCAATCACTTGTATTGTTTGAAAAATGAAAAAAAACACCATCTTCCCAAAAGGAACCCTGATGGGATGCGAAGCAGCAGCGTTGCGCACGGGTGGCGTCACGGGTTGAACAGCGCTAACGCGGGTGCTTCGCATCCCATCAGGGTTCCCTTTGGGAAGATAGTGTTAATTTTTTGTCGGTCGCGGTAGCGGAGCGAGCGGCGGTAGCGGCAGGTGTTGAGGGCGAAGGGACGAGGCGGCAGCTGCGGCGAGCGCGCGGCAGGCGAGGGAGATAGTGACGTCAGCGTGCCCTGCGAGGGGAGCGTGACGTCAACGCGCAGCTGCGGCGTGACCTACTTGGCACCGCTCCAACACCTGCGGCGAGGGGAGCGCGTTGCCCTCGCCCTCGCCGTACGGACGCACAAAGGGAGAACGTTGCACAAGCTAGTCAAAGAGCTGCTTCGCATCTAATAAATGAAATGAATGCGTCTGCGAGTGCCGGAAGGAAGGCGGCCGCTTGCTGCCGCTGTGAGGCGCCAAGCTTTTCGACGGCACAAGTGGGCAAACATTTACGCTGCTTAGCGCGGTCGCGCGGTGTGACGCGCGTGCCAGAAGAAATCGAAACAACATGACAGACCGCAGCTCTGCTGGGCCGTTGTCTCAGCCGCTCGACGGTGACATGGTACTTTCGCCATCATGCCACCGCGTCTCATCAGAACGCTTGCCGAGGAGCTCCAGCAGAATGCTACTCGCGCTGAAGCAAGGCGTGCTTTACTTCTCACGTAATCATTGCAACACTGTCATTCAAAGCACATTCGAGCCCGCACCCGCAGTACTCCTAGCAAATGTGACTGGGGCTGTGCGTCTGAGCTTGTCTATGCGCTGTATAATGTTGACGTGTATGATCCAATTTCCACCAGCGGTAGTAGCACGGTTGGTTTTCGACACCCGGTTTGTTATGGCTGGGCGGTTGACTCAAGTGACAGACAGACGGACAGACAGACAGAGTTTATCTCGTTTAGGTACCCTAGAAAGACTGTCGTCTTTAAAAGTATAGTGACAGAGGCGGCTGTCTACTGGCGTATGCTCCCGACACCCCGCAGGGACGAATGGCGTTATTGCGGGGCCATATATTAGCCTCCTACCACATTACGTGGGAGTGCACGTTACATACAATTGAACACCACGAGGAAGAAGTAGGGGGAACTGTTTCCCAGCTCAGCCCTCAACGACCAGCTCAAGGTGGCCTGGAGAGTGGAGATGATGGCGACAGCCAGCAGAGCCCGGGATAGTGGTCGCGGTCGCAAGCGATGCTCTTTTCGGGGGCCACTCGGATAGGCTGCGTTTCTCTTTATCTTTCCCTCCTCCTATATACGGCTCTTATTTGGTAATTGTGGCGTGTGGTAGTGTTTCTGGCAAATCGGCGTTCTCGTCTTGAGACCAGGAACAAAATTGCCGAAGCTTGGTAGTGTTCGATTTTTCGCCGTGCCTGTGCGTTCGCATTGGCATAAATAATTATTGGCCGCTGTTGTGTTGTGAGTTTGCTCTGACGCTATGTGCGTCCGAGCCAGAGAGAGACGTCCGCACCCGTGAGCGTCGCAAAAACAAGTCCCTTTATTCGGACACGCTCATCTCAGTTCCCGACGTGGGCGGCGCCACCAGAGAGCCGACTTGAACTTAGGGGACAACGCAACAGCTGCAAGTATAACCTCCTGCGCAGGGCAAATGTTCGCGACTGGCGGTGTAAGTTGGCTAAGTTTCCTCTGCTCTGAGATTCAAGCGCTATGGCAGCGGACGGAAGTGGTGCTGCATAAAAAGCCGGACATGGCTGCAGAGCGGCAGCCTGATACACAGCTCATACATGCTACAGCTCCGCGATGGAAAAAATAAATGGCGATGGCGCCCGCGAGCGCGCGCGCCACCGAAGAAGAAGGCGAAGAAGCGAAGCGCGGGCTCCCCGCGGAGTTCGCGAAGACGACGACCAAGAAGGCCAGTGCGCTCCATTCGGCCAGGGCTCGCATGTAACGGAGCCGCTCCGCTGACGGGAACAAAATTAGGCGCCGGGTGCAGCGGCTTATCGGCCGAGTGCATGGATGGACAGCGTTGCCTGTGCTGACTACCTCGTGGTGAGCCAGATCCTTGACTACCTACCCGTCAGTGACCTGTTCAACACCAGCGAGGTCTGTCGCCTCTGGAAAGACATCAGTCTCGGTCTGCTGAGGCGGAAGCTACGCTACCTCTGCTACTGCCACGTGAGTCGCTTGGTTATTGGCACGTACAATATCATAGCGGCGGTTGGGCACGCAGCGTCGGCCGAGCAGCCACGGTGATTATTAAGGCACACGCTTCATGCCGAACCCTTGTAACGAGAACAGCCGGGACGAAGTGCTTTTAATATTTTGATAATGGAGCAAATGACAGCGAGCAGAGGTTAGGTCCAGCCAGGGCAGTGTCGCGTTTCCCTTTGTCGTGTCTTTAGGGCCATTTCGAGGCTCATTCTAACACCATTAGTTTGTTAACGATGAAGCCACTAAATGTGAACGAACCGTTGTAGGAAGATCAGGTCGTTGAAGACGCGCAAGAGATGCCTCCGAGCACTTGCTTTGGCGGGGTCGCGAATATACTTGCAAGTGATATTTTACCGGAGCACTTTTCACGGTGTATTACACTGACGTTCGAAGAACTGTCGCGGACAAGATGGAGCGACTCAGGCGACATTCTCCGGTGTTGAAATTAGAGGCAAACAGTTGCTAAACGACTCATTTTTTCCCCAGAAATTTAGCCGGAAACTTGTAGCGATTTGTGATGTTACAAGGATGAAATCGCATGCCTGAACAGTTCTCTCCCGTAGGCCCGTGCGTGCGTCCGACTGACAAGTGGGGCCGTCATTCCTGAGCATACAGCAGACAAGCTTGTGTCTTCTTTTTTTGTCACTAAAGCGTTCCACTTCAGTCTATAATCGGCGTTTGTGTTGTATGCTTCTTTTGCCCGTGTGTTAGTACGCCTTATCTCATTTCATTACTGCATTATGGTATACAAGATCGCTGCCCAACGAGTGTTCGGCGACTGGGTACTCGTAGCTGTAAGTGAGAGGGGATTTATTTGCTTATAAATTATATTTAGCACTGTCACATAACGGCGTTCGAGCCATTCCTTTTCTTTCAGAACACACTTCGCCGCCAGAAGAACCGCAGCATTAGTCGGCTATCCGGCACATAATCAAGTTTATTTTGTTCTAACTTAGCGTAATCACGGCGCGATCGTCACTTTGACTTTACGCGTTTTTGCGCTTTCGGTGGCTGCCTGTGTGACCAGCTAAGTAGGCGCCATCCAAAAATTTTTCAGTCAACAAAGGAGGGGTGGGGGCATAGTCGAAACAGATAGTGTTCTTGTACCTGTCCAGAAATCAGTCAATCAATCAATGATTTCACGTGCTCAGGAACAACTCTAAGCTTTTCGTACTGGTGCACGCAAAAAACAATAAAGACAGGCTAAAGGAGAAAATAGGAACAAAACAGAGAGAAACTGTAAAAAGAAGAAATCATAAATAAAGGGCAAAATACGTTAATACAGCACAAGAAATACACAGCGACAATGATGACAAAAACTGTTCACGTTAATACAAGGCACAAGTTCAGGGCATGTGGTGACATTGTGAATTAATCTCAAAAGAAATAACGTATCTGCGCGACTTCGATAGCAGTGAAACACAATAAACAATTGGCTCGATTTCTGGGGTTTGATGTCTCAAAGCCACGATATGATTGAGTGGCGCCGTAGTGGAGGGCTCCGGAAATTCCGACCCCCGGTGGTTCTTCAAAGTGCACTGGCATCGCACAGCACACGGGCCTCAACATTTTGTCTCCGTCGAAACGCGGCACCGCGGCCGGGATTCGATCTGGCGACGTTCGGGTCAGTAGCCGAGTGGCACAGCCACTAGACCACCGTGGCGGGGTCACAGTAACAATGACAATAATCCAATAGTACCAGTATAAGATAGATTCATTTCCAGAACTTTCTTTCTTTCTTTCTTTCTTTCTTGTTTTTGGCTCATAACCGAATATCCAAACCGGGTATAAACCACACGTGATTGCAATCTGAACCTGAAGTGTATCAATTACCTTCTAATAATTATACTGGTGAGTAAATCTCTATTTAGCACAAAAACCTAGGCTACGAATCATATATATCACACACGACTCTTTTAAAGGTGCAAAAAAGGGGCGAACACCAACCAAATTATAATCATCAAAAGTAAAATTTACTCCTAAAGATGACAAAAACCCGACGTTTCGGGTCCCACTCGGACCCTTCTTTAGGGGTGACTGGAGAGCACCAGACAGCAGCAGTGCTTGTAAGGCCTTCTTTTTCTTGTTTCTTTTTTTCTTTTTCTTCGTCTTTCTTCCTTCCTTTCTCACTTTCTCTTTTTCCGGTTCTTCAAACCGAGGAGGGGTCATGCTAGTGTTGAACCAGGTGCCGGAGTCCGCTAAAATAGACACTTGGCATTGCACCTGCAGACCGGTCTGCAGTGTCACATCACGTGACCTCTCAGAGCGAGCGCATTGGCGTTGAGGCAGCTTCGCCTACACACTCTTATGCGTTCAGCTCTTTGATGTGGTGACAATGTGGTCGATACTTCACGCATTGAGCTTCAGTCCCATGGTGCTGCACTACGCTCTCTCCCATTTTTCCCCTTGCTCCATGCCCAATATATGCGCGCCATGTGGCAAAGCGTTGCGTGCATTCGTCTCAGACAGACGCATTTCGCCGTTGCGCGGAGGTGGTATGGTGCACCGGTTACGCATTTCATTTTGTCAAACCCCTGCGGGATGGAAGTATCGGGTGGAAAGAAGGAAGACAAAAATGTGAGCATGAGATACATGCAATGCACGCAGCTATTAAGTAACGTGATTGGTGCGCGTTAGCCGATAAAGCAATTTGATTGATTTGTGATTGATTTGCGGGGTTTAACGTCCCAAAACCAGCTCTGATTATGAGAGACGCCGTAGTGGAGGTCTCCGGAAATTTCGACCATCTGGGGTTCTTTAACGTGCACTGACATCGCACAGCACACGGGCCTCAACATTTCGCCTCCATTGAAATGCTGCCGCCGCGGCCGGGATTCGATCCCGCGACCCTCGGATCAGCAGCCGGATGAATTCGAATAAATGCATTTATATAGTTGCAAATTGCTGCAGTAGAGAGCAGTGCTTCGTTTCCCTAAAAATAAATAATAAAAAGAAAAAAAAGAAAATAAAGCTCATGCACATACTTCCCTAGACCCAGATACTGCTCCTCTGGTAGCGTATAGCTCTTTACAGATGACATTTAGAAGCAGCGTAGGTTAAGAATTTACGCTTGGAGTAGAACGGCGAGCACGATGGAAAACAAACCAACCGATTATATTTCAGATAAAACCGGAGGAAAAATGCCCAATCACGGCAAACGGACTGCCAAAGTTTCTGGACGACTTCTGCCGGGATCTCCGACGGTTTATCCAAATTGCCAAACAAGCGGGGTGCAGCCCCACGTTCGGTTTCCTGTCGTATTCGTCCAACCCGAAGGACGAAAAGGCTGGTGAGTGGGCACTTGCGCGAACTTATGCGAACCTAGTGTCTTTATTCTTATGGGAGGAAAAAAAAATAACGATGAATTGCATTAGTGTGATGCTATTCTGTGCCAGGACCTAATTTAGGCACGGCATAGTGCAGTGAACTTTGGGTTATTATGACACATTGTTATACAGCGGAAAGGTTGACCTCGGGACACACGCACACGCACGCACGCACAAAGAAAGGTTGGCACAAAAAGTTTAACAACATTTCTTCCCGAGTGCTCGTATCCTTGCCCATAAATTAACATATGCTTATCCGGCAGGGACTTATTCCCCCCCTCCCCCAAAGCTTTCCAGCTAACCAGAGCAACTCCGTTTGCCATACGCCCTCGCGTTCTTGTAACACCATGAGTACACCCCTCCGCTCGCCCCAAAATCGAAATTCCGGATTGGATAAAACCCGGCTAATATACGGTAACGCTGGAATCGGCGTGCGACATGCCCTCCCATGCTCGTCCTTCTTCCTCCCCTGCCTTTTATTTAATTACGGCTACTCGAGGCATGGGCTAGCAGTGACCTGGATCGTTTTTTGGTTGACCACCTTAGTCATCATTTCCACTCTTTCTTATAAGATCACATGCAAGTTCACTGCGAAGTGCAATTTTCCATGTTGAGTGCGCCGAATCATTTTAGCAGCTGATCCCCCTCCAGCTAAGCTGCAATAGTTAGTGGAATGAATTTGTGCGCTTGTATGAGTCATGTCACACGAGCGTTGTATGTACAACAGGCACATACAAAGCCCCAGACATGGTCTGAATGTCTTTCCCCGTCGTCTGCGTCCAGATCACGCTGTGGTTTAGAGTAGCACGAGTGATCAACTCTCGGCAACTTGCACAGACAATGTATGATTGATGTTGTTTGATGTGCCAAAACCAGCTATAATTATAAGACAGGCCCCGTAGTGGAGGGCTCCGGGGTAAATTTGATCATTTGAGGTTCTTTAACGTAAGCATAAATCTAAGTGTACGGGTGCTCTTTGCATTTCGTACTCGTCGAAATGCGGCCGCCGTGGTTTAGATTTGACCGCGCGACCTCGAACCTTTAGCTTGCGAATTCATAAGCTACACTCCGTAAGGTAACGTGGAACTGTGCAAGACATGCGCTGAATAACTCTCGATACTATCGCTTTGCAGCGAAAATACCCATTCACAGGATGACTTGAAAGCTTGACGTGGTGAGCGAAGCACTTCAGCTGGTATAGCGCATTACTGAAAAAGAGAAACGGCCAAGCAGACTGACACGACAGGACACACAAGGTCTGCTTGGCTGTTTCTCTTTTTCCGTAATGCGCTATAGCAGTTCAAGTACGACGAACCAACTCGCCCAATCTTCAACACTTGTGAGCGAAGGGTAACACCAAAATTTCGACTATGAACCGTAACGACTCGTGCCGCACCTTGTAACCAAGCATTCGTATAAGGCAGCGTCACAAAATGTTGGTGGTGTATGCATTGTCATTGAGCATGCATCACCTAGCCAAAATACAAACACTACGAGTCGCCTATCTGGCCTCAAATTTTCCCGCCTTTGTTCTCGCGAACGCTCATGCCATACGGTGCACGTCGCTCAATCGGTCGCAGATGGCACATTTTCCCCGACACGTCAATCGCTTATCAGTAGTCGCCATCGTGCGCGTTGTCTGGTGGCACGGAGAGCTCTTACCTCGCTAATGGGCTGCACTCGCGCTCCCCCGCAGTTGTTCAACAAGTGCAGAGCCAGTTGTCCCCAAGGTGTGTGGTTGTGTACCACCGGTCGAAAACTATAACTATGCGACCTCGGGACGACCCTACCAAAGCGTGCAGTGTGCATCGGGGAATAACGGGAGCGTTCCTGTTCGGCCCGTCACCACCTACGCCGTGCCACCGCCACCTCAGCAGCAGCAGCAACAGCAACCGCAGCAGCAGCAACCCTGCTGCAGTGGGACAAGCGGGCAGCAGCAAATCGTGCCCTGCTACGGAGGCTCGCGATGTCCCGGCGCCCCCGTACCGGCGCCAGTGCAATTTCAAGCGCAGCCGGTTGCAAAGACTGTCCAAGCTTCTCCGACGCGCTGTTCTGGGGCGCCGAGCGGCAGACCCGTGCCTACGGAATGTGGCCCCGGGTGTCATGCTGTTCCACTCGTTCCGTATCCCCATGGAGGACGGACACTGCCTGACCACTCACTGGAGAGAAGAACATACGGGGAGAGTTGTGGCCGTGTCGTTTATGCGCCTGTTCCAGGTACACGATGCAATGCATGTCCGCATCCTACTCAGCAGGTTTCGACGAGAGTTCAGCCCGTTCCGCAGCAACAGCACTCGCAAAAGTCGTCGCTGCAACATTCGCAGTACTCGACCCAACCCAGTCGACAGCAGCACCAGCAGTTGCAGCCAAGACAGCAACAGCAGCAGCAACAGCAGCAACAGCAGCAGCAGCAGCAGCAGCAACAGCAACATCAGCAGCCCCAGGGACACGTTTGTTATCGTCCTGCAGAATTCCATGGAGGATACGCTGGAACTTCAGGCGCTAGTGGAACTCTTCCCTCAGGTACCGGTCATGTCCATCAGTGGTGAATTTCTCAGCGACGAGGAGCTGCTACTTATGGGAGAGCCGCCTACCAAGCGCAAGGTAATCCTGCTGCTACATGATGCGTTTTTTGTTCTCGCACGCACATAATATACACTGTTACGCAGCTCTGAGATAGTAATGTTTCACGTCACCTCTGAAGACTGACTTTCTTCGCAAACGTGCATGACGTATGCCGAACTATAGGCGTTTTTTCCCGTTGTATGTATATACAGGCACGCATAAAAAAAAACAAAAAACGCGCGAACACACACCAAGGGAGTCGGACCCTTCACGAAATAAAACGCTCGCTGAACCTGTGCTGTTAGCGGATGAAACGTGGTGTCTGCGGGCCCTCGCCTATTATAAAAATATCCGGGACAAGCGACGTTCGTCATGGACAAAGATCTCCAGTAGGTTTGTTGCTCGAGGCGCAACATTTGACATCAGACAACTGAACAGCATTGTGTGCTGAAGGTATTCAACAAAAAAAGCACACATATGACATAGCTTTATATGTGAGGTTAACTGACCGACGCAAAGGTAGTTTGGTGTCGGGATACGTTTTTCTCCGTATATACGAAGGACTAGCTTTTAAACATGTCTGATAGATAGATAGATAGATAGATAGATAGATAGATAGATAGATAGATAGATAGATAGATAGATAGATAGATAGATGCTCCTTGTTGAGGCTACCAAGGGCGGTTGCTTCGCGCATATCGAGAGTTGAAATGCTCAACATTCAGTGCACCTCTAGCGCACATGGGATTTTCTAGAATTGGTAATGTTTGTTCCCTGGCTACCTTAGATTGCACAGCCTTGTAGGCCCTCGCTCATGATGTGTATGAACATGCGTAGGCCTCTTCGATCTATTACGTATGTTGTGTTAACTCAAACGTCTTCTATGAAAACTGCTGTCACCACGTATATACTCTCCTCTCCAATGCTGAATAAGGCCTTAACTACACCACCCAGTTAATACTGTCCGCAAGTCTATGGTACTAAAACGGTACCTAAAGAGATTATCAACCGCCCGGAATTTTTTTCTTTAGGTTGTGGCGAAAATAGAAAATCGTTCTTTACATTCACAGAAACAAGCATGCTTGTACCCCATAAAATAAGGAATAATGTTTTTACTTGGCCATGAAAGCCGTGGAAAAATGACCGGTGGCAGCTATTCTCGGTGACGAGTGTCAATCTCCAAGTGTAAAAAAAAAAATGTGCTTGATCCCTCTGTCCTATTTTCGTGTTAAAACCACGGAACACCCACGCAGGTTTAATTCAATCGATCCTGCTTAATAAGGGCACAAATTTATTACAATTGAATTTGACGCACATCTGATAGCGCTGTTTCGCGACGGAGAGTAATTTTCGTATTTAAATCAACCTTTGCAAAAACACAGTAACCATTGCTACCGGCGTCCCTACACATGCAGAAGAGGTGACTACGAAGATCGAAAAATTCCGTTTTCAAAATCGGCATAACACGAAAGTGAAGCCTATCTTCGCACATAAGCGGCAATCTGACGAATCAAGGGGTGGGAGATGGGTTCGGTACACTGGACATGGAAAGCCTTTGCATGTGCACATCATCGGCACCTCGACACTGCCCAGGAATCTTCAACAGTTGCACACAAGCAAAAGCTCTCGAACGACACATTTCTCTGAAGACAATGCATCGAAGGCGCCAGCGCCCTGCACAATTCTGCCATAAACCAGGAGCTTCCGAAAACTGTGAAACCTTGCAAGCGAAACCGAACTGTCTGTCAGCGCATCGCTTTGTCAACGCACACTACGCTGTGAGAAATATGTATCATTTGCTTGTCGACGGCCGTCTTTTCGTTCCTGGAGTAAAGCGCGTTACAACGAAACTGGCTATCATATACGTCACAAAAGACATATTATGTAGCAGCCGTGGCTGAAGCAATGCAGCCGCGCAGGACGCCGAAGCCTGCGCGGTGGTAGAGGCGTCGAAACTACTGAAGCGCTAACTGCCGGCGCGTATATTAACGCGACAAATTGCGACTTCGCTCCCTCATTCCTAGGTGGCGGCACCACCGCTGAAAACCTAAAGCCCCTCTATTTTTTTTTTAAAGTAGCGTCAGTCATTGCCCTTTTCTCCACCGCGCTCTCCCCGGCGCTTGCTCCCCGCCACCTGCTGCGTCCCGACCTCCTCCGCTCCCCCATTGGCCGATTCGTGTCACGTGGACGAAGAGGAGCCCTCCTCCGTATTTTTTTCTCTATTTTTTCTTTCCACCGCGCTCCGGTCGCCATTTTCGGACCTGCGCGACGACGGTGGTGTGCTCGCGAACGGATTGATTGAGTACGTGTGTTATTGGGTTACAATGTTAGGAGGAACGTGTAAGGAGGACAACTGTATTCTATGGCCGTGCTGCTGCGCATTCGCTTATCGCAAGCGACAAGGCACGGCCGCTCGATAAAAACGCACGTTCCTAATCGAGCGGCCGTGGACAAGGTTACGGGAAAGGTTTTTAAGGTTTTTTTTTGTTTGCATTCCGACAAACGCGACGTACAAAGAAATGTGCAAATCGACAGGATCAGGCGTACTGACTTCAAGGAGGTTGTAAAAAGCGCAAGGTTTCTTAAAGTAAGCCCCCACATTTCATGACTCTAACCTACGTTTCATGACCCTGTGCTGTGCGTGGTTCTTTAGTACGCTTCAGCTGATGCACTTTCTCTCTGCTTCATAGGTAGTGCTGCGCCGAAAGTGCGTGCGGCTGGCCCGGCGGTGCTGCGTGTGGTTTTAACACGCTGAAGTTCACTTTTCTTAGAGTGGGCTCACTTTGTTTTATGGCGTTGTTTTGCGTTGACAGTGCTCGCATCTTGCGCTGGCCTGTGACTTCAAAGCAACTTTATTAGGGCCATGTGTTCACGTAGACCAGAAGTTAGCACCGAATGCAGTCGTTTAACGTCAATGTACTCCCGCATGTGTTGATTTAGTGTGTTGTGTTTAACCTTTTTAACGTCTTGAAGTGATCTCGCTATTAGGGAGGTCGTAGTAGATGTTTGTGGGTAACAGAGGTCACCTGGGAGCGTCTAATGTGCACTTTGAACGCTCCAGCACTCGTGCATCATCCAAACAGCGCGAAGAAGTGACGTATTTCATAAGCATTGTTCAGCCAAGACGGCTGGAATATTTCACACTCCAGCCGAGCGAGGGTACTCTGCATGTATCCTACGAATCAGCACGTTCACATAAATTCACGCACTGGAAACCTGGAACCTTCGTAATCACGCGCTAAGTCGCAGTTGTTTACACCGCGTGCATGCGCCGTATACCAACACAAGCCCTATACGAGCGGACCTTTTACGTCTTAAATAATTGTACTTTTTTATTCTTTTTCGCGCGATTTAAGCACTACATTATTAACGCCATTTACTGACTGAAGCATGAAATTCCGGAGCCAAGAACTGCTCCGCAGGGCCTCCAACGAACTTTTCCGCGTATTTCCACCGATAGCGCGTCAGCCGTCGTCTGCTGTGGCAGGTCCCACATAGGCGGCGACACCATCGAGACCGCACCGGGCGTGAGAGGGAGGCGGACAATTTAGGAGGAGGAGAGAAGTGGTTGGCGCTACTTTCCTTGGAGGTTAGGTTAGGTTAGGTTTATGAGTGCAGTGAAAGGGAGGAGATGTTAATTTAAGTGCAATTTTGCTTGCTAAATACGTTTGATGCAAATTGTAAAGCGGTCTAGTAAGTCTTTCCCTAATAATAAGGCTCGTATTTTCCTTCCTACTGCAAGTGTGTCGGTGGCGTGGTCGGTAGCGCTTCCAGCTCCTACAACCCACAACCGCCGCACCATGGCTGGTTGTGGATTCGAACCCCAGCTCGTGGTGCTTTTGCAATCTCAAATAGGTGTTTATTTTTCAGAAATCTACTGCCGGTGCGGAAGTACGTCACGGATCTCTTGTTCCCTGGCATAAAACACTCGGAATACCCACGCAGGTTTAATTCAGTCGATCCTGCTTAATAAAGGCATAAATTTATTACTTACAACTGAATTTGACGCACATCTGGCAGCGTTGTTTCGCAACGGAGAGTAATTTTCGTATTTAAATCAACCTTTGGAATAACACAGTAGCCAGTGCTGCCGGCGTCGCTACACATGCAGTATAGGTGACTACGAAGATCGAAAAAATCCGTTTTAAAAACTTCTGCTGACTTCCCAGCGAAACCACTGACTTGATGATTGTGGGTAGATAGTCCCTTTAACACTGTGGTCCGCAGGCTTCTGGCGCCAGGTGTACAGAAGCGCATGGAGCATTTGAGCTTACTATGCATATAGCCTAGCTATACAGGAAGAGACTGAATGTGGATCCACTTTATTCTGTTTGCAGGTAATCATCATGGTCTTACAACTGCTTCCTCCCGGCGCCGAGGATCACGTGATTTTGGACGACAAAATTAATTGAGCAATAAACCAAAGAGAGCGCCTGGCCTATAAATGTTACACGGCTCTGTGAATGTAGCGCCGCTCAGCGCTTTTGGTTTAAACTAGCTGAAATGGAGCGCAGAGCGTACCAGGCGTCTTTTATCGTGCATGTTCCGGCGCAAAACTGAGTACTCCCGCAGTCCAGCAACATTGCAAGTATGCACAAGCGGATGAGCTCCAGCAAAAAGTAACCTCCAGGTTTGTTGTACGCGATAAGGTATAAAGGGAAATAACTTGGGAGAAAATTACCAAAAAAACAAAGCTAAAAGTTGTGTTGTGCTTTCTGGGACGAATTCATGCTGGTGCAAGAGGTAATTTTGGCGGCGCTGTTCCGACGGGCTCAAGATTCGAACTACCTGTGACAGGGGAGGTCCCTTATTGCACGAGACTTATTTTAATTGCAAAGAACTAATGTCGTAATCTTGTGTCGCACTTCAAATGATCTGATAATGAAATATTTTGAGTACCGAGCAAGCAGCTGATTGTGTAGAGGGAACATTTATACGCAGAATAAGGATAATTGCTTACGACGTCTCAGCACATTGTTATTGCATATTTTCACAGAAGCACGCCAGCGGTAGAGGTAGACATGGTATGCACCACATATGGTATAGCTTCGATTCCTTACGCTCATGCGACGCGCTTTCTTGCGAACGTGACGGAACACTGCATTGTGTGCAACGCAAGGTTGCTTCAGAGACTGAGCGTAAACATTCTAATGTGCTTTTTTTTTCTCAGGTCCAAAGCATATGATCCCCGAATTTGGGACATTGCATTGCATGCAGTGCAAGGCTCTCTCAGAGGCTTAGATTAGAATGTGCTTTTTTTGTTTCTCTCGGGTCCAACGCATATGTATGCTTTGGATTTGGAACCGATGACTCCAACCTAGTGCGCGCTTTGCACGGTGCACGTTATCGTGAGACTTTCACAAAATGCGAGAAGGGATAAGAGGACATTGCAGCTGTAATTTATGTGCGTGCACTTATATAAAATTCTTGTGTGAATACACATACATGTCGATCAGCGACGCGAGACTTCCCATCTTTCCGAGAGATCCTTTTCTGGCATGCATGAGACTCGCAACAACGGTCGCCGAGAGCGAGTAGATTTTCCTTACTTGCAACATAACTTCAAATAATCTACGCTTTTTTCTTTTTTTTTTACCTGGGGGTAGGGGTAGGGCGTGAAGTGGCTGCAGGTATATTTTAATAAGTAACTACAATAATGCGACACCTCACGGCCACTGCAAAATGTTAACCTAAGTACGATACTTGCACAGTTCCGAAGTAGTAGCGCGTTAAGATTAAGTTACCGAAAAAAGTGACGCACTCTACAGCCAACACTGCTTTTATCACGAGACGTCTACCAAAACATAAATAGAGCTAATTCGTTTCCAGAAGGGCTGAACTCGCTCTCACCAATCGTTTTTAGACATTGAAACATTGAAAGCAGTATATCGAACCGAAAAAAGAAAATGTAAGGGTTCGGTTTCGGGTTCAATACGCACATTTCGCTCCATTTCAGAGCCTGTATTCACAAACCGTTTTACGACAAAAAAGTTTGTGAAAGAGACCATTCCAGCCGCTCCTGAAGCTGGACATATTAGCGAAGCCATTAGAAAAGTCGCGAGAAACACTTACGAAAGAGAAGCTTTGTGAATTCGGCCCCAGTTCCGGTTCGGAGAAATTAAGCTTTGAACCGCTTCGCGAATGGATTAGACGCAGTAAGCCTCATAGGTAAGTTTGGCGGCGCCATTTATGCTAGCCAGAAACGCTCCAAGCATCATTGCTCAAGTGGCGGCATTCGGGAGTTACACACACACACACACACACACACACACACACACACACACACACACACACACACACACACACACACACACACACACACACACACACACACACACACACACACACACACACACACACACACACACACACACACACACACACACACACACACACACACACACACACACACACACACACACACACACACACACACACACACGCACGCACGCACGCACACACACACACACACACACACACACACCTACCTCCTGCCTTTACTATAGAGGGAAAAGCCCTGCAGGCCTTGCTTCCGAATACATACATTTTTTTAATTGTCTTTTCCACAAAATTTTCTTTTTGGGAACACTTCCCCTTATTTCTTTATGGTGCAATTGGCTTTAAGCCCGATATACCTTCTGGTGGCGCGGGCTACTCCCACTTTATTTTAATTTTTTTCCATGCCAGGGGGACAAATTTAACCACACACACACACACACACACGCACGAACACACGCGCACGACATGCCAAACTGAAGTTGTTTATCATAGGAAATTCTGTGGAGTATGCTCTAGCACTAGAAATTTAAGACAGCCGGACGATGGTAAGGACCACTGACGTACTTCAAAGTTTTATGACCTGGCCTTACAGAACTTGCATTTTGGAAGTTTCCATTTAATTCTATCTTCGTTTCCGATCCCACGCTGCACCGCACGCAGGGTACATATGCAAGCTTTTTTTATACTGAGGAAGGGCCCGCTGGCACATCGGAAACAGCTAGCGATGTTTTCACATCAGCGAAACTTAGTGAAAATAGCTAAAGCAGGCATAATGACAAACGCGGTCCTGTTATAAGGACTTCCTTACATGGCAAGCCCTGGCCCACCTCCGACACATCCAACGTCGAGCTCTCTCTCTTGCACGTCTTTCTTTCTCTTTCTAGCTATTAAGGAATCGAGTAAACAAAATATACGAGTGCTCGAAGGGCTAAATCGCCGCGTTAGGTAACTGTGTTAGAGAAAAATAATTGTTCAATAGAAAGTAAAACGAAATCAAATGAAATGCTTCGTAGAGTCTGCCGGCCACAAAACAAGAGCCCTACACAAATTGCTACATGTGCACCACACCAGCATTGCATCCGGGGATTCTCAATGAACTTAGTGATAAAACTGGCAGCGCACTTCATCGGCATAAATGCTCCTCTTGTGCGGCACATCTCGTTAAGAAGACTCGCAGTTATCAGAGAATTCAAATAATAAAAAAAACGGACAAAATAATTAGCTTTGTCTAAATTGAACGGAGAACTGCATAAAGGAAATGTTTGCTCGTAAGCTCCTTAAAGGATGCGCTCAAATGTCGCGGTGTTACCCAGCGTAACCAACGCAGAACTCAGACTGTCGGCTGGCCTTGTTCGTTAGCACATATACATTAAGCGCTTGCCGGTGTAAGCATTGCAGTTTGCGTTCGGTATATTTTCGTAAGTTCATTAGAAAATGGTCTTCCTAGCTATGCAGAAATTTAAGTTTGTGGTGAAAAAAATGCATGTTTTCCTGGTGCACTGCAGAGCGTCCAATTGCTTAAACTTTCACAGGTGATTCCGAAGAGAAACAATAAATAGTTATGATTCGTTCAAGTAAATAAGGCTCTTTTCTGTAGCCATTGTAAGGATTGTGGCCTAGATTCAGGGTGGAAAGGTAATTACAAGAGTGGAAAGGCGGGGCATGCTGTATCGAGGGCTCCGGAAGTTTTTTCACCTTGGGTTATTTAGCACACACTGGCATTGCAGAGTGAACGGCAATCCAAATACGACCACGCGACCGGGTTTGCACTTGGCTTTTTGAAGCACCAGTAGACCGCAGTGGAAAAAGAAAAGACAACCGTAAGAAGCAAATGAGTCAAATACACAAACCGACAAAGGCATACTCAGAGAAAGGCCGGGATCAATCACAGCGACGAGGCGGTGCTTGCAGGTCGCGGCACCGTAGCTCTTTGGACCGTTGTGTTCCGAACCGATAACCGATATTTCTTTTTTGGTTGTTGTTCAGTTCGGGTTCAAGCACGTTCCGAGAATATTGGTTCGGGTTCAGTTCCGGCCAACATTCCGGTTCGGGTTTTGTTCGACTTTCTGATTGGTAGGGCGGCAAAAGATGAAACATCTTGAGATGAGAAAGTGTAACGAGCACTTACGCAGGTTCGATAGTCAATGCACTTATTATCGTTCTCATTGTTTTTGTTGATACGTGGATGCTTCATGATTGTATTGCGCGAATTGATTATGCTTCCATTCCTGTAATGACCCTTTCGGTGTTCACAATAACCGTAAAGTATGAAACAATGTATTGCACGCAAGTGTACTCATGGCACAAGAATAAATAATCAGCAACAACACGGTGTCTTCTAAAAATTTGATATCAGCGCAATGAGCGCACTGAGGGAATGTGCTCAAACTTTTGATGCACTCGCAGATAATCTAGATATGGAACAACTGTGGAATACTTTCAAACTGAAAATGTTTGAAATACGTGACGCTTTTGTCCCATCACGAGTTATATCAAGTAGGCGAGCTCGAGACAAACCCTGGTTTAATGCAGAGTTACGTGCCCTTGTTCGACGACAGCGACGAACTTATCAAAGATGCCTTGATCTAATTCGCCAGAGCAGTTGACCTTGTTGAAAGCAATAAAAATTGAATTTAAACAAAAGTCTGACCTCGCTAAGGACTTGTATTTTTGTAACCTAGGAGAAAGTCTTGTCAGGGATACCAAAGAATTTTGGAGGTATGTGAAGCGTAATGGCAAGGACAACAGATCGATACCTGCTCTGAAAAATGATGAAACCATTATTCATGATAATGAGTCTAAAGTTGAAATTTTTAGCCGTTATTTTTAGCCGTTATCTGTGTTTTTGCCGTCTAGCTCATGTACTGTCTGTTTTGAATTACCGTAAAATGGGGTTACTTTGTGACACACGCTCGTTTTTCTGTATTTTAAATCTCGCGCCACGACCAAGCACCGCCGAAAAGCTATGAGCCACTCAAAAAGCTCGCCTGACGTGCCGGGCCCCCTAGCGGCAGCCTGCCGACGTTTCCGCGCTCCAGAGCCACTCTAGACAACGACATCTTGAATCGTGTTTTGGCACGCATTGTTGAAGTGCCGTAAACTTTGTGTGCTCGACCCGTCCGCACGACAAAAACAGCGAAATCAGGTATGACCGTCTGATTGTTAACATGTAGGCTAAAAGAAACTGTAATATAAATTTAATCAGGTAATGTTTAAGGTTACAGAAAGGAAACTGAAATGTTGATACTTCGCGGGGTAACTTTGTGACACGCCAACTGTCACAAAGTTCCTCTAGTATCAGAGCTAGACGACCTAGGAAGAGGTCTTCTCTAGAGGACGACAGCGCAGAAGATAGCAGTGACAGCGAATCGTCTTCAGATGGTCAGCTCGGCGACAAGAAAAGGTGGTCGGAAGGAGATACAAGTGAGTCCGAGGTACTCTTCGGAAGTCTTGACAACCTATCGGAAACGGACATTCCTACCACCTCCACGATTCCAAATAGCAACGTCCCGAGGGTCCGCAGTACGGGTACCGGGGAAAGCACCTTCAAGGTGGATGACTTTGTCGTAGTACACTTCGAAAGACAACTATTCCCGGGAAGATTGACGGAAGTCAAACCTGAGGGGTACATCGTCAGCACTATGGAGAGGTCCAAAAAGAATTGGAGATGGCCCGACCGCGAAGACGCCATTTTGTATTCAAAAGAATAAATTTTGTACACAATTGAATCCCCTAGGCCGGTAGGCAAGCGAGGCATCTTTGAGGTAAAAGATCTTGATTGAGGAGGTACATGTAAGAATAATTTGTAATACCATTGTAAAATTGCCAGAGCAGAAACCAATTGTACATATCGCGAATAAACTTTTGATGGGGTAACTTCATACCAGCCCTTTATTCCCCAATCATATTCAGCCAAAAACAACGTTGTCACAAAGTTGCCCCACACGACGGGGCCACATTGTGACAGATTTTAACCTGAATATAGCCGTTTGTATTAAAGATACGGATTTGTAGAGCACACGATTGTGTGAGGGAAGGCTTTAGCAACGTTATGCTACTATTCATTCGCCTTTACGTTGATAATTGCTCAGCGAGAGAAAGAAAACGAACGAAATCTGTCACAAAGTAACCCCATTTTACGGTACCTATTGAAATAGACCGCATGCCGGAAGTCACCTTTTGTGTCGATGGTATCCGTAAATTATTAAAAGACGCGAACCAGGCTAAGGCATGCGGTCCTGATGACATTCGTGCCGCTATTATAAGCAACTGTGCGGACGTGTTATGTCTTTATTTCACCCGATTGTTCCAGAAGTCCCTCGGTGAAACCGACATGCCTGATGATTGAAAATTTGCGCGAGTCGTGCCCATACATAAGAGTGGGGTGCGAAACTCCGTTCAGAACTACAGACCCGTTTCATTAACTAGTATAACCTGCAAAATTACGGAGCATGTAATATACAGTTGCGTTATGGCCCATTTAACTAAAAATAATCTCCTAAGCCCCAGCCAACATGGTTTCCGGCGTGGTTTATCTTGCAATACACAGTTGGTAGAGTTCATACGCAATTTAGCCTCGGCAATTGATAAGCAACAAGTTGTGGACTGCGTTTTCTTAGATTTCCGTAAAGCATTTGATGTAGTCTCACACAGTCTCCTTATATCTAAATTAAAAGCTTATAACTTGGACGGCCAAGTAATAGCGTGGATTGCCGAATATTTGTCATTGCGGAAAGAGGCTGTTGTTCTGAACGGTATATCTTCACAATATGCATCAGTTACGTCGGGAGTTCCACAAGGCTCAGTGCTGGGGCCACTATTGTTTTTGTTGTACATTAATGATATTTCAATTGGTATACAGTCTTCATTCAGGATGTTTGCCGATGATTGTATTGTTTATAGAGTCATACATTCCATTTCAGATTCACAAATCCTGCAAGATGACTTAAATACTATAGCGGACTGGTGTGTGCGCTGGGATATGTCATTAAATATAAATAAGACTGTTCACGTCACCTACACAAGACAACGAGCTAATCATCCTTATAGGCATAGAATTCATGATTTTACTCTAAACATAAGCAAGGAGTTTGAATATCTAGGCGTCTTTCTTACTTCTGATTTACGATGGAACAAGCATGTTAACTACATTGGAAATAAGGCAGCATCAGCCTTGGGATTCTTGCGGCGCAATTTTAGTCATTTACCGGGAAACTTAAAAACGCGGCTGTATTTTAGTCATGTACGTTCAATACTTGAATATGGATGTGTTTGTTGGGACCCACACACATCTGAGCTTATAAATAAATTAGAAAAAATTCAGAATAGGGCAGTTAGATTTGTTCTTGGTAACTATAGCCGGCAGCTTAGCATGAAAGCAAACACAAACTTGAATGGCAAGAGCTGAAGGATCGTAGAAGGCTTATTAGATTAAAAATTTTTCATGATATTTATTATTCTAAAACAGGCATAAACCGCGAACAATATATCCAGGCACCACACTACATATCTCAGCGACCGGGAATTTTCTTGTAGGGGTGACGTTTTCCGTTACTCTTTTTTTGTTAGGACTGTTCGAGATTGGAACATTTTGCCATCGCGCATTGTATACATTACAGAAAATGATGCTTTTTACCACGCGTTGCAATAACTTCTTCTTGTATTTTGTATAGCCTGTAACCTCCCTGCTGTGATGCCCTACGGGGCGATGCAGTTTAAGACGGCTGCGCCATCTCAACGGGAGGAGCTTCTGCTATTGCATGCCTGTTGACTACAGCTCCACCGCTGCATACATCATAAACCGGTCGGCGCGCAGGGCCGAGAAGGCAGACTATTCAGTACATTCTAGGGATTATATTATTAAGGTCCCTTAGGGAACGTAGCACTGTTGAGGCTGGCTGGCCTCAGTAACGACATGGTGGCGCCATGGCGCTTCTGATACCTCGGCATAGCGTCTGCTGCAGGAGGCGCAGCGAGTTGAGAGGGAACCGCTGTGTTAAGAAGGAAGGCGACAAATACAGGCCAATAGCCGGCCTGGTGCCGAGTGCTTCGCTTAATTTATGGTGAAAATGATTTGGTAATCACGTATTCTGATCAGTAACGCAATGAGAAAAATATTTCGGATTTTTTTGAATAATTATTACGCGTACTTACGGATGACATATCATGGCAGACAGTGGGTATATAAATGTTGCAGTGGACTAGATGGTTCAACTAGAGGTGTAGGCCAAGGTGATGATGTCTGAGTATTACAAGAGAAACGCCTGCTCGCTAACGACAAGTGAGAACAGGCGTGAGGTTACGAACGTCCGTACAAATAAACCCTCGGAAGGACCCCACCTGAACTGCCCGCGAAGGGCTCTTCGTAGGGGCGTTTTATAACGAAGCTCTATACTTCTAAGGTCCAAGAAAATTTTCGTGTCGTCGTTGTAAACAAAAAAGAAGAGCGCCAGTTAAAAAAAAGTGAGTCTTCTGCCTCTTACTGTCCATTAGTGGCGATTGACCGGCACATCACCGCATGCTACGTGCCTCCTCAGGTTTCCCGTTAGTGGAGCTGCATTACCGCTGGATTTGAAAAGAAATAATGTTTTATATATCTAGTTAAATAATGTAAAGGGCCAAATTCAAAGTAGTCACTAAAGCCGTTAAGTTGGAAGATTGCGTTGCTGTAGATAACTTCCGATTAATATCTCCATCTATCACGTCGGTCTGCGCTTATGCATGGGCAACAAGAAACCACCCCGACAGCCCATCTTTTCTTTTCCGCATAGAAACCTCAAGTCAGGCAGAGCATCCTTCACAGGAGCATTTATAATTTAAAGGGGCCTTGAAGCACCCCTCGGGCTTGGTTTTGAAAGCGGCTGGGTGCTTATGAAAACCTCCCAGAAATTCACAGCCGAAAGAATTTTTCAAAGGGGTTTGTTAGGAGCAAAGATATTGCGACCGGAAAACCTCCGTTTCCAGTTCTGTCTCAACTCTGCGGAATAGAGCTCACGAAGTTCTCGTGGGTGGTGTCGAAGGAGGTGCCCTGTCCACCGCGTTACGTCACCAGGCTTCAACGACGTATCAGAGTGGCTGATTGAAAGCGCGCGACTGCCGGGGCAGCAAGCGCTTGCGGCTTCCTGCTCACTCTGTGCCTGGGCTCGGTCGCATGCTGTCGCGATCACTCAATTCTTTCGATCCTCCGAAGCTTTGCTTTCGTTCATCACACACGTTGAGGATCGGAGGTGTGCGCGTATTTTGTCAGTGCGCTGCTTGTCTTCGATGCTGCGCGTACGACAGCGTCAGGATAAATTGCGCAACTCCAGCGCTGTTCCACCTTGTCCTGCATAACTCCAAGCTAGTCAATGCTTGGTTAGTGATTGTAGACGGGTTAATAATGTCGGTCTCGAACGCGCTACTACGACCCGAAAGGAAGACCTTTACGACAAATAGTAATATGACAAATACTATTTGTCATAGCCTAATTAAGGTTGAATAAGTTCATTTTGGATTTGTTAGATTAGCCCTGCCTGAACTAGGTTTCGCTTAATTAGCTTTAATAGGCTTGATCGAACTAGACAGCTTAATAACGCCTTACCTAACAAGTCTTAGGAAACTCTAATTGGCTTTAATATAGCTTGACATGGTTGCGCAAGCATTACACAACTAATCAGAGTTTTATGCAGATTTTCCAGTTGCGCAAATAGCTTAAACAGCTTCACAATTAAAATTGAGCTAGTGCATATTAGGGTGTAGTCACATTTTAAATTAACCCATCCATCTTACCATATCTGAGAGCATCATATTCCACCTTAATTTGTCTACGGAGGTTCGAGTCGTAAAGGTCTTCCTTTCGAGTCGTAGTAGCGCGTTCGAGACCGACAGGATGATTAACCCGTCTACAATCACTACTCAAGCATTAACTAACTTGGGGTCATGCAGAACAAGGTGGAACAACGTTGGAGTTGCGCAGTTTGTCCTGGAGCTGTCGTGTGCGAAGCATCGAAGACAATTAAGTAGCGCACTGGGCCGATTCCGGTGCCTGCCCAGCTCGGAGCCACACTTGTGAACGGTGCGGGAAGCGCGGGCACTTCGCCAATGTCTGCCGGTCGTCCTGGGATCCGCCAGCTTCTTCAATTCTTGGCCCGTCTACAGCGACGAATACAGCTACAGTACTGCAGTTGGATGCTATTCTTATTCATGCATCTTCACCAACCTCCCTTGGTGGCGATGCCCTTCAGGCACCTGTCCAATGTCCGGCTTCGGTGCGCAGCTGGCGCAGCCATCATGAGCTTATTCCGTGCACAGAGCACGTGTCCGAGCCATAAGGCTCTATACATGCACTATCTGAACACTCGACTGACGCATCCAGTCCTCATGCAGTTTCGCACATGTTCGCTCCATCGTCCGAACTCTTAGCGTCAGGTGAAAAGTGTGTCGCTGTGCCTGACTACTGGAGCTACCCCTTCCTCCTGCAAAGGATACGGTATTCGACTTCCGCCACTTCTTCGAATGCCTCGCCGGCCACGGAAGCGCTGGAAGTGCATGGCGAGTTCAAGTTTTTGTGTGTTTATGTGATTGCAATGAATTACTGTGCTTTGAGTATTCTTCAGTCTTTTCTTCCCATGTTGATGTCTGGCACTCTTCTATTTCAAGAGGTGGGAGAATGTGATATACGTATGCCATTGTGCAGCCACGCGAGCTGAGTGTTCTTTTTTCTTTCTTTCCTGTACACTATCACCTCTAGTCAAACAAGGGGCGGGATGTGGTGTCGCCGTTTCGGTTCCGCTTTCGTTTTCAGTTACCTTCTCCTACCCCCAGATGGTGCTGTTCAGTCTTATTTAGTCGCTTGTACAAAAATAAGGGCGCTCTTCGTATCAACGCTAAGCGCGGCGTGGTACCGTTCTTCTTCCGCGCCGGCATCTTGGACGGCCGCGGCGCCGACACAACACCGACCTCCTCAAGTCACCTCCACACGCTTTTATTGTACTTGTATGCTATACAAGATGCCTCTTTAGCACCCCTGGTGGCGCCTACTAACATCGTTGCCGCACGAGGCGCCACACGCCTACTTCACACGAAATCGAAAGTGAAACAAGTCACATCGCAACACCGCAGCAACATCTTAAGGGGCGCCCACACTACCGGCAAGCTCGCCGTAACGGCGCGCCGGCCTCCGGAGGTTGGAGACGGCAGCCGAGCGAGCGCTGTCCACACTGCACACCGGCGCGTTTCACCGGCGCGGCAGTCACTTGACACGAACAGACGGCGACGTTGTGCGCGCTTCGAGTCTCGCACAGTCGCTGCATGATCGTGTGGAGGCGACGTTTCACTCGCTTTGCGTTGTCTATGCGTCGACGCCGCGAACTTAGTCGGGGCTGCTTTTTTGTGTGACAAATTGTGAAGCTTTGGCGCCTGATGACGGCACGAACACGGATATATCGTAACGACGGTGGATGTAATCACCTGAGCCCGTATTTACAAAAAGCACTTACGCAAGAATTGTTCCTAAGAGAAAAGTTCAGCCAATCCTGGTGGCGGACATATCATTAACGATGGCAGTCAGCCAATGACAAGGAGCACTTACGAAAGAACGTTTTGTGAATTTGGCCCCTAGTGTGCTGCCTCATACTACGACATCGGCGTACTCTTTAGGCACGACACCGAATGTTTGAAATGGAACCAAGCTGGATATATCGACACATCGACGACCGTTCAAGTTTAGCTCTGCTGCTCGACTTGATTGAAAAACAGCGCTGTGCGTGCAGTAAGTGGTGTTGTCAAGCGGTGTGTTCTATACATGCAGGAAAGTGCTGATCGCAAAAACAAAACTACGTGCATCTGTGTGTTCGTGTCGTATTGTAGGTCTGTGTGAGCCACGATTGCGCACTGAAAGGTAAGTGCCACACGGGCTAGTGCGCTGTCTCCTAGCATGCTGTCTCCTGCGGGCTCGAGCGACCAGTTTGCTTTTTTTGCCGGCGCCACACCGGTGGCCGCTTCTTGTGGTCCGATCGTCTTCAAATCTAATTTTACGCCGCCGATACTTGCTCTTCTGAATTTCGTAATAGCATGGTGACGTACAGCAAATACTGTTTCCAGCACCCCGAGCACAATATCGCGGCACGGGCAATTCCAATGTTACAATGTGCATGTACTTTTCGTGTAAATAAATTCTTGATCAACATTATTTGTGTCTATATATTTGTAATCTGGGTTTATTTTATCCTAATAAAACGGGTACAAACGTCTCTGAAACACTCGTCGTGTGGAATTTTCTTTTGCGAAGTCGAGGATCGGGTACGAAGAAAAGAAAAAATGCGAACCGCTGCCAGGCTGACGACGCCGTCTCGGCGGCTCGCGAGTATGGTCATAGCAACCAATCCTCGCTCGCCGATTGGTCACATCGCCGCCGGCGGCCGGCACCGGCCGCCGGCTGCCGGACAATTTGGGTCTCGGCACCAAATTCTCCGGCAAGCTCTCCGGCGAGGAATACTGACCGTTTTTGAGGACTATCGCCGTCGCCCGGCGAGTTCAGAACGGCAAACGGCGAACGGCAAGCTGCTTTGCCGGTAGTGTGGGCGCCCCTTTAAGAAATCAGATTGGAGCCGGTATCATTAATTTGATTCCCTCTCCGCAATCTTCCATACTGAGCTACTTTTCCAGCCTGGATGAAGCAGACGACAAAAACCTTGAAAAGGCGGTTCCTGCAGAACATAAAATTGCGAAGAGGAAAAAGAAGGAACCACACGGGGCCACGCTCTCGCGCGCTCGCGCGGCGTAGAAGACTCGTCATTGCTCTTCCGAACGCGAACCCGTTTGGACTGGACGCACTTCATGCCAGCTCAACAGCTAGCCAAAGGGTTAGGCCTACTGCCCATTGTTGTAATCGATTAACTTATCCGTCCAGCAATTAGTGACCTCCTCCGCAGTTGCGCTTCAAGCCTCTCCATGGCCGTGTCGTCCCGCGAGGTGAATTGGTTTACCCATCTTGTCAAGCCTCCACATGAAGCCCAAGAGGACCTGCCGCATGTGCCCAAGTTCTTTGCAGTCGAGGCCATGCTTGCAAGGAACGTGGAGATTATGGTGATGCCGTCTACCGAGGTCCTGGGACTCGACTGCGACAGCTACGCTGGACATCGAGCAAGACTGTTTCCGGGAGCTGATGGCGAGCTCCTAGTCTTCGTGGTCGCCAAGGAGACCCTGTCTGAGTGCAGCACTAGACAAGGATCGCCCGGAAGGCTAGGAGACCCGCACCAGACAGCCGTTGTATTCAGGTGCAACGGAGGACGTCACTTATGCAGGTACAGACCAATTTGAGCTTTTTAGTCCTCGCTATAGCCGTTGGGAACTACGCGGGAAATGGGAGTGTTTATTATTGCAGTAGCGGAACTAATTCTTCCCGGTTTTCTGTCCTACGTTCTATTAGCTTTGAAAAAAGTACGCAGCTTCCACTAGGTCGCGAAAAGTCAGTCCACAGCGAAACTGGCCTATAGTCTACGGAAACAGTATAATTGATACGCGTGTGATATTTTGGGGGGAATATGTCGCGTGACACTGTGAAAACGTTTTCGGTGGAAACATGTCGGTTGACTTTGGCGGGAAGGTATCAGGTACTCACCTAAAAGAACGTACAGCAATGTCGCGTGACATATTCCCGCGAAACTCACATAACGCAATGTCTCGTGACATGTTCCCGCCAGATTCGCGTAACGCAATTTCACGTGACATGTTTCTAGAAAAATCACGTAACGCAATCTCAACTGACATGTTCCCCAGAAATCACGTAACGCAATTTCACGTGCTATGTTCCCGCCAAAGTCACGTAAAGAAATAACCAAACACATAAAGCACCGGAAGTTCATGTGACGTGGCATGTTTCTTCGAACACCACGTAACGCAATTTCAGGTGACATGTTTCCCCGAAATTCAGGTAATGAAATGTCACTTTACATGTTGCTGTCAAAATCATATAACACAAGGTTACATGTCGTGTGCCGCAAAATCACGTAACGGAATGCCACATGATACGTTGCCAAAATGCAGCGCAATGTCATGTGATATGTACCCCCAAAATCATGTAACGAAATGGCGTGTGACGTGTTCCTCACATCATATAACGCTATGTCATGTGGATGTTCTTGAAAAAATCGCGTAACGAAATGTCACGTGACATGTTGCAAAGTAACGTAACGAGATGTCACGTGATGTGTTATAGCCAAAATCACGTAACGCAACATCACGTGACATGTTGCCCCAAAATTATGTGACGAAATGTCACGTGATCAGTTCTTGCTAAAATCACGTAACACAAGGTGACGTGGCATGGACCCGCAGAAACACGTAAAGAATTGTCAGGTGATATGTTTCCAAAATCACGTAACACAATGTCACGTGTCAGGTACCCCGAAAATCACGTAACGAAATGTCGCGTGACATGTCCCGCCAACATCACGTAATGTCACCTGATATGTTTTATCGAAATCACGTAATGCAATGTCACGTGCCATATACCCCCAAAATCGGGTAACGCATTGTCACGTGACACATTTTCCCAAATCTCAACGAAATGTAACGTGATATGTTCTTGCCGAAATCACGTAACGCAATGTCACGCGTCATATTACCCAAATCACAACGAAATCTCGCATAACAAAATTTCGCGTGGCCTGTTCGCCCATAATCACGTACCCAAATATCAAGTGACATGTTCCCGCCAAAATAACGTAAGGAAATGTCATGTGACATGAATCCGCTAACGTCACGTAACTCAATGTGTCATGACATATTCCTGGCAAAATCCCGTAACGAAATGTCACGTGATATCTTCTTGCCAAAATGAAATAATGAATTGTCACGCGACATGTTCCCCACGACACGTAACGAAATGTCACGTGACATGTTTGTGCCAACATCACGCAGCGGAATCTCACGCCTGACAAATTACGGCTACCTTCTGCGCCTTTGCTGGTAACAGAACCCATGATTTCAGGGCGCTGAAACAAGAGACATAAAAAACTGAAGGTGGTGCAGTGGGGGGAGAGGCCAGCATCAACACACGCGCGCCAACTACCAACTGATTTTATTAGGAACACACAAGAGGCGTCTTGCCATACTGGACATGCTTGGGAACGTGCTTTATTGACACCTATCTTTCGCTATTCGATGCCGAGGTACACATGTTAGACATGCACTTGTAATCAGAAATATATATCTATGCTTTGTTACATCATTCTCCTGTTTTGCGCGTGCGCTAGTATGGCAAGACGCCACTTTTCTGTTCCTGAGAATATTACCTGGTAGTTAGCCATCTGCGTGTCTGTGTGTCCCTTGCGTCGCTCGTGTCGTATTAGTTTAAATAGTCTTATTAGTAAGTAGAACAGAGAGGAGCGGGAAGTGAATAGCTTTTGATGTAGAGATTACTGATGTTGATAGATGCACTGTTTCCGTATCAAACTAACTCGCTCTTCTTAATCCTAACTGGGCCTCGTTTTGTATTTGTGATAACTTTCGCAAACACCTTCTATGTCTTCAGGTCGCACATGTATTTTGGATAGGCTAGCGCCGTATACATTTTTACCCGTGCCATCACTGGACACGCTTCGACGAAGTGTGTAGCTATGCGTTTGTAATATTTCTCTCTCCATGATTATAGGTAACGCGATAGACGCGAAAATTGGAATTCTTGGCGTGACTGGAAACTATTTTGGACGTGCTAAACCCACACAAATGCCAAGAATGCGCTTATCCGCAGGTGCGGCAGCTACTGGACACGGCTGTGCTCGGACGCTACATGTGACCCGCTCATCAAGGAGGTGCTCGAAAAGGGCACCCTGTGTAATCCACGCAACGCAGAAGCAGCATACACCAGCGACGAAGCCATCCAGCGGGAAGTGGCCCAACGAGCTATATACCAGCGTGGATATACAGGTACACATCCTGGCCTTCTCGGTACACGGTGAAGAATCACTTTATAGTTTATCTTTAGCAATAGGTTGCCACAAATATCTTAAAGGCGCGGCTTCGATCCCGGTCGGTATATTCGATTTTTTTTTGATGAAGGCAGAACTGCTAGAGGCCAGTGTGCTGTAGTTAGATAACCCAAAGTTGTGAATTTCCGGAGCACTCCACTACAGCGTGCCTACTAATTTATTACGTAAATCCCAATTATTATGTTATTAACGATGATTAAACACTCGTAACCCCGACAAACTCGGCAGAAGATACCCTCCGCGACATTCCCTTGAATTTCCTATGGAGCGTTTGATGGCTGAGATTATGCTCTGAAATGTATTATGCTACTAGAACGTGCAGTATGGTTGCCTTGCTAGCCTTGCGTTTCTATTACTGTGCCAGGGTTTTATTGGCGCGCAGTCAGATTTCCTGAACGAGTTAACCGTGTTGATCACTGGTGTACATCTTCAAAGGGCCAGAGAAGATGCATAACAAGGGACATACGCGTGGTTATCTTACGCCTTCCAGTGCTTAAATATTTTCTTAGCCATGCTGTTTCTTTGTAGTAAGTTCCGTAGGCTTGTTCCGTGCCTTTCCACTTAGCCACAACCCCAGCACGGTGGTGTAGTGGCTATGGTATAGTCGGCTGCGGATCCGAGGACCGCGGGATCGAATCCTGGCCACCGGGGCTGCATTTAGATGTAGGCGAAATGTTGAGGCCAATATGCCTTGCGATGTCAGTGCACGTTAAAGAACCCCCGGTGGTCGAAATTTCCGGCGACCTTCACAATAGCGTCTCTCATAATCAGAGCTGGTTTTGGACTTTAAATCCCACAAACCCACAAATTAATCAATCACTTCTCCACAGCCATGTATGCTAACATTACGCGTGCCTATAAGCGACGCCATGAGACAAGGTAACTTCTTTACACAGCTCCTTCTTTACACAGCTCCGTATGTGTTCGTCAAGCTAGTAACAAAAAATGTCCATTTATAACGATACATGTCGACGGTAGCCACCCTGTTTGCTTACTA
This sequence comes from Hyalomma asiaticum, assembly GCA_013339685.2. Lineage (NCBI taxonomy): Eukaryota > Metazoa > Arthropoda > Arachnida > Ixodida > Ixodidae > Hyalomma > Hyalomma asiaticum. Next base: position 90,275,655 of record CM023481.1, read on the forward strand.
TAAGAGGCGGGCTGCGTTGACACATCAATGTACTCCAGTGCTACGATCGACTCAGTCCAGCCTAAAACAACCCCTAATCTATGAACGCATACTTTGCAACGGCGCAGAACATTGGTTTTTCCACCGGCACTACATAAAAACTGGTCAACACAATAGGACTATATATATGGGATTGTCGGTGTGCGTTTGCATATGGCGGGTGGTCTGGCTGTGCTGTGTATTTGTTTTATGCGCTTGCGTGTATGTCTGCATGTGTACCTTTGCGTGTGTGAATCCGATGTTCCTTCGATGTCATGTCAGTCGGCATATGTGAGAATACATGTTCATAAGCTCGAATGCTGCTGCGCTCACGCCGTACAACCTGTATTTTTTGTTTTGTGTTCATCGGAACTTGTTCAGCAGTTCGTATGTCCGTAGTGTTCTACCAAGGTCAACATTTAGGCCATCGTGAGAAGTGCAGGGGACAAAAACTCTATGTGTAATTAAAGCAGGGGCACGGTGGGTTACTAACCGCAGTTACTAAGGGAGTTGTACCTGCTCTGAGTAGGTTTGTTACTAGCTGCTTGTAAGAGAATCGAATCTGGTGCCATGCATTGTGTTTTAGTAGCGGTAACTAACCACTTTGTTGCTACCTCCCTTTACTGAGATGCTTGCAGCGTATGTAACAAGTAGTTAGTGAAAACGAAAGTCAGGAGGTACTACAGCACTTTTTCGAAGAATGTGCGGATACTCACATCCTCTGATAAGTTGTCTTTACTGTGTGGCGCTCGTGTTTCCTCTCATTTACTCTAAGCTGACTTTCTCCAAGCACGAATGTCATGACGCCATCTTCAGCGCGTGCCTCAGCACAGGGGGTGTTGACGGTGGTTTACGTTTTACCGTTCTTCCCGCGGTTGCGCCACCTGGCGCCGATGGTTCGTAGAGCTACGAGAAATGCTCCTCGCACTCTTTGGTACGGTAGCTATCTTTCGATAATGACGTCGTCGCACGCGGTCGACCATCGCTCGCGCGATAGCGACGGGCTTCCCTGGGACTACCCCGTGGTCGCTCTCCCGCTCCACCGATGCGCCACTGTTCGCGAGACATAACTGACGAGCAACACATGCTGGGATTTTTGCGTGAGCGAACTTTGCTCGCTCCGTTGTCATACAGTTATTTGAGTCAATTCACTATTGGGCTGAATATGTAAGAGGTGCAGATAAATACCATCTTTGTTGATTTGTTCGGCGCAATGCCAACCTTATATAACAGCGCTGGTGTAGACAAATATTTGGGGGGGAGGAGGGGGGTGTTATTCACTGTGTTGCTGGGGACACCTGTGTTTAGCAGCTACTGAGTTCTTCCTTTGCGCAGGTTCAATAGGCCATACTCCTGAGGTCGTCCTTCTGAGGAATGCAATGGAAGACCTTCGTCCCGAAAGGGACCAACACTCGTTTGCTGCCTTCGCAGAGACGGGCGACACCGATGCAGTCAAATATGGCGGAGGAGAAGAGCACTGCCGATCCCCGTGTACTGCCTCGAGCGATCAAGTTTGTCAGATCAACGACTGTCTCCCCGTCTGCAACGACACTGGTTTTGGACATCGGCATGCAGCTTCGAGAGCAACGTGGGACGTCCTTGACTGTGGTATGTCTTAGGTACATCCTACACCAAAGCCATTACTCCTCAAAGCTCAAAGTCATTCCTGGCGAATACATTACTTCAGTGGCTATTAAGAATAAAACGTCTGCATAACCAACCTGTACCTAGCGGTTTTCGGGTTAACGTTCGACAGCCGAATCATCCTCAATAAACTGCAACGGCGCTCCAGTCTGAATGAGCTCATGTGAGCTTCTACGAAGATGACACCTGCAAAGACATGTCACGACACTCTTTCCCAGGCTTCCTTGTTTTGAAGAGCTCACTTGCTCTGGCACGTCCGACAGTGCTGATGCTATGGTGTGTCACGTATCGGAACCCTTGAGGACCACGGCCTGCGCAACCGCAGGTAGCCGCTAAAGATATTCATGGACGCGCTGGCCGCCAACTCAACGAGCGAATACCTAGAACTGTCTGCGCACTAACGATGACAGAGCTGCCAGGGCTTCTTGGGCAATGCGTGCGGAGTGATCGACTGCTCTATAGGCTGACCCTTTTCCTCCATCGTGTGAATTCCCCCGAGCGCCTCATGTTCAATAGCACGCTCTCTAGGTTAATCGAGGAATGTGCAGTGGCCAAGGCAGCCACATTTCGACGCCGAAGAAATGGAGAAGGCACCCTTGAACCTTGATTTATACCCCAGTCACACGGGCGTACCAAAGCTCCTTTGAGGTAAAGGAGCATAGCGACTTCGAAGGAACATTAGCTCAATGGAGCTGAGTCGGTGCTACACGGTTTCCGTTGAAGCTTTTAACAAAAGCCACAACGTACGCTTGGCGCTCCTATCGCTAGGAAATGAAAAAAGCATACGGCTTCGATGCCCCCATAAATTAATTGCGCGTGCCTTTTTCTGCTTTTTCTTATGAAATATTTTGTTTTTGGACAATGATAAAACAAAGTTAACACCTAAAGATAATGCAAATAATTCGCCAAACACGGACGTAGTGGTAGCAGTGCGCCGCTGTGTACACCGTATTTCTCCAGCTATGTGTGCTTCGATTCGGTTTTTGTTGCTGTTCTCGATTGTTTTTCAATCGCAAAGTCTCCAAACATGTGCCACGAGACACTCAGCGTGTGAGGATCAAATATTCATCGTAGCGCCCAGTTTAGCGTCATGTGCCGAATCTTCTGAAGGAAAAAAATGCTCTCTTGTATCACCTCACGCCGATAACATTCAAATACTTAGCTGACGTTTGCCCAACAGCTAGAAATGCACCGGCACATGACGTATGTTTTCGAATGTGCAGTAGAAAAATGTGTCGCCGGCGGTTGGTACGAAAAAGATATGCCAAAGACTCCTCGGCCTGCAGCAGACAAAATCTTGACACCCAGGCCCAGCTAGCCACACCACCGCAGCAGGTGACCGCAACGTCACCGCTACAGTGCACCTGCCCCCAAGCTGTGCGATTTTCGGGCGAAACATGACAAACTGCGTCTATCAGCAGAGCTTTTAGGGTTTGTAAATTCTAAGATACCGTGAAACGTGATTTTGATTAAATAAAAGCGCATTGAATTGACACCAAGGTAAAACATGTTTTTCTGCCGCCTGCCACCTGCAAACGAGGGTTGTCCTTTAGAGCCTCAAAGGACGAACGCAGACTCCCTCAGCTCGAAGCTCCTTTCAACTAATGCTCCCTCCGCGCGCCCGTGTGACAGCGCGCCCGCTCCTTTCAAGTAAAGAAGCTTTAGTTCAAAGTGTTCAAAATTACACGGGAGACCTCTACTTTTCGCGGCCGGCCTAATAGACATGGCAGCTTTTGCACGTAAACGCCGTTTATTGCTGTGTAAAAAAAAACAGTCCGGGAATATTTTAGAGGCGCGGTTGTACTGAGCTTTTTGAAATTGTGATACTGCAGCAAACATATTTTAAATGCGAAGCATTCCTTTGAGAACTTCAGCGACATTGAGCGTATCTATCTATCTATCTATCTATCTATCTATCTATCTATCTATCTATCTATCTATCTATCTATCTATCTATCTATCTATCTATCTATCTATCTATCTATCTATCTATCTATCTAGCCGTCTACGACTTTCTGCTCTCCTGGCCGTTTCGTTGATGGAATGTATACCAAAATTGGTATTCCAGTACATGATTGCATACACGAACATAAATGACAGGTCATAACATGAAAATCATGACAGGCATGTCATGAGCGGAATGATTTACATGCCACGGTCTTGGTGCTCTTGCGGCCATTTTGTTAACTTGATATATACCAAAATTGGTATGGCGAGGGAACAATGTCTGACGGCCATGGGTGACTCGTTCTAAGAACATGAAAATCGTGATACGCATGTCATGAGCGGCATGATTTACATGCCACGGTCTTTGTGCTCTCTTGGCCCCTTCGTTAATGGGATGTGTACGAAAATTGGTATGCCACATTATGACTGCATGACGAAGATAAATAACAGGTCATAACATGAATATTATGACATGCATCTCATGAGCGGCATGATTTTCATGCGACGGTCTTTGAGCTCTCCTGAGCGCTTAGTTATTAGGGTGTAGACGAAAATTGGTATGGCACAACATGACTGCATTAAGACCATAAATGACAGGTCATAACATGAAAATCATGACACGCATGTCATGAGCGGAATGATTTACATGCCACGGTTTTGGTGCTCTTGCGGCCGTTTCGTTAACTTGATACATACCAAAATTGCTTTGGCGAGACAAATGCAAATCCATTGCACGTTCCTCCTGCGTGCTTCGCATTTTCTTGATTTCCAGTGCACGTGCGATCAGCCATTTTTTGGCATTCAGGAAACATTTCCACTTTTTGCAGTGAAAAGAACACGTTATGAACATTTTAGTCTTCGTGGGTTATTGCTAACGATATTATATTGAAAATAAGGCATGAAAATTTATCAGCATCGGTCCTTTTTCATTTTGCCTGCGTATGTGATGACCGTTGAACATGACGCAACTTGCTCTCCTCAAGCCACAAAGACTTCCAGTTGAATGGCTGTATTCCTTTGTGTATTCTACTTCAGCAAAAGCGCCTTCATAACCAAGTCTACGATTCCTTTTCTTGTGCATATTGTAAACACAGTTCTGGAGAAGCAAGTGGCCCGTGGTTCTAAGGCAGTACTGAGGGGCATTTCGCCAGCACGTTGGCTACAGGGCAGCCTCTTCACCTTCGTTGAGCCACGTCGTCTTTGGCGGCAGCTTGCAAAACCACCCACGGAGAAAGCTGCTATCCTTTTCGACGATGCCGAATCCCATCGGGGCCACATGGAGCGGTGGACGGGTCGATGCCTCCAGGCCCATGCCATATATGGCTGCTTGTAGGGTAAGCCAAAATTGAAACATAAGTATCGAAAATCAACAGCTGCGTTTATTCTTACGGTTTCACCTTACCGGAGTTCCTCTCGTACGTTAAAATGAAGCATATTATCGGTGCATTATCGTGCAATGCACTGACGTGCGTTTGCTGGTACAGGCACCACCTCGAGCAGAGTGACGGCAGTTTCTGGTTCAACGACATGTTTGACAGTTTATGCGGGCATTGCGTATGGTGTTTTTTTGGTAAAAATGTTCCCAGAGAATGTAACGGCCTGTTTTAATGATCGTGCTCTTTGAGACGTAAAGCAAGTGAAAATATAGGCGCACTGTTTTTTAAACTCTCTCTCTGAGCAAATGAAAGACGATACGTATATAACCACAGGGTGTTTCAGAATACACTTTGAGAGTTTCATAAAAAATATGCTCTCTGTGGAAACCATGAAATCGTAAAGAAACTGTTAGGCGCGGCGAATATCGGGAATTTTCAAGTATGTCGTGAATGGCCATCAGGTAGCTCAAATATACTAATTAATATTCTAATTAGCGGTATATTGAGACTATTTATCATGCAGATTTTGCCGGAGAAAGTGATGTAACACCAATTTTTTTCCTTTTTTGCAAAACAGCTATCGTCTAAAACGCTGATTGAAGAAAAACCTCGGCTTTTTTTTTTGCACCAAAACGAAATCAAACGCATGAAGAGCGCGAGAAATCATGCGCCAATGCAGCGTCCTCTGGTGACGTGTTCCAAAGATTCCGCTGGTCGATCCAAAATTTACGATGTGCTGCCTCGACTGAACCCCTTCACACGGCACGGGTCGGCGTTGTCTTGTGTTTATACACGTGGCGGACTCAGGTACGCGGACTCAGATTTCGAAAGCGCTTATTTTTGGAATAGGGCGACGCAGTCTATGGAAATGTAACACGTCGCCAGCGGACGTTGTGTGCGTGCGTGGTGTGTGTGTGTGTGTGTGTGTGTGTGCCGCAGTTTTTGATTTCCAGACGAATGTAACGCAGTGTTTCCGCAGGTATCCAGACAGTTACAATGTCATTGCCTCAAAAAAAAAAGTACTAATACGGCATCATCGCATATATAACTAGGAAGCCGCCACTGGCGATAACTGCCAAGCACTGCCAAGTCAAAATTTCACTGTAAGATTTTGGTTAATAGCTGTGCTATGCACATGTTTCTCGCATTTACTTACGTCCGTCGGACTTCATAAATTGCTTCTTAGGATAATTAACTTTTTTCCTACGAAACCCAATCTATAGGAATTTTTTAAACTTTTCGCTGAAACACCTGTTAAGCACAGCATATCAGGTCATACTACATATGTTACCTGTATGCTTAAGAAGCTGTTTGTTAAGCATGATATACTACGTTGAGAAATCAGTAGTACGTTATGTTAACAAGGTAGTAATAGCTGAAAACTGTCGCAGAGCACTGGAAATTCGAGTAATTAGTACGACCGTTATAGAGTCTTTCAGATTTTCTTGTCACTCTTTGCTGCAGCGTCGCATACTAAACGGTGCAGAGCTGACCTGTTTCCAATGTCACGAACTCTATTCTTTTTCCCTTCGGATTTTCTTGTACTTCTTTTTCAAATTATTATATGTGAAGTTGTTTTCCAAGTTTAAGTTCTTTTTCAAGTGGCTGGATTTGCTTTCCGTTTCATTCCGTTTGACCCTTACGGAATGCTCCCTGTGGGCACTGTAAGACATATCGAAGGAAATAAAGAACTCGCAGCTCCCAAAGGAAACTGAAAGTAAATAATGAATGAAGCTGGTGAAAGCACACAGCTATGTCGTATATACACTACTGATACGTTCCTTTCCATATTCATATAAGGTAGTCATATGTTTTAACATGAAGTCCAAATATATTCCATATATTTGTCGTATACTTGCCATATAATTGCATATTAGTGTTACGGAACCATATGGAAATATTTGAAAGGCAATTCCGAACTATTGGGTAGCGACTACAGTTACAATCAATCGAATGAATTGTGAAGTAGAGCGGAATACCAAATACTTTAACTTTTCAGGCCCCCGTTCGGTACAGTTTGGTGAATGCTGTAAGGCAAGAAAGTTCATTGTTGTGTCGATTTTGTGGGTACTCTCAATTCACTACGTAGAGGTCGGGCATGTAGTTGCTAATATAACCATTTATCATAAGCTCATCTTCAGCCACTCTGATATTCAGTTGAATTGAACTGAATTTTATATCTTTAATTCTCACACAATGACTAGAAACGTTGAATGGACCCATAGCTATAGGCTTGTGTGGTCCAAGGTTGAACTTTATTATAGACAGGCACATGGTATTGGGCATAAATATTATAGTTATGCATGAAGTAGGTAGTGTGGGCACTGAAGTAACAAAAACTGAAGCAACGAATACAAACGTATCCCAGAAATTCAAGAACCATAGAATTACATAAAAACACAATATGAAAGGTACCTGACAAGAAAAATTTCGAAGTTTAGGCACGCTCTGCACATGTAAGTTCGAAACAAAACACCACGTTACATTCAACTGCCATTTGATCTTTCCAAATAACGTTCCTGTAGTGCTTATTAAATTTGGCTGATGTTTAAATTACAAAAGGAATAGAATTTAATATTTTAGCCTCAATGACCTCTGACGAGGCACCACATACGTTATTTGCGGCAGACGAATTCCACTTACCAAAAGTTGATTGCCTTGTAAAATGATGAGGTGCATGAAACAATGAAATGGAAAGGATGGTTGTGATTTAAAATTGTGTAAAATTGTTTGACCAATATTAGTTTCCATAGCAGGTCGAAATATTCAATTCCTGATCTAGAAAACGAGGGTTTTCGACAAACAGCGCTCTGTGGTGCGGTGTGTGTTTCGTCATCGTCGTCCCTGTGTTCGCACTGTTTCCTTTCGAACGTTTGCATTATTATTATACTCTCAATTATTGATGATTCTCGGAGCACGTGAAAACCGTATCCTGAGCGTGTCCCGATTCTCAGAGCACGTTCTTGAAGTCGTCTCATCGGGTCCAGACATGTTCGCTATATATGAATCTCCCCAAGACTAGTGCATTATCAGAGATGGCAATCAATTTCCTATAGAGCTGTGGAACTCCTTGGCTGTTTGAAAATTTCCAGAACACGTCATGAACAGACGTCAGCACGCTTAACTCTAATGCTCCGCAGAGTGGCCCCAACCGGCTTGAAGAGGCGCCAGTGCCGCCTACTCTTTTACAGAGCATGTTTCCGGCGGGTACCTACAGATGGAGAGGAGATGGAACCGCTAAACTTGTGTTTCCCTTCTGGTAACCGGGCGGTAGAGCGCACTCACACGACGGGCCCGTTTCTCCATGTTTAGCTCGTGGCTGCGGTCTGAGGCGCGACAAGAGAGCTCATTGCAGTTGGTTATTTCGGCAATGAAAAATGGCGTGGGCCTACGTTTTTCGAGTTTATGATGTCAGAGCTGGCGCATGAAAGTGATGTGTTGCCATCAAGGGTAAATTAATGCTTTTGGGATTTGTAAGAGTTGGACACGAAATAAATCTGCGAATGCGGTGGTATAGTCGTTCGCGATCTGCTTCACTAATAATGGGACAGAGCGCATCTGATTGTGCCCGCAGGATTGTGTCTGGCTTCCTGTTTAGTTCAGACAGCAATAAAGCCGTTCTCTTAAGCCGAGATATATCGTGTGCGCAAGCTGCTGCCTTTCGATAGAGTGCACAGATGACCACAGTCTTCGTGTTTAGATAAAATTCAGTTTCGTACGTGACATATGGCGACTTAATGCCTCTCCCTAACCAATAGCCACTAGGCGTTAAAAGATTCGTTCTCATCGCATCCACGTGTCTTTCTTGCTCAGGGCACGTGCAGATCTTACGCCCCGACAATAGGCCTTAACGGCATTGCGAACTAAACAGGAAGCTGAGCATTAACCCCCGATTGATTCCGGGGTTAATGACTTTGATTCTCGCTGTGCGTCAGATAATGATGGAGAATGTGGACGACTATACACCACTGCATTTATTGTGAAACCTTTATAAACGCCAAACTGTTCCGTTTCATCTACTTTTCCGAACACGTCATTTGTTTCCCGCCGCGGTGGTGCACTGGCTATGTCACTGGGCTGCTCATCCGAATGCCGCGGGAGCGAATTCCGGCTATGGCTGCGCATAAGGCAGAACCGGCATTGGAAAATGAGCCGTATTCCTTAAAAGCTTTTCACTTTATACTTTTGTGCTAAAATAGCGCTAAATTGATCTAGTTTCTTGTTTTGGCCATAGAGAATATATACAGTTTGCACTATCGCTTCTGTCAGTTTTTACATAGTCTTACAATGTCGCATCTCTTACCTTCTTCCAGGTCTCACTGGCCCGATCCTGCGGCACAACGGAGGTCTCAGTCCAGACCTACCGTAGGGATGTCAATGTGGCCCTCCACGGTTGACAGAGGCGGCTTTCTCAGCAACAGCCTTTGCCGGTTGTTGCTGCAGAACAACAGAAAATTCACTTGTGGACGCAGAGTGTCTGTTGGTATATGTTGAGGTGCTCACAGTTTGATCGCTGATCACACGACTCCTGATGTTCACCTCAACAGCCATCCTTTCGGACATTTCTGCGCGAATGGATGTGAATTTTGTTCGATCGGATGTGACCTTCTCGGTGTCAGCTCCCGAAGGCTCGCTGAAGACGTCATATGGATATCCAGCGAGCGTGTCTCCGTGCTGCCTTACCAGGGACCCATATATCGCAAGATGGCAGCCCGGTGTGCTACAAGCGGTAGCTTTATTTTTGCGCAGTTTATATGAATTTTCTTTTCTATTACGTTCCTAAATACAGCGTTTCGATATTGATGTTCTGTCGAATTACTTTCATAATGACGTTTCTATTGCGCGTAATGCCAATGAGAAAGTTGAAATGCGTCGTGCGCGCTTTGAGCTGCTTTCCCGAAAGGATATGGTTGTGTTCATTCAATTATTCATAATACTGTTACGAAGCATTCCTGCTTGGCGAAAGGGCGCCATCCTTCACGTGGCAGTGTGCGCAGGAAAGTGACGAAGACGACGATCTGGAATCTCTCGTGCTGCTGCTGTTGTTGCTGCACTGGTCTTCCATCTTGGCTCCAACGGCTGCTCCCTGTATATACATCATCTTTAAATACATTTCTTTACCACTCTTGCTGGTGAGCACTCTGTTCCTGCACGTGGCAATATTTTCTCGATTCGAATCTGTACGTGGGCTACATGATATCAAGAACAGTGCATGATGATATGCCTGAATAGGCCAGATAAATAGTATCCATGCACGTGAAGAGATGGCATTGTCGTACAAAGAGGATGCCGTAATGAGTGTTTGCGAGGGCCCAAGGACAAAATTCAGATTATGTTGCAGCCGTGCATCATTTCAAGGCGAGGGCTTGCTGGATGTTCGGTCGTGCACTGAGATGCACATTGGCTCATATATATTGAACATGCGTTTTGAATAAACTTAACGGAGCGTGCACTAAAGGCAAACTTTATTTTGCTAATGTGATGGATGAACAATTCGAAACTACAAAGGCTTCAATACATTACAACACCATTTCGGTCATTCATAAGTTTAGGCAAATGTAGCTATATGGTGCCTCGATTCTCTCCTACCATTGCTACAGGGCGGAGAAACAGCTTTCTGTGGCACCACCTGGGCTCGAACGGTCCTGATCGTTGGCACTACCGGGTGTGCAGCAATTGAGCGCTTTCGGTAAAATGCATGAATATTGGGCTTCTATATGTCGTCGCATCAAAAGGCGCGCACTGCTCACCCCTGCCTGAACACGCTGGGTGTAAGTGGCTTGGTATTGCAGTACCACTCCATGTTTAGAACCCGGTTTAGAAGTGACCACACGTGGCATTTTGACGTCATCTCTGCATATTGGAATTGCCGGCGTCTGGAAAACAAGGGAATTCGAATAGATGGAGAATATCTCAGCAATTAAGATTTGCAGACGGCATTGTACTCTTTAGCAATGATGGAGACGAACTACAAAACATGATTGATGACCTAAACAAGGAAAGTATTAAAATTGGGTTAAAAATGAATAGGCAAAAGACCAAAGTTATGCTCAATAGCCTAGCTAAGGAACAGGAATTTAATATCGACGATGAACCCTTACAATGTGTAAGCGAATACGTATACCTGGGACAGTTAATAACAGGAAGTCCTAACCATGAAAAAGAAATTCTCCGTAGAATAAGGCTGGGCTGGAGCGTATTCGGAAGGAATTACGAAATCATGACTGGAAACTTACCGCTCTCACTAAAGCGAAAAGTATTCAATCGCTGCATTCTCCCAGTACCAACGTACGGTGCAGAAACGTGGAGGATAACGAAAAAACTAGAGATGAAACTAAGGAGCGCGCAACGTGCAATGCAAAGAAAAATGATAGGGGTAACGCTAAGAGATAAAAAACGAGCAGAATGGATCAGAGAACAGACAGGAGTAGCCGATATTATTATATCAATTAAAAGAAAGAAGTGGACCTGGGCAGGACATGTCATGAGGAGGAAAGATAACAGATGGACTGTAAGAGCGACGGAATGGATACCAAGAGAGGGAAAGCGCAACAGAGGCAGGCAAAAGGTTAGATGGAGCGATGAAATTAAAAAGTTTGCGGGCATAAAGTGGAACCAACTCGCTCAGGATAGGGCGGAGTGGAAATCGTTGGGAGAGGACTTCGTCCTGCAGTGGACCTAAACAGGCTGATGATGATGATGATGATGTTACTTCCCGTTCACATTTCGACCTATTCCTGCCGAAAAATAACCTGCGTCAGGGGTATTGAGCAACACGAACACAGGCATCCTGATCACGTCACTATAGTGTCCTCTATAGCACCGCAAACAGTGGCCATCGCCGGTCTTGTTTCTTGGCCGCTTCTCTCAATCTTGCACGTTATAAGCTCGCCCAGGCAAAAAAAAATCACAGCATATCCACGGAGTGAATGATGATGAGTGGGCGAAGCTCCGGAAGTTCATCGTAGATAGTGCCGAGTTCCGGATTAATTTAGTTAACGCGCACGCTACGAATCCTTAGGGTTCAACTACGCACAAGTGAAATCTCCCACCGGCACTTCATTGCAAGTCAAGATCCAGTGCCTCTCTCTCTATATGTATATATATTGAATGGTTCTCCAGCGCGAGCAGTCGTTATTTTTCAATCAAGAAACTCGCTAGAAGACGCTGATTGATTGATTTGTGGGGTTTAACGTCCCAAAACCAGCTCTGATTATGAGAGACGCCGTAGTGGAGGTCTCCTGAAATTTCGACCACCTGGGGTTCTTTAACGTGCACTGACATCGCACAGCACAAGGGCCTCAACATTTCGCCTCCATCGAAATGCAGCCGCCGAGGCCGGGATTCGATCCCGCGACCTTCGGATCTGCAGCCGAGTGCCATAACCACTAGAGCACCGTGGCGGGGCTAGAAGACGCTGCCTGCGTCAAGCTTGTCTCTCGCGGGTGAGCGCGCGTTCTCCTTCTTTGCGAGCTGTTAGCGCGTTCATCGAAGAAAGAGCGTTTCCATAGTCAACGCGCGCCTTTCGCTCTCTCTGTCTCTCTCTCTCTCTCTCACAAGACAGCAGATGGAAGAGTGAGAGAGCTAGCGCGCCGGGAGGCACGCGCCGAGGGCGCGCCTCCCACACGCGCCCTCCTAGTAGCGCGTTCCTAGTAGGTAACGCGCTACTACAACGGACGGACAGACCCGAACCTTAAGGAGTTTCGCCCCTAAAAGAAAGTCAATCCGATCCAAGGAACCCATCATGGACGTCAACGCTGCCGAGACGCTGACATGTAAGGCATTTCTCATGTAAAGCAGTTTAGTGGTGAAGCAGTAAAGCGACCGTCCCAGGCGAGCGTCAGACACCCGAGAGCGCGAGAGCCCCTCTTCGTCGGTGAGACGGTGATGATAGTGCGTCCATAAGGCACGCCACTGTTCTTCGCTACAAGCCCTACTGTCTGCTACGGGGTCCAATTGCTTCGCCGGGCAACTATGGCAGCAGGGCATGGATGAAAATGATTTTTTTTCTTCCGTGAAAAGTGTACATTACATCCGAAAACCAGAGATGATAAAATTTTCCAGCATGATATTCCTTTCATCTGTGCCTACCTTTATGTTATGACGTATGTCCTCGTCATTCCCGGCACCGTTTTCAAGATGATAAATGTTGATATGCATGAAGGAACATGTCAGAGTTAAGCGCGGAACTTATTAGACGAGGGGACTGCACAGGAAAGTAACACACACACGAACGCTATCAACAATGCTCTATGGGATTCCGGGGGGAAAATATATAGAATGGTAGACGCTCAGGCATGCGCAGTGGTGGAGGCCTCAAGGAATGACAGTTCTTTCTTAGATAACGGTAGTGAAGATGTGCATGAAGATCTGCTAACACAATATTCGCCTAGTTTAAGTATGGTGGCAGTTTCAATAATCAGGCGCGTGATCTCATCATGGTGTTTGCTTATAATGGTAGACTCATGCAGTAGAGAACACCCACACGTGCCACAATGCGCAGAAAACCAACCATCGCAACGTTTTTTCACTTTGTTTTTGTGCTCATTGAGCCTTACGTTTAGGCAACGCCCAGTCTACCCGACATAGTGTTTACCACACGACAAGGGGATCTCGTAAACAACACCTTCCTTGCATGGCACTTTACCAGTTCTGTGATTGGTATCACAGCCGCGCTTTTTGCTTTTAGCTGGGTTGCTGATCTAGCGCAGCCTTCCCAGCTTGTTCGGGGCTGTAAAGACCCCGCTTATGTTTGCACGGCCACCCATGAAGGAAAACAAAATTGCTGGCAAGGACAATATAAAAACTCGGTGTTACAGGAGCGTGTGTGGCGGCACCTCTCTGAACCACTTATACATGAAAAAAAAATGCTATCTGCTTTTTGTGTGCATTCGACGTGCCTGCTACACCGTTGGTTCTCCCTCACTTGCCCCGCCACTGTGGTCTAGTGGCTATGACACTCGGCTGCTGATTCGAGGGTCGCGGGATCGAATCCCGACCGCGGCGGCTGCATTTCGGTGACCTCTAAATGTTGAGGCCCGCGTACTATGCGATGTCAGTGCACGTTAAAAAACCCCAGGTGCTTAAAATTTTCCAAGCCCTCCACTACGGCGTGTCTCATAATCAGAGCTGGTTTTGGGACGTTAAACCCCAGAAAACCCCTGATTTGACAGGCGTCCGTAGGTCGAAACAGCGACTAGCTGTAAATTTAGTTTAGAAAGCGATGTTTGCAAGCCGAAAAATCAGATTTTCTTTGAATGCCGTGTTCTGGGCACTTGTATACGATAGAACATCTACGATGCTGCGAAGTGCTGCTCCACACGAACCATAGCAAAGGAGTCAGTGCCCAATCTCCTTGTTCTAAGCCTCGTAACCAACATTTGAACCACCCTTTGGAGACTCCGAAGAGCTCCCTGCGGTCTAAATTTGGTTTAGGCGCTGCAGTTGTACACAAGTCGGCAGGAAACACGCAACCGTGAAAATTTTTCGAATCGGTGCAGTAATAGCGGAGTTACACGTGTTTTATGATCGAACACTTGTTCCCGATAATTTCGCTCTTTCCGTTGCTCTGCGCATCTGGCCGGTGCAGTCTTTCCCTCGCCGAGTGCTCCTCCAAACTTCACGTGACAGCCTTTAGCCAATGAGCTCTATTGTTTTGTGCCGGCATGTCGTCCTGGGAAGAGTGCAGCTAATGACATCGCCAATACAACGGGAACGTTTGGTGACTGGCTGTGTTGAGGAGCCTAGGAGGAAGGTCCTTCTGTCGGCGTTTCTGTTCTTTGTCACCCCCCCCTCCCCGCCTCTTTCTGGACCCTTGATGTTTGTGGGAAGACGTGACGGCACAAGAGGTTGCCGCTGATTGCCGGTTCGGGCTTCCACGCGAACGTTATTGCATTCGTATTCACAACTCATCAGAATTAAGCAAACGTCCTTGAATATTGTTTAAATTACCACCACCTCATGCACAGCTGGAGAACTGTGAGTAGGTGAAAAAGCTCAATTGTTTTCACTTGGACGAACATACCATTCGGATAGTTAACTAGTAGAAATGCATCCTTTGTAATAGGTTTACATATAAGATGGAGTAAGTTTAAACTAATGCGATTTCTTGTTGGGCAACTTGGTGCGAATTTGTACATACGGTTACAGTGCGCTGAAACGAGAGACATAAGGGGACACACAGACACACAGAAGGCCAACTGCCAACTAATTTTAGTTTGTTGGGAACAGGGAAGTGGTGTCTTGACATACTAGCACATGCTCAAAACAGGGCGATGACGAAACAAAGCAGATTTATATTTCTGATTACAAGTGTATGTCCAACATGTGCATCTCGGCATTGAATACCGAAAGAGAGGTATCATTAAAGCACGTTTCTGAAGCATGTCCAGCATGGCAAGGGCCACTCTTTTTGTCCCTATAAAACCAGTTTGTAGGTGGCGCGGCGCGTGCCTGTGCTCCCCATCCCTTCCTTACGTCTGTTGTTCGGACAGCAGAATATTGGCGCTTGAAAATGAAGCTGATTCGTTATTACAGGCAACAAAAAGGCTATAGTGTCGTCGCCTTCCTGAACCCTTAAAGCCAGTTTAATTGTATGTTGTGCAGCGTCGTAATACCAAGCTTCACTGAAATTACCTTTAATTTCGTCTTTTATTCACAAGTAGACATAACACAGGCAGCCTCTTGAAACTACTCATTACTTCAGAAAAGACGGATGCCCCGCCACGGTGGTCTAGTGGCTATGGTACTCGGCTGCTGATGCGAAGGTCGCGGGATCGAATCCCGGCCGCGGCGGCTGCATTTCGATGGAGGCGAAATTTGAGGCCCGTGTGCTGTGCGATGTCAGTGCACGTTACAGAACCCCAGGTGGTCAAATCTTCCGCAGCCCTCCCCTACGGCGTCTCTCATAATCAGAGCTGGTTTTGGGACGTTAAACCTAACGTAACGAAACTGTCACTGCAACTGTTTTAGGTGCGAGGCATCTTATGTCCTGGAGCTGTCGGCGTTTGCATGTCGTCGTCGCCCATCACGGTAAAGCAAAAGGAGAAAGAAGCGCGCATTCATTGGGCATTGCATAGACTAAGTTTACGCGCATTCTGGGTGACCTGGTGGTAGCTTTTGGCGTGTGCTTGGGCTGTCTGCGCCTCCTGTAGGCACCGCCGTCTCGGTAAAGCATGGAATTGATTTGTTGTTCTAGGGAACAACATATTCTAGCATTAGCTACGCGTTGGCTGATTGTACATTAAGTGTACGTACATATAGCCACCAGCTCATCGAATGCCCCAGAAGATGCCGACACATGCTATGTATTGAAGAGCCACCATACATGCGTGCCATACAAAAAGCGGCGAAGCGACTCTGGACCGCGCGTTCCACAGCACCGCGTGCTGAAGAAACTTGCAGGTCACGGACGCTCGGAGGATTACCGGCACGAGACGGAAGCGTCCGAGTTGGTCCACGAGTTGCGAGTGCAGAGACTGGAGGCCATTTTCGCTGGTTCTCGAGCGTTTTGAGTTGACGGGCACAAGTTCACCCTAAATAAATAGTTTTTATAGCAACAGGCTCGTATCTGTTGGTGACATTTCTGGTGGAGGTGCGGGTTATTATTCCAAGCCCTGCTGCGGCAAGGGAGAGAAGCCCAGACCCCCGAAGAGTGGAGCCAGGGGAACTAACTCCTGTTCACCAACGCACAAGCTGCCGTATAAGAGGTAAGCCCCCGGAGTTTGGTTCGCTCTTTGATTCACTAAGACTAACAGCGGGCGCAAGCTCAGGTGCTACTATGATGGCCACTCAAACGTCAACCTCTCATGTTGTCCTTGACTCGCCGCGGACTCCGGAGCCTTTTCATAGCGGCACCTACGAGGATGCCGAGGACTCTCTTGATGGCTTCGAGCGCGTCGCGGGAATCAACGGTTGGGACAAGGCCAGAAAACTTCGATATGTGTACTTCGCTCTGCAAGACTCCGCGCGTACGTGGTTTGAGAACCACGAAGCGTCCATGCTGACGTGGGATGAATTCCGATGGGAGCTACTGGCTACCCATCCGAGCACGGACCGCAGAGAGAAGGCAGAGAACGCACTGCAGACAAGAAACCAACGCAACAATGAAAGCGTGGACATGTACATCGAAGACATGTCCCACCTTTTTCGCCGAGCCGATCCAAACATGGCCGAAGAGAAGAAGTTGTGGCTCCCTGATGCACGGAGTAAAGGAAGAACTTTTCGCGGGCCTTGTCCGCAGTCCGCCCCGCACTGCGGCTGAGTTCAGATTGGAGGCTACGCTAATGGAAAAGACACTGCAGCAGCGTGCACGACAGTACAACCGGGACGCAGGCGTCTCATCCGTTGACATCGTACCTCCAAGCCTCCTCACCAACATCGACACCCTGCGAAAAATGGTGAGGGTTGTTGTAAGGGAGGAGCTTCAGAAAATGCAGCTTGCTCAGTGTCCTCCAAGAATGTCTTCAATTGCGGTTGTTGGGCGTGAAGAAGTCCGGGAAGTGATACGGCCAGCGCCCCAACCGCAGTTGTCATACGTGCAAGTTAGACGGCATGATCTCGAACGCCCCGCTATGCCCAGACCGCCGTTATGCCTCAGACATTTTCTCGCATTATGCCGCCACCCGTGCAGGAAGCGAGCCCCGTAAAAGTGATGTATGGCGTACTGCAGACCGGAGGTCCCTGTGCTACCATAGGGGAGAGACAGGCCACCTTTACCGTGCATTCCAGTATCGCCGAGTGGGGGGGCGTGGCCTCCCAGTGAATGCACCTTGCCCTAGAAATGGTGAGCGCCCGTATGAAATTTAAGAGTTCGTATCGTCACGTCAAGCCCTCCAGAGTCCCAGCAACGGGAGTCGCGGTCGATAGCACCAACGCGCTATCGGTCACCGAGTCCGCGTCCATCGTCGACTTCCCTGAGGCGTCGCTCACCAAGTCTGAGACGTGAAAACTGGAGCCGGCGACCTGTGGAGGCAAGGCCGCTGATTCCTGTAAAACCGATGACCCTCCATCGCTGAACCGACCAGACAGCACTATAGTGACGCAGCGACGAGCAAACGCAGAAACAGTGACGTCACTTCAGAATTACAAGTTACCATCGACGACTACCAAGTTATTGCATTGATAGACACTGGTGCAGACTACTCAGTACTCAGTAACGTGCTCGCTAAGAAGTTAAGGTAGGTGCTGACCCACTGGAACGGACCTCACATACGCACGGGTGGAGGACATTTAGTCAGCCCGGTAGATGTGCACAGCAAGAATTGGAATAAGAGGCTTCACGTACGTAAACAGCTTTATTTTTCTGCCCGAGTGTTCCCGTGAGCTCATCATAGGCATGGACTTCCTGCAAGCCAACAGTGCAATTATCGACTTGAAAGAATCCCGCGTATCCTTCTCTACAGAAAATGCCAGATGGAGCGACCGACCCCTTCAGCTCTCCGTATTGTGGACGAAGGCGTGGTGGTACCGCCACGTTCCAGCGTAACGGTTCTTGTGAAAAGTGATATCTTTTGTGACACTGAAGGACCCGCTGACGGAAATATCGGGTTGCTACTCGAAAAGGGGTTATGTGTAGCAAGAGGCCTCGTACACCTTCGTGATGGATGTGCGGACGTTCTGTTAATTAACTTTAGCAATGAAAGACTGCATGTGGCCAAGGGAACAGCTGTAGCATCCCTTCATGATTATGTGCAAGTTATGGACGTTAGCCCTCTTGAATGAGTCTTGATATAGCATAACCAGTTTCTGAGACAGTGGACCGCTTCCTTCAGGCAGTCGACATTGACCGAGAGCTCTCATCCGCGCGGAAATATTAGATGGTAGGTCTGATAAGAGAATTTGCCGAGTGCTTCTAGTGCTTCTCCACTTCATCGAAGGTCCGACCAACTCCCCTCGCAAAGCACCGGATCGTGATCGACGAAACTCTTAGACCTGTGCATCAGCATCCATATCGAGTGGCCCCACAAGAAAGAGAAGCAATAAGAAAACAGGTGCAGGAGATGCTCAAGGACGACGTAATACGGCCATCAAACAGCCCCTGGGCATCGCCGGTAGTGCTGGTAAAGAAAAAGGACAACACCTTATGGTTTTGCGTTGATTATAGGAAACTCAACCTAGTCACGAAGCGGGATGTTTATCCGCTCCCACGGATCGACGACACCTTGGATAAATTACGGAACGCCAACTTCTCGTCTTTAGATTTTAAAAGCGGATACTGGCAGATAGAGGTGAATGAACGAGATCGGGAAATGACGGCATTTGTGACACCAGATGGTCTTTATGAGTTTAAAGGGCTCCCTTTTGGTTTGTGCTCTGCGCCCGCTACCTTCCAACGGTTGATGGACACTGTCCTCTCTGGACTAAAATGGCAGTCGTGTCTCGTGTGCCTGGATGATGTAGTGGTTTTCTCCACTACCTTCGAGCAGCACGTACAGCGACTGCGAGCTGTACTTAAAGGGGTCCTGAACCACCGCTCGGGCTTGGCTTTGAAAACGGCTTGGTGCTTATTGAATGCCTCTCAGAAATTCGCAGCCGAAAGAATTTTTCAAAACGGTTTGTTAGGAGCGAAGATATTGCGACCGGAAAACTTCCCTTTCCAGTCCTGTCTCAACTCTGCGGAATAGAGGGTACAGACGTACAGAGCTCCTGAGGGCGGTGTCGAAGGAGGTGCCCCGCCCACCGCTTTACGTCACCAGACTTCAGCGACGTGTCAGAGTGGCTGAGGAAAAGCGCGCGACTACTGGGGACTTTCTTCGCAGCGAGCTTGTGGCCGCCTGCTCGCTTCACGCCTGGGCTCGGTCGCGTGCCCTCGCGATCACCGCATTCTTTTTTTTTGATCCTCCGAAGCTTTGTTTTCGTTCGTCACATACGTTTAGGCTCGCAGGTGTGAGCGTTTACTTTGCCAGTGCGCTGCTTGTCGTTGATATTGCGCATAACGCGGCGTCAGGACAAACAGCGCAACTACCAACGCTGCTCCACCTTGTCCTGCATAACCCCAAGTTAGTTAATTGTTGATTAGTGGTTGTAGACGGGATAATCATGCTGTCGGGCTCGAACGTGACTACTATGACTCGAAAGGAAGATCTTCACAACTCGGACCCTTGCCGACAGGTTAATGTGGAATAAGGTGCGTTGACATGCGGTAAGATTGATGGATTAATTTAATGTGTGAATACACTTGTTCAATTTTAAGAGTGAAGCTGTTTAAGCTGTTGGTGAAACTGGGAAATTTGCCGAAAACTCCGCTAAGCTATGTAATGCTAGCACACTACCACGCTGTAGTAAAGACAAAGCTCCCTAGGACTAGTTAGGTAAGGCTAAGTCTAATTCAAAGGAGCCTAATTAGGAATAATTAATTGAAACCTAGTTCAGACAGGACTAATCCAACTAAGCCAAACCAAGCCAAACTGAACTAATTCAACCTCAATTGAGCTATGACAAGTAAGACACACCTAATTAAGAGGATACTAATGAGTTATAATTAATTAAGCCATGATACTAAAACCATGTCTAATTAAGGTGAATCTAATTATGCGAAGCCCTATTTAGCTAATATGAACAAATCTAGTGTAAGCAAGCTTCTAATTAGATAGTGTTTAATTAAACAGTACTAATTAAATCACGCATAGCTTGGTTATTACTAGTTAAGTCAAATATAAGCTAGCACTTATTAATCGAAGGTAAATTATGCTAAGACTTCAAGGTCAAGCCTCATTAAGTTGAGACTAAACATTTCAGGACTACTTAGGCTAACACTGATTAAATCAGGCCTATTTCAGGTAGTATTCATCAAGCGATACCTAATTAAGATAATATGTCAAAGAACAGCGTAACTAGGCCTGTAATAATAAGGTCATGTATAATTAAGATATGACTAAATACCCCAATCATAATTATATTATGACTAATGAAGACCAGCGTATTAAACAATGTATAATTAGGTATAAGTTGATTAGACCGAGTCTAGTGTAACACTAATTAGGTTCTGACTAATTAAGTTAGGACTAAGTCAAGTCTCAATAAGCCCAGATTGTTAAGTTACGCCAAATTAAGCCAAACATTATAGACGTAATGATTTCATTCGAAACTAATTTACCTTAGTCAACCCTAACCTCCTGCAATCCTTAATTCACCTTAATCTAAGTCTAGCATAATCTGCTCTATAATATGCCATAGTCCACCTTAATGCACCTTAGTCTGTCTTAATCCACCCTACTGCACCTTAATGAGCTCTAGTCCATCCAAGTACACCCTAATCAGACCTAGTCCTTTAATCTACCTTATAGAAGAAATATTTTGTGTTCGACTTCAGCCATGTTATTGAGTACGAGTACTAGAAGATGGCACATTGGAGTACCATAGGGAATAAACCCACCTATAATCACTGATGAATTAAAGTTTGGGATTAATTTGTGATTTATTACAGGCTGCAGGCATGCATTTGTTGGCTTCTTGGAAAACTATATTTATGGTGACTTTTGCACCGCACCGTTCGCGTCCACGCCGAGGTAGTTTACGGACGCCTTCCAATGGCCTCTATGGGGCTTGCGCATTAACAAATATATTTTTACATATTTCCAGCAACTATTTTGTCTATGTAGGTGCTCACAACGCATGGAAAAACGAGCGCACGGCACGCACGGCACGCACGCGCTTACGGTTTTAAAAAAGGCGCGCTGCGAAGGGCCCGCACACAGCCGAGGCGGGCGTGTCTGCCATCGGCCAATAGCAGCGACGCTCCTTGTAAATGCTCTATGACGAAACAGAGCATATTCAAGGAGCGTGAGGAGAAGCCGCTTTTTGAGTTGTGGGCTCCTGAAGAAGTGGAAGCTTTGTGCTCCGCTTGTGAACGCTACGCTTCGCGGATGACTACAGCATTTGGCTAAGATGTTCGTTACAGCGTAGGCAAGCCGTAGAATATGTTTTTTCACCGAGCCCGGAGGGTGGTCCAGGACCCCTTTAATGCCATTCGCGCGGCAGCATTGACCATCAAACCAGGGAAATGCCACTTCCGATTTCGCGAGCTTCGGTTCCTCGGGCACATTGTTATAGCTGACGGCGTCCGTGCGGATCCTGAAAAGATCTCGGCAGTGGAAAGCTTTCCTCAGCCGACAGGCAAGAAGGGCGTGAGACGCTTCCTAGGACACCGTGGCGTGGCGCAGTGACAGTTTCAGAGCCACGAGCTGGACATATAGCTTTACTCTATTCCTTCTATTTTGACAGTGCAGACATTTTGTGTCAGAATAATGGTTGAGTATACAAGATACATAGTTTTCGCTGAGAGTGTTAGGAGGACAAAGGCAAACAGAATCTTAAGCTAGGTGGACGCACTTGCAGGAGCTGGAACTGCCAAGAGGTGTCCTATAATTGGTGTTATTCGAAGCACATGCTAAATGAGGAGCTACGCATTGGCTACTTTTGTTCAGGGTTGCCATAGCACTTACGTACACGTGCATATATGGTGCCCATCACCATGCTTTTGATCATGTTACTATATATAAAAAAGCACAACGAGTTTTAGAAGACCATTCTGACACAACAGTAGCCTAGCAACTCTCACTGCATTAAACAACGTGACACCTTGTATTACAGGGAGTTATCGCAGCACTGACTATCATAAGATCGTATTGCTGGTATCATGAAAGGCTTTGATCTTGTATTGCTCGCATCTTTCACCATGCGGAATCTTTAAAGCCACAGAAAGAAGAGTGGTGGAATGTTGGAAGGCACTGTACGCGTGTTCTCGCGGATTCTTTACTAAACATTTTGTCGTGCCACTCATGAGCGCACGCAAATCTATATTTCACGCAAACGTCTACCTTGTACAGCAAGCAGTAATGTGAAAGACCAGAAGCGTTTTAGGGCAGGCGTTATAGCAGGAAAAATGACAATTTCTAGCCGCTGCTCTCGGTTTTGTTGCCAAGATCAGAAAACAAGATAAAAGCCAACAACTCTTCTTGTAAGAGATGTCCTAACAAGTTTAAATATTGATCACAATTAATAAATGTCAGTTTGATATAATAGTTGTCCTAAAGCGAGAGCAAGAGCATAACAAAATGCTTCTTGACAAGCAACAAAGGGTCAGAAATCAGAACAACACTACAGAAGATGCCAAAAAAAAAGCTGGGCCCGAATTCACAAAAACATCTTACGGTAAAATTGTTCGTAAGAGAATGTATCAGCAAATCACGATGCTGGACATGTCATTACCGACGCCATTTGACCAATGGAAAAATGCACTTACGAAAAAGATGTTTTGTGAATTAGACCCCTGATTCCCATCACTGCAAGCTGATTCGCATCACTGAGCAAGCTTCACAACTTGATGACCCGAAGGTTGCGAAAATTCCCGGTTCTTTTCCTCAGCTGATCTTATCGAAGGAACAGTAAGATCATACCTTCTGTCTTTTCTGAAGTAATGAGTAGTCTCAAGAGGCTGCCTGTGTTATGTCTACTTGTAAATAAAGGACGAAATTCAAAGCAATTCCAGTGAAGCTTTGTATAACCACGCTGAACAACATAGAAATAAGCTGGCTTTAAGGGTTGAGGAAGGTGACGACACTAGCCTCTTTGTTCCCGGTAATAATGAATCAGAGTCGTTTCCGGGCGCCAATAATGTGCTGTCCAAACAACAGACGTAAGGAAGGGGTGAGGGGGGGGCACTGACATACGCAGCGCCACCTACAAAACTGATTTTAGAAGGACAAAAAGAGTGGCCCTTGCCATACTGGACATGCTTCTGAAACGTGCTTTAGTGATACCTCGCTTTCGCTATTCGATGCCGAGATGCACATCTTTGACAAACACTTGTAATCATAAATAAATATTTGCTTTGTTTCATCATTGCGATGTTTTGCGCATGTGCTAGTATTGCAAGACACTAGTTCTCTGTTCCCAATAAACTAAAATTGGTTAGTAGTTGGCCTTCCGTGTGTCTGCGTGTCCCCTTACGTCTCGTTTCACCGCACCGTAACCTTATGAACAAATTCGCACCAAGTTGCCCAACAAGAAATCGCATTAGTTTAAATAGACTTATGAGTAAATAGAAGAAGGCGGAAGTGGTGTGAATAGCTTTTGCTGCAGCGATTACTGATGTTTACGGAAACTCCGTTTTCGTATTAAAATAATTCATTCTTCTGAACCCTAACTGGGCTAATTTTTCTACTTGTAATAAGTTTCGTAAGCAGCTTAAAGGTCTCCCAGTTTTGACTTCCATAATGGATGGCCTGGCCTCTAATATATTTCTACCCCTCCCTGCACTGGACATGCTTCGGAGACGTGTGTTGTATGCGTGTGTGACATTTCTCTCTCTATGCATATGCCTACAGCAAAGAACGCAGAAATTATAACTTTGGCAGCAGGGTGACTCGAAACAACTGTGCAGGTGCTATAGCACCCTCACACATGCGAAGAATGCGCCTCTGACAGGTACGCTGGATACTGGACACTATCGAAGCCTTCAGGCGACGCGCCCATCACGGAGGTGCTCGAAAAGGACAGCCTGTGCAATCTACGCCATACGCGCCGACGAGCAGCGAGCACCAGCAAAGAATCCCGTCAGTGGGAGCTGGCCCAAGGAGCTATGGGCATGCGCGGACATACAGGTACATGTCCTTGCCTTCTTGGTACACGGTGAAGAAAAATATTAATGTTTATTTTTAGCAAAAGCTTGCGGCGTCTATTCCGGTTGGGGTAGTCGTTTATTCGATGAAGGCGAAAATGCTAGAGACCCGTGCAAGCAGTACACCTTAAATAACACCAAGTGGTGAATTCCCAGAGCACTCTGCTGCAGCGTGCATAATAATTTGGCACGTAAATCTCAAAACGCTATTACATATGAATATTAAATACTTGTAGTCACGAGAAACTTCCCAACAGCAATTAAGTAACCGCGAGATTCACTTGAATTTCCCACTGAGCGTTTGATGGCCGAGATTATGCTCTCCTGGCTTTGCTATTGCAATGCAGTGATTCTATTTGCACTCAGTCAGTATTAGCACCTGCAGGAATTGTGCAGTTACTGAACTTTACCACTGGTATACAACTTCAAAGGGCCAGATAAGATGCATAACAGGCACCTTACTCTTGGTTATCTGAAGCACTCCCGTGCTAAAGATATTTTTCTTAGCCACCTTGTTCGTCGTATAGCAAGTTGCGTAGGCACGTTTCCTGCCTTTGCACTTCGCCAGATCTTGGATGTTAAAGGACAACTCCGGCGGTTTTTCCACGATATTCAGATATCGCTGTTTTACAACTGTACTGATAGCTCTGGATCAGCCAGGGTCATTCAGTTTGCTCATAAACTCACCAATATTTTAATAACCGAACGAACTATGTGTTCAAACCGAAACCGAAACAGGTAGAGGGTTCGTGCAGCGAATGCGATATGGAGCTAGTGCCAGAAAAATGGAAGTGGCGATGGCATCCAACGATGTACTGAGCTCTTCTGTACTTGACAGCGATGATTTGAGCGATAGATTGCCGCAGCATTGAGGAAAACATATACTGAACATTTCATTGAGACATGTGGACAATGAAAAGTCGCCGGAGTTTGCGCTTTATCTATATGCGTGCCTATAGGTGACTGCATAAGACTCGTTGGCCGCGACACATACCTTCTTAACGCAGCTGTTTCATGATACACCTCATCGTATTCATTCTGCGCTCAATTGCTGCACACCCGGTAGTGCCAACTATCGGGACCGTTCGAGCCCTGGTGGTGCCACAGAAAGCCGTGTTTCCGCCGTGTAGCAATGGTGGCAGACAATCGAGGCACCATATAGCTACATTTACCTAAACTTACGACCGAAATGCCGGTGTAGATAATATATTAACGCCCTTGTAGTTCCGAAGTGTTCATCCATCACATTAGCAAAATAAAGTTTGCCTTTAGTGCACGCTCCATTTAGTTTATTCAAAGCGCATGTTCAAAATGTATGGCCCAATTTGCATCTCAGTGCATGACAGGACATGGAGCAAGCCGTCTCCTTGAAATGATGCACGGCTGCAACATAATCTTAATGTTGTCCTTGGGCCCTCGCAAACACTCATTACGGCATCCTCTTGGTACGAGAATACGATCTCTTCACATACATGGATATTCTCTATCTGGCCTATTCAGGATCATGTAGTGTTCTTGTTAAGACATTGTGCAGCCCACGTATAGATTCGAGTCGAGAAAATGTTATGACTAATTAAATGAAGCCAACGATATGCTGTCGTGAAAGCAGTTGAAAGCGCGCACGACGCATTTCATCTTTCTCGTTGGCACTACACGCAGTAGAAACGTCATTATGAAAGTAATTAGAGAGAACATCGATATCGAAACGCTGTATTTAGGAACGTAATAGAAAAGAAACTTCATATAAACTGCGCAAAATCAAAGCTACCGCTTGTAGCACACCGGGCTGCCATTTTGCGATATTTGCGTCCCTGGTAAGGCAGCACGGAGACACGCTCGCTGGATGTCCATATGACGTCTTCAGTGAGCCTTCGGGAGCTGACACCGAGAAGGTCACATCCGATCAATCAAAATTCACATCCATTCGTGCAGAAATGTCCGAAAGGATAGCTGTTGAGGTGAACATCAGCAGTCGTGTGATCAGCGATCACACTGTTAGCACCTCAACATACACCAACGGACACTCTGCGTCGACAAGTGAATTTTCTGTTGTCCTGCAGCAACAACCGGCAAAGGCTGTTGCTGAGAAAGCCGCCTCTGTCAACCGTGGAGGGCCACATTGACATCCCTACGGTAGGTCTGGACTGAGACCTCCGTTGTGCCGCAGGATCGGGCCAGTGAGACCTGGAAGAAGGTAAGAGATGCGACATTGTGTGAGTATGTAAAAACTATGACACAAGCGATAGTACGAACTCTATATATTCTCTATGGCCAAAACAAGAATCTCGACCAATTTAGCGCTACTTTAGCATAAGAGTTTAAAGTTGAGAACTTTTAAGCAATGCGGCTCATTTTCCACTGCCGGTTTTGCTTTAAGCGCA
The DNA here is from genome assembly GCA_013339685.2 of Hyalomma asiaticum. NCBI lineage: Eukaryota > Metazoa > Arthropoda > Arachnida > Ixodida > Ixodidae > Hyalomma > Hyalomma asiaticum. The sequence goes on from CM023481.1 coordinate 90,302,642, forward strand.
GCCATAGTTGCTAACCAGCTATATAGCCGAAGCATCAACCCTAGTCGTATAGTTACTTCACATTAGCATCGTTCTTTCAATATATTAAGAGCAGCAGACAAGATACCCATTGAACCGCCCCGTGAAGAGAAGATTTTGCAAGGCAGTATTTTTTTGTTTTATTTGACCAGTGGCATGATAACAAAATTGACATATTCCATAGGAGTCAGGGTTTCTGTTAAGTAAACGCAGCCGACGAAAAGAGATGTGAGAACAGTAACCTTGTCGGTTTTATCTAATGCAAGACACAGAAGAAGCCTCTAGCTGATGTTTGCTTCACCCGGAATCTTCGACAAAGCAATGGAGAGCATCCATGCAGACGCGTAGTAAACTATCGCGCATAAACAGCAGAATTATGTAGAATCTATAAGGTAGAAGGTGTGTGTACAGCCAGCAGGACGGTTAATTCTAACGCTGCGTTGCGTGGTCTGACGAATTGGATTGAGGCTTGGACCACTTGGATCTAAATAATATTTACTAGAATATATAGGTTTTGAATGAGGAAATATTAACGCGGCAGCGTTAGGGAGCTCGTTTCGCAAAAAATTCGGCCGTCGGTGACGGCGTGGCTTGAGCGAAAAATCGTCCGTGACTGAAAAATCGAGAAAGATGCAAATAAAAATCTTCGGTTCCATTGAGGATCGAAACAAGGCCGCTTGCGTGGCAAACAGGTGTCCTACCACAAAGCCACGATGTTACTTGCAACTGCTTCGGAAGAAAACGCTACATAAATGTCATCTAGTGAAAGGAGTCTCAGCGCATTTTGTTCGGCAGGTGTCACGACGAAAATGAGCCCATTCGGCGACGGGTTGGCTCATTGGCAGGGCCAATAAACTGCGTTTTTTGCGCGACGTCATGCTTCGAAAACCCGAGATAGTGCACGCATCGCCGCTAAAAACGCGAACTTTCAAACAGCTCCAAAAATGGACAACTATGTCCATCTAGCGGAAAACATATCAAGCAAGGAGGAGGAGGAATGAACTTTATTGAACATATCAACCAACAGCAAACATTACATAATGTGGTGCCATCTGTGAGACATTGTGAAAAACATGTCTCGACTACCATGGCCACCGAAACGGCGGGCGCGCCCTAGATCTCCGAGGCCATGCGACAGCAGCAGAGCCTATATGGTTCCGCCGATCTAGGACAGGGAACATATGATACCAGCAAACAGCAAACATTAGATAATGTGCTGCAATCTGTGAGACATTATGAAAAAGAGGTCTCGACTACAGCAAAGCCTATATGGTTTCGCCGTTCTAGAACAGGGAAGTCAATAAAAGTGTCACGCCTACGCGCAGAACATAATACAGGACCATGTGACTACACCACTGTACAAAATTTTCATGAAGTTGATATAAAAGTGCTGTTAATAGATAGAAAACCTCTATCACAACTATAGATACGTCGCGCACGCGCGCGCGCGTTTGTGTGTGTAACAACACACATTCATAAGTATGCACTGACTGGTGGAAGTGCACACTAGGGGCCGGATTTCGCTATCGCGTTCAACTCTTAAAGGCGAAGATTAAGGGTCCCCAATTTTTGTTTTGGCTACAGCGCCCACCGTGAAGTCAGTCCACGGCACAGACCGTTCGAATTAACCGGGCTCACGGCTGCACATTATGTGACGGTGTTTTCGCGGCTTTCCTTGGCTTTCCTCGCATCTCCCGGGATACGCACGCACAGCCGGCAGCACGCTGAAATCCTAACTCCTCACCGTGGTCTCGACCGCCTTGTACTGACGCAAGCGCCTTGAAGCACTAGATGCCTGGACACTGTATGTTTGCGGTTAACAATAGACAGAGGGCAGCTTGACTGCAACGGTTTCTGCCTGGCCGACGGATCGAGTCCACCCATTTCACACGGCCGTTTCCCCACGATTTGCTCGTGGCTACGGTTTGACGCCGGCCGAGAAATTTTGTTGCCGTATATGCTTATCTCGGCAATGAAATCTGGGGTGCGTCAGACTAGTCGCGCTTCTTTCCAGTTTGGGGTGGATGCGATGAGAACGAATATTTTCAAGCCTAGTTGCTATTGGTTAACGAGAGGCATTAAGTCGCCTATGTCGCGTACGAAACTGAATTTTATGTAATCACGAAGGCTATGATCATCTATGCACTCTATCGAAAGGCAGCACCTTGTGCACACGATATAACTCGGCTTAAGAGGACGGCTTTATTGCTGTCTGAACTAAACAGGAAGCCAGACAGAAACCTGTGAGAACAATTAGACGCGCTCTGTCCTATTATTAGTGAAGCAGATCGTGAACGACTACACTACCGCATTTGCAGATTTATTTACTGTCCAACTTTTACAAATCCCCCAAGCATGCATTAACCCTTTTTGGCAACACAATCTCTTTAATGCGCCAGCTCTGACATTAAACTCAAAAGAGGCGGGCTTCCCCACGACATTTTTCATTGCTGAAATAAGCAACTGCAATGAGCTTTCTTGTGGCGCCTCAGACCGCAGCCACGAGCTAAACATGGTGAAACGCTCCCGTCATGTGAGTGCGCTCTACCGCCCGGTTACCAGAAGAACACAAGTTTAGCGGTGCATTCTCCGCTCTATCTGTAGGTAGCCGCCGGAAACATACTGTGTCCAAGAGTAGGCGGCGCTGGCGTCTCTCCAATCCGGTTGGGGCCTCGCTGCGGAGCATTAGAGTTAAGCGTGCTGACGTCTGTTCATGACGTGTTCTGAAAATGCTCAAACAGCTAAGGCGCTCCACAGGTCTATAGGTAATTCTATGTCATCTCTGATAGTGCACTAGTCTTGGGGAGAATCATATATATCGAACAGGTGGGGACTCGATGAGACCACTTCAAAAACGAGCTCTGAGAATCAGAACACGCTCAGGGTACGCTTGTCACGTGCTCCGAGAATCATCGGTAATTGAGAGTATAATAACAATGGAAACGTTGGAAACGGAACAGCGCGAAAACAGGGACGACGATAAGAAACACACACTGTACCACAGAGCGCTGTGTGTCGAAAATCCTTCTTTCCTAAATCAGGAGTTCAACATTTCGAACTGCAGTGGAAACTAAAATTGGCCAAACACATTTACACAATTTTATATCCCACCAGTCCTTTCCATGCCGTTGTTTGTGCACCTGATCGTTGTACAAGACAATCAACTTTTGATGAGTGAAATTCGTCTGCGACAAATAACGTATGTGGTGCCTCGTTAGAGTTCATTGGGACTGAAATATGAAATTCTATTCTTTTGTAATTTAAACGTCAGCCAAATTTGGTAAAGCACTACGGGAACGTTATTTAGAAAAATCAAATGGCACTTGAATGTAACGTGGTGTTTGTTTCGAACTTACATATTTAGAGCGTACCTAAAGTTCAAAACTTTTCTTGTCAGATACTTGTGTTCTTTGATGTAATTCTATGGTTCTTGGTTTACTTCTCTTTTTGTTACTTCAGTGCCCATACCAACTATTTCATGCATAACTATTTAATTTAATTCATGCTCATACGAAGTGCTTGTCTAAAATAAAATCAATTTAATCAGTCGTATCGTATATGTGGTTCCTTACCTTAAGCTGTACGCCGCGGAGAAAGCCAAGATTGAATGCATGATTAGAAGGGCATATAAGCAAGCCTTGGGACTTCCGGCAAATACATCGAACGAGAAGTTTCTGGCGCTCGGCGTGGACAATACCCTAGACGAACTTATTGAGGCCCATAAAGTGGGGCAGTATGAAAGACTAACACAGAGTTTGACGGGCAGACAGATCTTAGACGATATCGGAATTACCTATGCCGCACAACAAGGACTGCGGAAAGATATCCCAAGGAAAGTAAGGGAATATCTCTCAATACCCCCCATCCCTAGAAATATGCACCCTGAGTTTAATAAAGATAGACGACTCGCGAGAGCGAGAG